>JAWDGP010003154.1:0-40000 GCA_033675545.1 Elysia crispata | reverse complement strand
TATGAATAAAATTAATGCAAAAATAGTTTTATAGCAGCTAAATTCTGATTCTACGATAGTTTTATGCCATTTAGCCGCAATAAAATAAAAAAAAAAGTTTACACTGCAAACTATTCTTCAAAGATAAACTCGGTTTATTGTAATATGATTTTATGTATGGACTGGCGCAATAATGAAAAGGCATAGCGGAAAAAATAGCTATTTGAAATATGTCATGAATTTCACGAGACTAAACGACACCATCTTTGAAATAATAAATAAAAAAATCAATATTGTCGGATTCTCTTATTTATTGATCAAGTTTCAAAACTTGAACCAGTCTGGAGTTAACTCTAAATACATCAGTTCAACCGATGCCGATTCTCCAGTTCCCGATTATTTTACTCCGCGATTATTGTTATAGCAGGACTTCGACATGGATTGCTCAATGATGATATATGAATTGATTGAGGTGTAGTGCGTGCTAGAAGCTAATCTACAATGTAGACAACTTTTTGTTTATTCATATCGAATATTCAACGAGTGTAATTCTTCTTAAAATTTAAAAAAGGTTCTATCGCAATAGTTGCATTCAATACAGCTATGATTTCCGTCAGATTTATGTGGCTTCAGAGTATAAACTACTATGTGTTACAACGTGTGAGAGGCGGATATGTTATCTTCCATAAATAAGCAGTGCTTTTTTAAAATCATTTTCAGTCGTTATGAGGCCTCCATAAACCTAAGACTAGTAATTGTTTGATTATATACTGGAAAAAAAGAAAAAAAAAAAAAATGACAAAAATCGTTTAACATGAAAAAATATGTTTTGACTATTATTATAAAATTAGAAGAACCATCCAAGCACAAAAAAAGATTAACGAATACACCATATATAGCGTGTACTGGCTCCTTTTGTCAACAATTGCAGCAGGTAAAGACCGAGTTTGGAAGGGTGCCTTCACTCTATCCATTGCCGTTAGAATTGCCTCCCTTGCGCCATCCCATTGACCAGGTCCAAACAATCTGTAGGCGTACGGGTATGCTGGGCCAAACCACAGGCTCAGTGCGAGCCAGGGGTCTCTCTTGGTCAGTGCCACTGGACAGTAAACATCGAGAGTATGAAATATGATGGCGTGGCAAAAAGACTAGTGTTCTTAAACAAAGTTGGTTATATGCAAGGTATTATTCAGTTGTAGATGGTACATAATCTGGTGTTACATCAATTATTGAAATGGATGTGAACAAACTTTAAAGTCGATAAATAACGCAAAAATAAATTTGAATTCTCTATGATGAGTAAATTAGTGTTGTTGGTTTTTTTTTAAGAAAATAAAAAAAAAGAAAAAACCAAACAAACAATGTAAACTGGTTGCATCTAGGTTTCTATGTAGTTCATTTTAAAATCTCTTTTATTCCTTTCAGTTATACCGAAATCAGGGCAGCAGCCCAGGAGCTGTGCGAGTTCCTCCATATAAGGCAGGTATTTCACCAGGCTCGTGTAACGTTGCGACGGGATCAGGTTCCGGGCATCTATGGCTTCTCTGCGGTGAATGTCTTCCCACATTGTGGCAGAGTCAGGCAGCTTCATCAGTCCCTATCAAGTTGGACGGCAGGACTAATTAATGAAAGGTGCAATGGTTTTTTTTTCCAAATGATACAATAAAAACTAGACGTAGCTTTTGTCTTGAATTTCTTCTAGTTTCTGTCATTTTCGCAGCCTGATTCATTAACTACACACTTGAGAATTGAATTGCAAGTACTTCAAGTCATCACAGCTGTTGCTGAACTTATTCACAGTTCTGTTACACTTATCTCTGTTTTTTTTTTTTATTTCGAAAATATAACTTTGTTTTCTTGATGTCATAGACCTGTGAATGGGCTTTTTGAAATTCAATAACCTGCAACATTAGCCAACGTGTCATGAGATTATGTTTATTATATTTAAAACTCACAATATATTATTTACAGTTCAAAATTAAGGGCAAAGAATCCAACTCGATTTACCTTAAACACTCTGGTTGACCATCGACACTGCATCTCGACCATTGGAAGAAAAGGTCCAGCAGGCTGTAGGCAGCCAATCAAAGCGAGGGTGCCTTGCTCCAGGTCAGGGGGAAAGACCACTTTGTATAAGCGGATTTTGTTCTTGTCTTTATTGAGGATCTGGTCAAGGTTCAACAGGTTAGTGATTTGCTTAAATTCTAATGATAAGCTGAGAGTCGAATCCATCCAGTCCATGAATTAGGCAAAGTATAAGATATTTGCTTAAGGTGTGTTTCCCAGAATGATTTTGTAAATCAACGAACCTTGGATTCCTCGTTGATGTTGCGGTCCCCAAATAAAGAGAGACGAAGATAAGGTAGGGAGCTATAATCTTTAATAGCTTAAACGTTGAATGTAAAAGTTCAAATCTCCTTAGGAGAATGTCAAAAGGCAGATGATGTAATTTTTCTCAAGTTCTAAAATGTGAAACTTTAAAGCTTAAAAATGTTAACTTCATTTTTCAGGGTGCATCAGTAGTGCGCACTAGAAGCAAACCTACACTGAAGCCACTTTTTTTTTAAATTCCTATCGAATATTCATCGTATCTTATTCGTATAATGAGAAAATGTCAAAAGGCAGATAGTGTAATTTTTCTTACGTTCTAAAATGTGAAACCTTAAAGCTTAAAAATGTTGATTTCATTTTTTCGGGCGCATCAGTAGTGCGCACTAGAAGCAAAGCTATAATGTAGACACATTTTTTTATTCATATCGAATATTCATCGAATCTTATTCGTATAATGAGATTCAAAAGGTTCTATCACAATAGTTGCAAATACAGTTCAACAAAAGGAAAAAAAAACATCTG
Organism: Elysia crispata; assembly: GCA_033675545.1. Lineage (NCBI taxonomy): Eukaryota > Metazoa > Mollusca > Gastropoda > Plakobranchidae > Elysia > Elysia crispata. The sequence goes on along the minus strand of JAWDGP010003154.1, from coordinate 37,168 downwards.
CATTATGACCAGGATCTATTTATACTGGATCGGAGAGACTAAGAAGTATCTTCTAAAGAACATGACATGACCAGAGACGGGTAATCAACAAAAAAGAGCCAAAAAAAAAAAAGAAAAGAAAAAAGCTGAATACAGGAACATAAATCATCTTTGCAAAGGAAAACTATCCAACCGAGGTTAAATATCTTCAATCACGATGGCAGTGATGCTGATGATGATGTGATTTCGACGATGGTGATGATGATGATGATGATGATGACGATAATGTCGGTGATGATGTTGATGATGATGATGATGATGATGATGATGATGATGATGATGTCGGTGATGATGATTATGATGATGATGATGATGATGATGATAATATCGGTGATGATGATGATGATGATGGTGATGATGATGATGAGGTGGATGAGGAGGAGGAGGACGACGAGAGAATGACTAATATGGTAACCACGATATTCACGATGACTTTGATGAACCTGCCTTCTTTCCTCCCTTCACCTACCTCATCCTCAAGGAACGGGTAACAGGTCCTGAAGCCAGTGGCAAGGATAACGACATCAATGTGTTGCTCTGATGTGCCGTCCACAAACTCTACCCCAGTCTGAGTGAAGCGTTGCACATTGTCTTTGACTTTGACGGTGCCAGTCACAATGCGGTTTGGAAGGTCGTCGTTCAACATGGCTTGATGTGAGAACAGACTGTGAGCAGGCTGGACTCTGTTGAGTGGAGTAGAGAGGAGAGTCTTACTATTATATTTTCCTAGACATGAGAAGTACGGAGCAAGTTAGAGTTAGATTTCCTCCTATGTGGCACTTGACCAAGTGAAGCTATCAATAATTATATAGGCATTCTACATTAGTTTTAATGGAGATTTTTTTCTTCTTCACATCAATGACGTATTTTTTTTTTTTTTGCACCAAAATACTCTGTCTGTCACGGGATAAACCCAGGTCTTTTAAGGAATTGAAGGTACCAATCAACAGAGTGTGAAAAAAAAGGAGTGCTTGTTTGGATTTCTCCCAGCTTAGTCTGGTTGCACAAAAAAATGAAGGTTAACTTCAAAATGTCAGCTCGGTCGGAAAGTTACCGCTCCTTTATTTTGTGATTAACGCTTTCTGGATATCGGAAAATTCAGTATCAACATTACTGCGACTATAAGACTCGGATATCAAATATTTAGCATTTTATAGCGTATTTTCATCATATCTACGCGATGATATACATATATATATATATATATATATATATATATATATATATATATATATATATATATATATTGCCCATCAGTCTTGTCTCATAGGGGATGTAAAGTTGTACCAACAAATTATACATTGAATGCGAAGATATTTATGCAGTTGGCACAAGTTTTTCATCAAGTAACCTTTTACGTTGTGACAATAATTTATTTAAAATTTTCAAGTAAATGAATTATGCCGTAAAAATTAATATTACCCCCCAAACTCTTTCAAACAAACAGTCAAAATGAGAAATAACGTTTGAAAATTTTAAAATATGAGCAAGACAGAACTATGTACACACCAAAAAATGTCATTATTACAAACAGGGAAACAGTTATAACTTTGTCTTTGAAAAACCCTCATGGACTCAAAACGAGTTCAGATTTTTTTTTCCATTTTAGACCAAGTTGGCGCATTAGACAGAGTGCGAAAGCTTTACCTGTACAGGGCGTGATCGAACCGGCTGTTGAGTTCATGCTCTGTCCATCTTTCATACGGTCTTCTCACCTTCTTGCCGAGGAGGTGCATGAACCTGGTGGTCTTCTGAAGGTCTCGCGGGACCCCGTTCTTTCCGACGCGGTTTATGATCCAGCAGCCGCGCCTGGTACTGATGTACACCTGGATCACAGAGACACGGTACAAGTTACATCTATCTTTGTCCTTGGCATTTTATCAACGCGACGATGCGCTGCGAGAGGGAGGGCAATATGGAGGCAGAAAGACAGAAATAGAGAAACAAAAAGACAGAGATCGAGTCTCATATCCTCAAACTAAAAAAAAATATTTAAAAATTAAAAAAAAAAAAACATATCTCCTGTAGCGACCCAGCTCAACATCCTTTTAAATCTCAATGTCTCTTTGACCTTTCCATTGACGACAAGTCCTAACTAAAAAAAAAAACATCACCGTTTTCTGATACCTCCAAGTCTTGAAACTGAGGGTTGCTCCGATCATCCAATCAACCAAACGTCTTTTCGGATATAACGACCGGCTAACCTTCCCCGTCAAGCTGAAGCTTGATAAAACAAGGGTCTAGGTTTTTTGATTTTGTAAAACTCTCAACTCCCCCAAATAGGTTCTTGGTTTTTTGATTCTGTAAATCATACTCAACTCCCCCAAAAAGGGTCTAGGATTTTTGATTCTGTCAAACATATCTGCTTATTCTCCAAAAATAAACACTAGCTTAGATTTTGTAAAACATACATGTTTTGCTTTCCCCTTCCAATGAGGTTTTCGGTTTTTTTTTATTCTGTATAAATCATACATGCTTTGCCACCACCACCCCCTCCTCTCCCTCTTTTATTGGTTCTTGGTTTTTCTGATTCTGTAAAACGTACCTGTTTAGCCCTCCATCTAGGCTCTAGGATTTTAATCTGTAAAAATATCTGCTTGGCACCCTTCCCCTCTCCAATTAGAATCTATGTTTCCTGATTCTGTAAAACTTTTCTGGTTTGTGCCCCCCCACCCCCCGCCCCCCCCCCCAACACACACACACACTCTCCAGCAAAGGTTCTAAGTTTTTTTTCTCATTCTGCAAAACTCACCTGCTTTGCCACTCGACTAAGCTCCGCAGCACAGTCTCCGGCCGAGTTTCCGATGCCAACAATTAAAATTCTTTTATCGTGGAAACCATCGGGCTTTTTGTAGTCACACGTGTGGAGGATCTGGACATAATTAAATAAATCACGTTTCTGACGCTTGTATTAAAGTTTCATGCTTGGTTTAGCAAATAAAAGTCGCGACCATTATGTAGCAGATATTATCTTAGATAGCTAGCAGTGCGTACTTTTGAAAACTACTACTACTACTACTACTACTACTACTACTACTACTACTACTACTACTACTACTACTACTACTACTACTACTACTACTACTACTACTACTACTACTACTACTACTACTACTACTACTACTACTACTACTACTACTACTACTACTACTACTACTACTACTACTACTACTACTACTACTACTACTATTTATACTACTCAATGTTTACTGACAATAATTTCTTTGTCATCAATATTTTATTTCTAATTGTTGTTGTTTTTTTAATTCACTTCTATTGATTTTTTAAATCCAAATTTTAAAGAATTTTCCCAGCAAATAAAGGAAATCGAATTATGAATCTCACTTTGCCATTAAACCTGTCGAGTCCCTCAAATTCCGGGAGATGGGGAACTGCCTGGTGACCAACACCAATCATAACAGCGTCAAAGACCTCGCTGTGTCTCTCGTCCGAGTTGGACCTTCGATAGCCGACTTCCCACCGTCCAGTGGTCAAATAGTCATCCGTCTTGGTTATGGAACACACCTCAGTCTCGTGCTGGATGTGTCGCTTGAGGTCAAAGTGATCAGCATACATGTGGAAGTACTCTATAACCTGCGACAGGGAAACATCGAGAGACTAGATATTATATATCGAGAGACTAGATATTATATATCGAGAAACTAGATATTATGTATCGAGAAACTAGATATTATATATCGAGAGACTAGATATTATATATCGAGAAACTAGATATTATATATCGAGAGACTATATATTATATATCGAGGAACTAGATATTATATATCGAGAGACTAGATATTATATATCGAGAGACTAGATATTATATATCGAGAAACTAGATATTATATATCGAGAGATTAGATATTATATATCGAGAGACTAGATATTATATATCGAGAGACTAGATATTATATATCGAGAGACTAGATATTAAGTCTGCGACTGAACTAGAAAGCCATGTCAGTCCCGCAAGGGCTGTATTAGTCAATGAAAAACTGGATCGCTTCATAATGTTGTTCAGTAGGATAAATTATTCCTTCATTGAATAAGGCTTTTAGTTTCCTTTCATTTTGAACATTTTTTTTAGTTATTACATTTAATTTTAACTTATCTCGTAATAAGATCTAAGAATATATGTGATGGTTTTGAGATATTTTTCAAGCAGCAATAAAATAATTAGCTTCACAAAAAACTTCTTCAAAGATATCAACCCTTTGCAAGCTGGGTAGACATTTCGTTTGGACATTTTCAAAATCGCCAAAATTCCTCCTTGTAAAATTCTAGTAGTAGCGAAAGGAAAAAAAAAATCAGAGGACTTTATAAGCTGACCAACAAAGAGGTCATCAAATACATGAATTAATTAACTCGGCGTTTTGAATTATGATCTTTGATGACAGATAACGTTCATTCAACCAGAGAGGAAACCTAACACAATTATCTAGATCTACACCCGGGTGGTAGAATTAACTTCTTTTGAATTGAGTTTTGATTATTTGAGCACATAATAGTTATCGATAAAGTAAAGCTTGGTAGGAAGGAAAGTCTCACTCAGCTTTATCATCTAACCTTCAATCTCTAATTTGACCTGTTAAGTAGGATCGAAATTTAATACAGGCACAGATTATGTGCTTTTCGCTCTGTGAGGTGAATGTCTCTGTGATGCAGACATACTGAACTCTGAGGTTAGTGTAAGGTCTCAACTCTTCACGATTCCTTGTTTGACAGGGATTTTTTGAATGTGTCGAGAAACAAAGGGCTTATTTTGGAATGAGTTTGTTAAAACAACCAATCAGTAAGGCAATAATACTTGCGGATGCAATGCTCTGGTAGAGATTAGTATTGCAACGGATTTGCTCCAAGGCGTCATTTACAAACACGTACTATATTATAAATATACCTAATTAATAAATCATGATTTAGATGTTGCACCATCTGTTGAAGCTGACATCAACTCATTAATATGGAGAGCCAAGACGCCCTTGCTACCTAAGAACGCTATTTCCTTTTTTTAAACACGATCGCATTGACTTGGCCATAAGGCTTCGCAAACATAAATCTTGCTGTGTCTTTAATATAACAACAAAATAGTATACACTAATCTTCAACGTTAAGTTGCATTGATGATGCGCTATGTAATGACAAAGATTCGAAGCTTTCCTTTCCGTTTGTTTTGTTTAGTTACGGCATTATTTTACAAAAAGAAGAATTGAAATGAAGGCAAAACATACAGTCATGGTGAAGCGGCAGAGGTTGATTTCCAAAGAACTAACCATACATACAATATTGATTGTCTCTCGTGGGGTCTCCTTTTTCAAATATGTAAACGTGTATCTACTTATTAAGTCTCTGACATCGACAAAACAATAAGACAAAATATATCTCACTATAAAAGTATGAAAAAAGGCATGTTTCCGAACTTCTCTTCTTAGATTCATTTTTATCAAACATATCTACTCTACACGGATAAAAATAGCTTATCACATTGTATACTGAAACTTTACAATCAAGATACATCATTTGTATCTACTGCAAAATCCTTCGAAGTGGCAGTTTTGAGCCAAATGCTTATATAAAATTTCTTTTTTATCGTCAGAAAGAAAGTACTTGTTCGCGACATTTGATTAAAGACTAACATGCATCCATCTCCGTTGTTTCAGTGCGGGAAAATACAATTTGTTTAATTGTATCATAGGAAAAAGGTAAGTAATTTAGAGTTAAAGGTGGAGAGAAAATTCGTTTGTTTACAACAATTTGATAAGATTGTGCCCAACCATACCAATGAATGTTAAGAATCTGTATGGTTTTTTGGTTTTGGAAAAAAAAAAAAGACGGAAATATTCATGGTGCGCTACGGTGAATGAAATTTATCGAATTTCCATTGCTTTTGTAGATTTTCAAGGAACCGGATCTGTCTGTCTGTCTGTCTGTCTGTCTGTCTCTCTCTCTCTCTCTCTCTCTCTCTCTCTCTCTCTCTCTCTCTCTCTCTCTCTCTCTCTCTCTCTCTCTCTCTCTCTCTCTCTCTCTCTCTCTCTCTCTCTTTCTCTCTCCCTCTCTCTCTCTCTCTCTCTCTCTCTCTCTCTCTCTCTCTCTCTCTCTCTTTCTCTCGCTCTCTCTCTTTCTCTCTCTCTTTCTCCCTCCCACCTTCCTTGAAATTCCAATCCTGGTTACAAAATTATCTGTTCGACCTTTAAGCTTACCTGCGAGTGATGCATGAAGTTTGGAAAGTGAGCCGGCATGGGAAAATCACTGAAGCTGAGAAGTTCCTTGGACGTGTTGATGACAGTGGACTTCATCACACTGGTCTGGCCCATCACCGGCTGGTCACTGTACTGCCACAGACCTCCGATATGGGCTGACCGCTCGAAACACACCGGAGAGAGGCCTTCGTCCAGACAGCACTTAATGGCGGCCAGTCCACTGGCTCCTGCCCCGATAATCGCCACTCTTACACACTGTGACGTCATGATGGTCACTCGAATGAATCTTTGAAATAATTTTCCTCTTTTGTTATTTTTATTATAAGAGTTTGGGGTTGTGGAAATCGAATCTTAATCATAAAGTATTCGATCGTCAGATTTCAGCTAAAGGGCTCTCTTTCAAATTCAAATAATATTTCAAAGCACCCGAGCTAGTATAAACTTGAGACGTAAATATACTCTGACACTAAAAGCACTATGAGTACGAATATAATATTTTGCGTAAAATTAACTATATTTATTAATTTTATTATTTTGTATTAGTAAACTAGATTGATTGGATTGGATTACAAGACTCTTGCCAGGGTAACATGTCAGCACTAATAGATCTGGATTTAGTATAAGAGCTAGATGCACATACACACATATATTATATATACATATATATGTATATATATATATATATATATATATATATATATATATATATATATATATATATATATACACCAGTGTCCCAGCTAATCAAGTTGAATGCAAATCTATATTGACTTGTATGGGAGGAAGTTGTTGGATGCTTGACCAAGGTACGCTCTCTCTTGTGTACATGGTTGATATTTTCATATTGATATTTTTTATTGTGCCCGAAGCCCTAATGTGGTTCCAGTTGTGTTTTGGGTAAAGCTGCCGTTGGGCCTATTATGCGAACGCAGAGCTGTTGAAAAACAGTGCTTAGAATCTATCGTTGACATTTAAGTCTTGAGGCCATGAAGTTGAACGGATTTAATGTGGATGGAACAGATCAAATTAAAGCAGCTCAGTATCCACACTCACAGCACCCTGCGCAAGCTTAATGCAACGTACCAAAACACGACTTTCCGTTTATTTAGTACTCATCTTTGTGTCACACATGTACATGTATGTTTGTTATAATGGTGGGAAAGATAGTTATGCTGGGACCAGCACTAGGGGCTCGGGTCAAGTTGCTTTTACTTATTTACTATCTCTTGAACATCGTTTATCATGTTTTGGTTACTCTATCATGTATAATTGCTTTCACTGCACCATCTTTTGCATATATCCTGCTTACAGGTATTCTCTTTACCAATATATATATAACGCTTTTACTAAGTACTGCCTCTTGCATTTGTATGTTCTGATTTACCTTTTTCTATAATGCTTTTAGTAATTACTATTCCGTGCAAATATTCCTATTACTCTTCGTTTAATCAATGATCTCTTTTTCTATCCTTTATAAAGTGTGGTGGAGTTATTCTAAATGAAGATGTGCTGCTATGGTTATCCTCTTTTGAATTCATGCTCTCTTCTTGGGTATGATGATTTTATATTATCTATGGTGGTTCGCTGGGTTAAGTGTGTCTGCCTGATGTAACTTTAAAGACTAGAGCGTGAAGTACAAATGGGATGAAAGTATAAATTAATGGGGCACAGACTGTAAGATAAATTGTTGGTGCTGAAGCCTGGGCTAGGAAGTATGCCTTTAGTTATATATGTACTTATAGATTGGGTTTTCCTTACACTCTTAAGCAACGATGCGAAATATTAAGTATTAATGGGGAACTGCACTGTTGGAAAGGCTGAGGTCTATAATTTGTATTCTGCAAATTGAATTTTAGACATAATGCGGTAAGTTGCACCCTAGCACAAAACAAATACGTGTTTAATTATGACATACAACAGCTCTCTTGTGTACTGCTCTTGTTGTATGCTTGACAAATTACAGCCTGCATTGAATGTCTCATTTCAAGTGGAAGTGCTATACATGAACAATTTTCATTCTTTTCCTTTATGATATAATTATGCTTTTACTGATTTGCCATTTGGTTTACCTCGGTTCTACATTCTCATTACCTTGTATTACGTTGTTCTACATTTGCTCCTCCCAGGTTGTCACTTTGACTCCAATGGCTCTCCGGGGTAGTTGTATTTTGGTTTTAATAAATTTTTAAATCCTGATTATGGTTTTATGTTTTTAATGGTGTCTGGCCTTTTGGGAGCACTACATCGTAGACCCCACTGGGACCAGTGTGTTGTAACCTAGCTTTAAGGTAATATGAGTTTTAATTTTTTGTTCAATATCTAGAGAAGCGCATAAATGTAGAATATTTGAGTTCTCGAATTATAATGTTCAATTTTACTTCTTATGATAAAAGAGTTATCTGTTCGCGGGAAGAAAAAAAAACATGTTATTGTGCACAAATCGCCGTATGCAAGAGCGTAATCTCTTGATAAACTCAACATAATGAGGTGTTTTTCATTGCCAACAAAGACAGTTTCTAAACATGTAGTTGAAATAAAGAAAGGCCCAGATTGTCTCTCTCGATTAATTTAATTATTTTCTCAATTATTTTTTTTGTTTTGTTTATCAGGATTCACCACAGATCAAAATCGCATGAAGTTACTTTACTTTAGACTTCGTCAACAAACCTAACGGGAGGCAGAACGCATCATGAGCGTCGAGTTTGTAGGATTTGTGAGGAAGCCTGGCCACACGGAGGTGGAAACATCATCACTGCTCAGCTTTAGTGATTGCTGAGATGTGGAAAACAAGCAGTTACACGGAATTACTCGAGTTCTCCTTTAGTTTAACATTGTGAAAACAAAATTAGAGGATCACAAAATAATTATTGTTACTGTACTACACACATCACTAGCACTCGATTTATAGTGAACTCAGAAAAGTTCCTTCTATCCGTGAAGTATTTAAGTAACTATTGTGTTGAAAATGAGCACACACACACACACAAAAATAGAAGGAAAAAATAACATACCAGCAAAGACCAACACATGTAATAACGTCCTCAATAAAAATTAAAGGGGAGCTTTTCACAGAAAAATTCCAACCTGGTCCACAGCTCTTATTATCCAAATGTTTTACACGTTTAAGCAGGGAGGAAATTCCGTCAGGCAAAAGTTTTTCTAGGGCCACAGAGCACGTTACACTTTTTGCCTTTGATACTATCTAATGACCCCAAACTTGGTGCACTGACTTTCCTGCACAGAAACATGTTCCTCTGTTTGAACTGACGCAGATCCTCCAGGCGCACTGGCTGGGTGACATTTCCGTAAGTCAAGATTAGATCTTGAGTTAACTTATCTACATCTGGTGACAAATCACTTTTATTCGTGCCTGAAGAAACGGGATAAAATCTGTACTTATGAACTCAAAAATTTATTAGAAATTTGAAAGTGTTTATGATAACCAAAGCAGTTCTATGATTATTCAGTTCTAAAAATATTTAACAGCTCTATAAATTGATGTAAATGTCCTCATCTCTCCCTCATGCGGCTAGAAAGCTTTGAAATTGAACTCCTTTTTGATTTATGACATACTGAGTCTTATGGTGGCTCTTTAAACTAGGGGAAATAGCGATAGAATAGATTTAAGTAAAAGTGGACCAAAATCTACAGCTACCGTTGATTCAATGCTTTGAATGTAGCCTTTCTATTCTGCTTCACTGACAGCTTTATAACCGCGGCTTTCCAACACCGACTGAGCTAACGTGTATTCAACCTAAAGGCTGGTTAGAGTTAGACAGTCTCTGTTCCTTTCTTCATCGATCTTGTCTGCCTGTCTGTCCGACTTTCTGTGCCGTGTTTCTTTGTTTCCGCCTCTCTCATCCCTCTATTATTCACTTTCTTTCTATTTTTCTGTCTTTCGCAAACGCCATCCCAATATCTTATATCTCTATCTGCCCTGCATTTTTTTCCCAATAAAAACCAGTATGGCCTTATCCTAATCTTTTTAGCGCTCCTTAATGTTCCATCTTAACCTCAGGCAGTTCGAGAACTGATAGAGATATACTTTCTTTTTTTCTTTAACCTTATCGTTCGCATTTAAATGAAATAGCATGTTTTGCTGTCAGCTGATGATCATAACGGCATCTTTGAAAATAATCTTCAACTTGTTCCGCCTTGACTCTAATCTGCCCGAATAAGCATAAGGACATTCAATACTGAAACTATTGAAACGAGCAGTAATCGTGTAAATCATTCTGATCTTAATCACCAGCGTATTGCCTCATGGCCTAATGTTAGAGACTCAGCTCTCGTGTCAAGACTGCCAGGGTTTAAGTTCTTCACTTCCCACTGGTGCGAAACGAGTAACTGGCCAAAGGGCAGTGAAACATCTGGTCAGTATGCTGGAGTGATGTGCTCTCTCCATTATCTGCTTCTTTATGGAATCTAGAAAGGCATCTTGGTTAGCAAATGCCTAAAGGGGAACATTTTATAGAGCGCTTTGAGCATCTTAGTAAGAAAACACAAAGTAAAAAAATACTCTTTGTAAACTCCTTGAGGTAACTTAACAGAAATATTGTGTTGAAAATCAAAAGATTGAAAAAGAAAGAGCTAAGGAAAACCACAGAAAACTAAACAACACCGAAAAAACAAAAATAGTAATATTATATATCCACCATCAATAATAAAGGGGAGCAATTCAAAGGAAAGTTGTGGCTTGTCGAAATGGGTCACACTTGGAAGGCAGTAGGGACATTCAGCCTGTCACCATTTTTCTAGGCCTTAGAACGTGTTACACTTCTTGCCTTTCATGCTGTCCGAACTTATCCACTGACTTGACTACACGTAAACAAACCACATATCCCTCTATCATTTCTAATGCAGACCCTTCAATCGCTCTGGGTGAAATTCTGTATGTGTAGATTATGTCTTGCTTTAATCTAATCTAAACCTGGGGGCAACCCACAGTTTAGTGGTGTTTCAAGAAACGGGATAAACTATGTTCTTATTTATCCAAAATGTTTCAGACAATTAAAAATCTCTGCAAAGACCAAGGAAGTTCCATAATTATTGAGCTCTAAATAAAAATATTTAATGGCTCTGGTAATTGATTTAAATGTACTCGTCTCAGCAAAGTAACGTTTCACAGACAGTTCCAGAATTGATAGAGATATTTTTTTTAATTTATTTTTAACCTCATCGCTCTTATTCTAACGAAATATCTGTCACCTGGTGATCGTAAGTTTATATTTGAAAATAATCTTCAACTTATTCCGCCTAATCTGCTTAAAAAAAAGCATATTGAAGATATTCAACGCTGAAACTATTAATACGAGCATTAATCGTGTAAATGATTCTGATCTTAATCATCACCGTATTGCCTCATGACCTAATGTTAGAGACTCAGCTCTCGTGTCAAGACTGCCAGGGTATCAATTCCGGCTTGGCCACGCCCATATTAGATTCTCGGGAAAGGCTCTTTGTACAAACTTCTTCACTTCCAACTGGTGTGAAACGAGGAACTGGCCAAGAGCAGTGAAACATCTGGTCAGTATGCTGAAGTGATGTGCTCTCTCCATTATCTGCTTCTTTGGGAATTTACAAAAGCATCTTGGTTAGCACATGCCTAATGGGGAATATTTTATAGAGCGCTTTGAGCATGTTAATAAGAATCATACTGTGTAATTATGTCTGTCTTTTATGCTTGACGCCGATTGCTCATTGCAGTCGTGATTTCCTTCTCTCTATGAAACGCTGCTTCTTGAGCTCTCAGGGCTTATTGCTGTTTTGTTGGTTTCAAAACTTACACCGATATAGGACAGAACGTGTGGTTAAGGAAAGGGCAAAGGTTAGGGGCAGGGGATAGAGAGAGAGGAGGGATGTTGCCAGGTAGTTACGTCATTCTTATGATAGTTATCTCTTACAATTGAGTTCGAAATCTATTAAATAAAAATAGTAATAAACTGGAAAAGCTGTTGATTTGATGATAGTGACAAAATAAGTATTTTTATATAACGTTTTCTCATTTAGATGTTCAAAGCGCTTTATAATTATGTTCCCCATTAGATCCCTCAACATTTCACAAACAGGAGATGTCTACCGGGCCTCTGTCGGAATAAAAAGATGAAAAAAAAAGAAACAACATACAATTATACAGAAATCACTTTTAAAGATAATTAAAACCCGAATGATTAAACTAAAATGATTCGAACTTTAGACTGAAGTACAAAATCTGCCAGGACGCTGAGTGCACATGATTATCTGGAGCCTGAAGTAATCTATCATCGATAGTGATCTCTATCTCTTACTCTCTGCCTTTTTCTAGCTCTCACTCTCTTTCTATCCATCTATCTCTCTCCCTCTCTTTCTATACATCTATCTCTCTCCCTCTCTTTCTATCCATCTATCTCTCTCCCTCTCTTTCTATCCATCTATCTCTCTCCCTCTCTTTCTATCCATCTATCTCTCTCCCTCTCTTTCTATCCATCTATCTCTCTCCCTCTCTTTCTATCCATCTATCTCTCTCCCTCTCTTTATCTATCTCTCTCCCTCTCTTTCTATCCATCTATCTCTCTCCCTCTCTTTCTATCCATCTATCTCTCTCTCTCTTTCTATCCATCCATCTCTCTCCCTCTCTTTCTATCCATCCATCTATCTCTATCTATTCCTCTCCGTCTCTCTCTCTCTCTCTCTCACTCTCTCCCTCTCTTTCTATCCATCTATCTCTCTCCCTCTCTTTCTATCCATCCATCTATCTCTATCTATTCCTCTCCGTCTCTCTCTCTCTCACTCTCTCCCTCTCTTTCTATCCATCTATCTCTCTCCCTCTCTTTCTATCCATCCATCTATCTCTATCTATTCCTCTCCGTCTCTCTCTCTCACTCTCTCCCTCTCTTTCTATCCATCTATCTCTCTCCCTCTCTTTCTATCCATCCATCTATCTCTATCTATTCCTCTCCGTCTCTCTCTCTCTCACTCTCTCCCTCTCTTTCTATCCATCTATCTCTCTCCCTCTCTTTCTATCCATCCATCTATCTCTATCTATTCCTCTCCGTCTCTCTCTCTCTCTCTCACTCTCTCCCTCTCTTTCTATCCATCTATCTCTCTCCCTCTCTTTCTATCCATCCATCTATCTCTATCTATTCCTCTCCGTCTCTCTCTCTCTCTCTCTCTCTCTCTCTCTCTCTCTCACTCTCATTAGCCCACATTATTATGTAATAGTCATTTACTCCTCACTGCCGTTTTTCTCTTCTTTTTTAATTCGAGAAGAAAAGCGAAAACAATACAAGTCTAAGTAAGATACATTCATTCTTGGTTTCCTTACAAACAGAGATATAAAAACAATTCTGAGGCAAAGTTAAAAGATACGAGTACTCGAGTTCAGCAGATTTCATTATTTATCCCGAGACTATGATTGAGTTATCTTGATGTAGTCATAAGACTCCTTGACCCAAATAAAGCAATAACTAGTGGCGTTTGAAAAAAATGTACCGACCTATACTTGGGGTTTTTTTTGTTTCACAATTCTACTTGTAGTTCATTTTAATTTTCTAATGACGGTTCAGTGTTGGAAAAACAAATTAGGATAAAGTTTATGGGTTCCACCTTGATTGAAGTGGTATGATGTGAACATTGAACAATACTATAATCTGTACAAAACCCATTGCAATATCCTATCACTTTCTTTATTCGAAATCGATATCTTAAGTGTCTCGTTACACCCACAAGTGTGGCACACAAAATACGTTAAGAACATTTTAATAGGCTTGATCTTGGGCTATATAATTAAAGCTTTTGAGAATTCCATTAGTTGTACTGGAATATCCCTGCACAGGTCAGTTGTTTTCAAAAAGCTAAATTGTTACTTTGTTGTTACCAGTTGAAAAATTTCATCGATTCTCCAGTAATCTGTAGATACCAATCCAGAGCCAAACATCTTATTGTGGCGCCACTTGGATTGTATGTAAAACTAGAAAAGAACAACTGTACGCCGTGTCTTCTTAGTAAGCGCATATTTGTAATTTCTTCTGTTCCTTGTTTTCTATATTTTAAATGGTGTTCTGCCATCAGTACTAAGACTATACTGTCATTATACGGTTAAGTTTGGAATGCCATGCTCTTCAGCTAGACGTGACGGTGATAATACATTGACCAATCTTAGTAGTGGCTCCTTCATCACTCAACGTTTCCCTGCCTATGTTCCAAACAGGGGAAGGTATTAGCGGGACGCTGTAGCAAACAACCGCTTTCAAACAAGGTTTGCGTTTTGACATTTTACCTTTGTAGTTAAAAACTTCAACTTCTATTTATTTCTCGCTCAAAAGCATGCTTTGAAATTTTGCACTGTGTAATGTTGTTTATTTATGTATTCGATTCTAGCAGACAACATGGCAAACGTTTTCCATTTTGTCCTGGCTACTGCCGCCTGCTGTTTCCTTGTCACCGCCACACCAGTGTCTTGGGACACAGAGGTGGCAGCCCAGCCGGTGAGCGTGGTCCTGTACTATGAGTCTCTGTGTGAGTCGTGTCATTACTTCATCACGGGGCAACTGATGCCCACCTGGGAGAAGGTCAAGGACATTGGTCTGATGAACGTCACTCTGCTTCCTTACGGTAACGCTCGGGTAAGTGAGTCATACTAAGCCGTGAGTCTAACCTCGAGGTGGCTGTGACCAGATGTTTGTCACAGACTGACAAAACCAACAACAAACCACTGAGTGGTTGAGCCCACCATCCCTGCTTAGTTGAGATTGGTGCAGCAATAATCATCGTCACAGCTCATGTCAGACTGCAGATTATAAACTTAAGCGAAATGGATAGAACTAAACAGTCATGAGAAGAAATTTAATTTTGATTCTTTTCGAGCCGTTTTACTGAGAGAAAATATTTCCATTTTTCGTATTTTAATAATATATTCATTCACATCATTACTGTAGGGAACAAACATCAGAAAGATTAATTCATGTGCTGTTTGCCTCTGGTATATAGGGTTTAGAATATGATTCTAGTTGTGACGCTCTTTTTTTACCCAATTACGGGTGGTTTAATGTGTTTAAAATACTAAAACTTCATTTATAACTTACTTCTATAAAATTCCTCACTTGTGCCAGGAAAAGTATGAAGGCGGAAAATGGAAGTTTGAGTGCCAACACGGAGAGCTTGAGTGTAAGGGGAACGTTATGGAGGTAAAATTATTTGCATTCACAAAATATTTCCATATTTCGTGCTTGTAATAGTCTTGTAAACAGTAAAAAGTTAGCCTTGGTTAGTTTCTTCATAAGAATATTATAATGATATCATAAGCTTCATTTACTCAATGCCTTCCGAATTTCTCGCTTGATTCATACAGCAAACTTAAGGCTCTTTGTTCTCACTTCATTTTGCCTAACGTCATACTGATGGGGTTTTTTTTCAATTCGTACCAGAATCTTGTCTCAATAGGACTATTTTTCTTTCTTTATTTGATTGATAAAGTTGATTTTTTGCTCTTTTTCTGATTTATTTTTTTCTCCGTTTATTTTACATGATTCCCTTTTCTTCATAGATTTATATTTACATAACCTCTTACTTTCTTTTTTATCTGTTTGGAGTTTGTATTTAGCATCAGCATATCAATATCTTTTCGCTGTTTTTTGGTTTTGCTTTTGTATCTGAAGAAGGCGTAAAGCCAAAAGCATACGTGCTTTTTATTATTTTGTTCACTTTGAACCAGCACTAAGCCTTCTTTTTTATCACTTAACTTCGCAACTGGTTCGAAATAGTTTGATGTGTTTCAACATTTGCTTCACTCCACCATGTAGCAGAACTACTTTATCAACTGATGTATCAATTTTTCGTGTTGCCTGTAACTGCCTTCAGGTGTGTACCCTCCACTACTACCCTCTACACACCGACAAACATATGCAGATCATTGACTGTGTTGAGACAGGTTTCGCCGACACCGAAGACTGGCACAAAACTCTGGACAAGGTGCGTCCGCCACTTGACGGGCTTTTCTTTCTTTCTTTTTTTTTTTTTGGTGTGTTTTCTCTTCTTTTTTTTTTTTTTGGTGTGTTTTCTCTTCTTTTTTTTTTTTTTTTTTTTTTTTGTAAATTGTTGTAGATTTTTCTTTGTGCGCCAAGTATCTTTAGTTTTGTGGTTGATTACAGCTTCTATAATCTTCCTTTCTATCGGCCTCTTATTTCCAAAGTTAAATCAGTTTAGGAAATCTATTTCAGACTAGGTTTTTCCTCAGAAATTTTCAAAAGATGTAAAGCCTTTTATATATATTAGATCATTTCTTCTTCTGGTAATGGTTTCTGTTTATGTCAGATAATATTTATTTTTACTTAATTTTATCATTCAAAACATCATTTTTGGTCAAATAACTTGGTAAGAAGCAATTCCCTTTTCCAACACTTTACTTGATTTCAACACTCTTCTCTTCCCTCCATCCGTAAGCTTTTTGTTAATGAATTTTTCTAAAATTAAAAATATTTCCCGAAGCAAGAAGAAGTTTTGTGGCGACAAAGGGAGATGGGACAGCATAGTAAAGAAACTCTTTGTCTGTTGCGACTCCGTTACGTCAGATCAGTAATGTCTTTCTCGGATCACCATGTCCCTATGTCCTTTTGTTCCCTTATACTCTTGGGTCCTTCTGTTCCCTTATACTCTTGGGTACTTTTGTTCCCTTATACCCTTGGGTCCTTTTGTTCCCTTATACTCTTGGGTCCTTTTGTTCCCTTATACCCTTGGGTCCTTTTGTTCCCTTATACTCTTGGGTCCTTTTGTTCCCTTATACTCTTGGGTCTTTTTGTTCCCTTATACTCTTGGGTCCTTTTGTTCCCTTATACTCTTGGGTCCTTTTGTTCCCTTATACTCTTGGGTCCTTTTGTTCCCTTATACTCTTGGGTCCTTTTGTTCCCTTATACTCTTGGGTCCTTTTGTTCCCTTATACCCTTGGGTCCTTTTGTTCCCTTATACCCTGGGTTCTTCTGTTCCCTTATACCCTGGGTTCTTCTGTTCCCTTATACCCTTGGATTCATTTGTTCCCTTATACCCTTGGATTCATTTGTTCCCTTATACCCTTGGATTCATTTGTTCCCTTATACCCTGGGTTCTTCTGTTCTCTTATACCCTGGGTTCTTCTGTTCTCTTATACCCTTGGATTCATTTGTTCCCTTATACCCTTGGTTCTTCTGTTCCCTTATACCCTTGGATTCATTTGTTCCCTTATACCCTTGGATTCATTTGTTCCCTTATACCCTTGGATTCATTTGTTCCCTTATACCCTTGGATTCATTTGTTCCCTTATACCCTTGGATTCATTTGTTCCCTTATACCCTTGGGTCCTTTTGTTCCCTTATACCCTTGGGTCCTTTTGTTCCCTTATACCCTTGGGTCCTTTTGTTCCCTTATACCCTGGGTTCTTCTGTTCCCTTATACCCTTGGATTCATTTGTTCCCTTATACCCTTGGGTCCTTTTGTTCCCTTATACCCTGGGTTCTTCTGTTCTCTTATACCCTGGGTTCTTCTGTTCCCTTATACCCTTGGATTCATTTGTTCCCTTATACCCTTGGATTCATTTGTTCCCTTATACCCTTGGGTCCTTTTGTTCCCTTATACCCTTGGATTCATTTGTTCCCTTATACCCTTGGATTCATTTGTTCCCTTATACCCTTGGGTCCTTTTGTTCCCTTATACTCTTGGGTCCTTTTGTTCCCTTATACTCTTGGGTCCTTTTGTTCCCTTATACCCTTGGGTCCTTTTGTTCCCTTATACCCTTGGGTCCTTTTGTTCCCTTATACCCTGGGTTCTTCTGTTCTCTTATACCCTGGGTTCTTCTGTTCCCTTATACCCTTGGATTCATTTGTTCCCTTATACCCTTGGGTCCTTTTGTTCCCTTATACCCTTGGATTCATTTGTTCCCTTATACCCTTGGGTCCTTTTGTTCCCTTATACTCTTGGGTCCTTTTGTTCCCTTATACCCTTGGATTCATTTGTTCCCTTATACCCTTGGATTCATTTGTTCCCTTATACCCTTGGGTCCTTTTGTTCCCTTATACTCTTGGGTCCTTTTGTTCCCTTATACCCTTGGATTCATTTGTTCCCTTATACCCTTGGGTCCTTTTGTTCCCTTATACCCTTGGATTCATTTGTTCCCTTATACCCTTGGGTCCTTTTGTTCCCTTATACTCTTGGGTCCTTTTGTTCCCTTATACTCTTGGGTCCTTTTGTTCCCTTATACTCTTGGGTCCTTTTGTTCCCTTATACTCTTGGGTCCTTTTGTTCCCTTATACTCTTGGGTCCTTTTGTTCCCTTATACTCTTGGGTCCTTTTGTTCCCTTATACCCTTGGATTCATTTGTTTCCTTTTACCCTTTGGTTCCTTTTTTCCCTTATACCCTTGCGTTCTTTGTTCCCTCATCCCCTTATGTTCATTTGTGCCCTTATCCCCTTGTGTTCATTTATTATCCCCTTGGGTTAATTTTTCCCTCATTCCCTTATGTTCATTTGTGCCCTTATCTCCTTGTGTTCATTTATTATCCCCTTGGGTTCATTTGTTCCCTCATCCCCTTGTGTTCATTTGTGCCCTTATCCCCTTGTGTTCATTTATTATCCCCTTGGGTTTATTTGTTCCCTCATCCCCTTATGTTCATTTGTGCCCTTATCCCCTTGTGTTCATTTATTATCCCCTTGGGTTCATTTGTTCCCTCATCCCCTTATGTTCATTTGTGCCCTTATCCCCTTGTGTTCATTTATTATCCCCTTGGGTTCATTTGTTCCCTCATCCCCTTATGTTCATTTGTGCCCTTATCCCCTTGTGTTCATTTATTATCCCCTTGAGTTCATTTGTTCCCTCATCCCCTTATGTTCATTTGTGCCCTTATCCCCTTGTGTTCATTTATTATCCCCTTGGGTTCATTTGTTCCCTCATCCCCTTATGTTCATTTGTGCCCTTATCCCCTTGTGTTCATTTATTATCCCCTTGAGTTCATTTGTTCCCTCATCCCCTTATGTTCATTTGTGCCCTTATCCCCTTGTGTTCATTTATTATCCCCTTGGGTTCATTTGTTCCCTCATCCCCTTATGTTCATTTGTGCCCTTATCCCCTTGTGTTCATTTATTATCCCCTTGGGTTCATTTGTTCCCTCATCCCCTTGGGTTCATTTGTTCCCTCATCCCCTTGGGTTCATTTGTTCCCTTATCCCCTTGTGTTCATCTGTTCCCTTATTCCCTTGTGTTCATCTGTTCCCTTATCCCCTTGTGTTCATCTGTTCCTGTGTCCCCATGTTTCTGTGTTCCAGTGCGCCTCCAAAGGTCTGGACGTAAAGAATGTGACAACGTGCGCTACAGGCATGGAGGGCAACAAACTGCAACACCAAGTCGCTCTCCGTACTGGGCCACACCAGTGGGTACCGTGGGTTATTCTGGATGGGGTGAGTTCAAACCTCTTCTTCATACCTGCGTACAAGTAGATGAAGCTGAGGATAGTAAAAATGAAGTCTACTTTCCAAATCTGTTTCAAGATCTTTTTGAACCCTTATCAAAAAGATACGAGCTCCCCGAATCAGCGCCTAGAGATGGATTGTCTTGCAGAAACTTATAGTTGGCCATTTATTTCGACTGATATGATAGTAATAAACAGTTAAAAGAATCTATACGTGTGTAACAGATCTGGATCTTTCAAATTTAGTTAAATATTTTCATTTTTAAGGATATCTATTTTTATCTTAGAAACAAATAAAAACGCAAATGCAAGATTTATTGGCGTTGTCTTGTGCATTGTGTGAAAACTTTCACCGCAAGGCTCATCCCTCCTCATCATATATCATATTTTTCTCCACCATTTTGGGATTTACATGATTTTATATTGTAAAATACATTGTGCCACCCAGATCAGTAGATAAACTTAGTTTTTGTGCCGAAAACCAAAGTTCAGGCATGCATTGACTAAAATGTATTGCTCCTACAAATCCAAGAAGAGAACACCTGTATCTGATTGAATCCAAGCCAGGGGTGTAAGAATCAGAACTGTCACGCGTTGAATAAGCTTTAGGCTGAGCACAGGCGTGGATAATGGCTACCATTTCTGTAATAGACTCATTCGTGATTTTATCAACATCGGTATGAATAAGAGTTTATGAAGATAAATAAATTAATTGTTCATTCAGCCAGGAATGAAACTTAACATTCAAGAGTGTGAGAAAACCACCTCGTGTATAGAAACAGTGTTGTACACCTTTCCTCAAAACACTTCTTCATCTTTTCATTCTTCTAATTCTTTTTTCTGTGCGGTAGGTACCCAGCGAGGCTGCTCAGACCAACCTCCTGAAGGAAGTCTGCAAGTTTTACAAGGTGGGCGTGCCCCTCTTGTCTATTACAATTTTCTTGGTTTATAACATTTCTCAATGTGTGGGCTCCATCTCATTTCTAACAATTATTTTATATGATTTTTGTCTTCCACTTAAATGCTTTCTTCAAGTGTTGCGTTGTATTCAGGTTTTTGGTTGTCTTTTTTTTTATTTCCTACAATACCTATTTTATAAAATTTCGATTCTAATTCATTTCCAAATACTTTCAAATTAGTATATGAATATTTCATTCCCAATCTTATTCCCGTATTCAATTTTAGAACAAACTTCAGTTCTGTGAAAGGAAGTTCGACCTAGGATTTGATTTAATTTCCCATCTAGCGGATGGTCAACTATGTTTTCATACAATAATGAGGCTAACCATTTCTATACAGTAGCATGGGTTTCCAACCGGCCAACCATGGTTCTTGTAATCTATAATAAATCACCGAGAATATCCCAGGATGCCCAGTACCTTTCAAAGTGAACTCGGACCGCTCTAAGATTGTGTACCAGCCACTGGATCGTGCGGTGGTTGGCATGAAGAGTGAATTGAAAATAAAATTTTCAAAGTTGTTTTTGATGACAGTGACTTTTAGATCATGTCCCTGTATGGGAAACTTTGGAATTGATGGAGCCTAATAAAAGGGAATCATAACGCCTTACCCACTGCCACTTCTTCAACGGTAAAAACTATGCTGAGTGGATTAGTGGATTAAGAGAGAGATGTTAGTCCTTTGGTAAATCATGGTAAATCAATTCATCTTTCCAATACAATCTATTGCTGTACTCTAAGGTTAACTTTCATTTAAGGGCAAACAAAAATCTATCAGTTTTGTTTTCTATTTTTTTTTTTTTTTTTTTTTTTTACACATTCCCCCTAAAAAGTTCATCCAATACAACCTCACGACTAACTCGGTTTTTTTTTTTAATTCGCAGGGCACACCACCAAGTGTTTGCAAACAGTAGATACACCAGGCCGTGTCATTTCAATAAAACAATCATAGAAACATAAATCAGTGTCTTAGTTATTAAGATTTATAACACTTTGTCATTTAAGTTCTGAAATTGTTAAAAGGAGAAACTAAAGTGGAATAAGGAGAAAACTTTCTATGCGTCTTGCTTAATAATTTACGTATGTTTGTAATTACTTCCTCTTTTCAACCCAAAAGGCTCTTTAACGCTATTGGTACTAAATCATCACATTTCCATCATTTTAAAAGTTAATAATTTTACTCTTACTGTAACAAGTAGAACTGCAACTGTTACAATTATTCTTAATATTAGTATTGTATAATTATTATTACTGCTACTACTACCACCACTACTACTACTACTACTACTACTACTACTACTACTACTACTACTACTACTACTACTACTACTACTACTGCTGCTGCTGCTGCTGCTGCTGCTGCTGCTGCTGCTGCTGCTGCTGCTGCTGCTGCTGCTACTACTACTACTACTACTACTACTGTTTCTGCTATGTCTTTTGATATAGCTACTTAAGTGCCTCAACTATTCGAGTACCTATCTATCTATCTATCTGTCTCTCTCTCTCTCTCTCTCTCTCTCTCTCTCTCTCTCTCTCTCTCTCTCTCTCTCTCTCTCTCTCTCTCTCTCTGTATATATATATATATATTCTGAAAAATTGTCCTACCCAGCTATGCGGTCCACGACTTCTTAGTCGAGCACTGTTTTTATAATGTTATTTGACACACAACTATATATATATATATATATATATATATATATATATATATATATATGTATATAAAATGTAACATATAAAAATAGAGTACAGTCATGGCTCTTGATAAATAAAGTTTGTTGGATTTTAAAATGCACTAAAGAAAGTAAGTAGAGCTGCCTTGCATAAAATGAAATATTATTTAGAAAAATTAGAGCATGTTCAGTTAAAATTAATAACTGATCAGCATCCTTCATCCGTCATCACAATCAAAGAGGATGATGCTGTTGTCAATATGAAAACACGTAGACTTACACACACTGTTATCTCATTCAGCCCCTTGAATCGAAACGAAAAGAAAATGAAATTAAGTTAAATCAGACATAACTCATTACTGAATTTCATACTGTTATCGTTACAAAAATCATAGCACATTCTTAATGCTTTAAAGAATTAACAAAAAAAAATGTAAAAAAAAAACTGGTTCTTTAATAAGAATCGTAAACCGTTTTTATTTTACAAGACTCCAACCTATGTAAAGATCTCGTAATGTTTCATCCTCATGGAAGTAAGAAAAAGAGGGCCAACTTTGAGATCCCAAAACACAGAACTGCTCTATGCACTTTATTGTGTGTATCTACATAACCTTATATTAAACGTTTAGAGGGATTTGACAAAAAGCGTTACGTAGCTGATTTATCACAAGATTTCAGAATTGTTTCAAAATAATGCTTTGAATTTAGATTTAAAAGATGCATGGGTTTTAAAGCTACATGAATTAGAAAAATAGAGAAAGAGATTTCCTCAAAAAGGAGAACTAAGAAATGCAGATTTTGTATTCCAAGAAAAGAATTTATAAGAGAGTGAAAAAAAAAACATATACATACACACAGAGGAACGAAAAGGAAGCGAGGAAGCGAGAGAGAGAGACAGAGACAGAGACAGAGACAGATGTGGAGAGAGAGGGAGGAAAGAAGAAAAAAAAGAAAGATAGAAAGGGAGAGAGAGAGAGAGAGAGAGAGAGAGAGAGAGAGAGAGAGAGAGAGAGAGAGAGAGAGAGAGAGAGAGAGAGAGAGAGAGAGAGAGAGAGAGAGAGAGAGAGAGAGAGAGAGAGAGAGAGAGAGAGAGAGAGAGAGAGAGAGAAAAGGTGTAAAGGAGAGAGAGAGAGAGGTTCACTGTGGAGGAATACGGTTTGTAAAAGTAATCGAAGGGAAAACATTATTTTAGACTTTTATGTTTATCCTGCTAAGTATTAACGGTTTAAGTGATTCTTGAAGTTAGTTGTGACTTTGCTCAAAAATAGCTTTACCCAAGTAAGTTATATCGTTCATGCGTGTATTTTTCATAAGAGCTTAATATGTCCAAAATTTTAGACAACAGGTATTTAAGATTATATTCCGATTTAATATCAAAATATGTTTGTCTTAGAAGTGATTTAACGAACCATACAAGTTACTCAAAGTACTTACATGATTTTGGCTGTTATATTTTTTTTAAACAATCTAAACACTTTCTATGCTCTTTCTATCACGGCGTCTCAAAATCGGCTCTCAGCGATACTTAAGTTTAGGCCTGGTTGCCTGCATATCTCCTTACCAAGGACCGTCTTCAGTGAATCAATCACTGTCAGATACGCTCTGCTGACGCTGCTAGGCAGGGTAAATTTGTTAACGAGCTAGACCGGTTTCCTCTTGACTTTCGATTTATTAACTCACTCTTGCAACTTTTGTGAAATTCCCGTGTTTTTATCTTTAAAAGGTTTTATTTTAGAGCTTCGTTTTGCTCACTTAGTTTGTTAATTAAGTGTTATAGATTTACTTCTATTTTGTCAACTTAATTACACAATTACAGACAAACGGCTCCATAGAAATCCTTTTTTCTTCTTCATCGGTTTTCAAATATCGTTTTTCTTTCTGATTTAACAGGTTTCTTATCCTCGGCAACAATAGAGAATTTTTAAATAATTATTTTAAACCATTATGGAGCATACTCAAGATCGACTCTACCATTATAATTCTATTGTGTTCACTTAATAAGACAATTACTGGCAAACGGCCCCATAGAAATCATTTTTTCTTCTTCAACTGTTTTGTAATATCATTTCTTTTTCTGATTTAACAGATTTCATATCCTCAGCAATGATAAAGAGATTTTGAATCATTTTTTAAACCATTATGGAATATACTCAAGATCGTCTCTATCAAATTATGCGAATGAAATGTGCCGCACATGTGGCCAACTGACTTTAAATAAGAAGTGAAAAAACAATATTAAATGAAAAAGTAGTTCTCTGGCGTTGAACTTAGTGATGACATTCGCATCGTGTTTGGATTCGATCCGAAATCAATGGTTTTCTTCGCGATATGTTGCCATGTAATGTAAGGCAAACATATCAGCGTGTAAAAAGAAGAGGTGTGGTAACTATAAAAGCGTCTAGGACTAGATCTATAATTTATTTATGACACAGACAACTTGAGGTTTATGGTGTGACTTCGACAAACAAAATACCTTATTAACCCTTCTTTGTGATATCGTCTCTCTAACCTAGCTAAGGCACGGGAGTTTACAGAGCTCTCAAACTTAGAGAGACTCACCGAGAGAGAACTCACAGAAAATAAAACCCACCCAGACATTCATACCACTAGCCACTTTTTAATTTTTACAGATTGATACCGCAACACAACACTACTTACACTTGCAAACACAACTGAAACGATGACAGGTAGCCATACAGATAACGAAATTAGCGTAAAACTAGTAGGTACCAGCAGGCCCAGTGATAGCATAGAGACAGATAGAGAAGATTCCCACCAGTTATATCAGCATGAAAATACAGACCACATAGACACTTCCCCCGCTAGAGACAATTAAGAAAACGAACACGTTAGATGCACCACTAGCAGACACACAGACAGTGGAAGTGGCGATCGACAGAGGTACAAGCAAAGAATATAGATCTAGAAACTTGCCACAAAACATGATTTATAAGCGCAACAGTCATAGACATGACTTCTAACGAGCAACAAACACTCACCGTTCCAACTACTCCCATAGCTTTATCAACACCTATCAAACCCTCTGGTCAGCCACAAGAGATAATTCACAAACACCAATGATAAAATGTGTTTTATTATTCGCCATTGTTCCTTGTTTGGATATTTCAACTCGATAGAGTAACATACGCTGTAGTAATAATTAAAGGGAATTATATTTGAACCGAGCTCACAGACAAAATTTTTGTGCTGAGGATAAGATTTTTGCGTGAATGTTTAGAAAAATATTTGCCTTATTGACGGTAACATTTTTTTTCAAGTTCTATGGCGCCGATTGTCCGCTAGCGGTCACCTAATCATGTTAATTAGCTCAGTAATCAGGTCATTTTTCCGACTTTTTAAATGACTTTTGAAAAAAAACTTTTTTTTATTAATTTTTTTATTTAGTGAACGATCAAATGAAAAGATAATTAAATGAAGCTTGCAGATCGTATTGAAATGAACTATTATGACAAAAGACTGGTGCATGCCAGCAATGCGGCCGACCTTGACCTCACATTGGATGGATAACCCTAACCCTTGACCTGTTTATCGCTAGACTGAGGCCAATGCGGCGCAACTAAAGTATCACTAAGGTGATGCCGTAATTAGTTTCCAAGCGATTTATCCAGCGTTAATTCAAGCCACAAAACAAAATATGCACAAACAGATCCAAACAAAAATGCTAGGAAGGACCCACCACGTTTCGCAAGCTGGTCCTACTCTACCGAGGTCTGTGTGATACAACATGCTGCAAAATACATAAATTCTTAGTTGTTTGGAGAATAAATTATGTGTAGCTTTCATTTTCTCCCTGTCTGACCTGCTAACCTGTTTCTGTAGTAGAAGATTCATTTGGAGCGACTGGTGTAACGTGTCGTTGTTACGGTCATGAGATTCACTTCTTGTCCTGTCTTGCGAAAGGGTAACTTCAATTGTTCGTCGTTATTATCATGCAAGAAGGGCTTGAAACAAATCACATGTTAGTAATTAATTTTACCTACTTTGCCAAGTCATCAACCGTTGGCCACTTAACAAACTTGGTTTTTTAACAAAAGACTAGGGCTGTTTTGAGACATACTGATTGTATATTTAATTTGTATCTTTAAGTTCTTTGAGCTCAAGACCCTTAACAAGATTATCAGTGAGCTCAAAACTCTTACCAAGATAATCATTGTTTTAATCTGTTAAGTTAACATGAAAATAGTATGAAGGAACTATTGATTATAGTTTTATTCTCGTGTTGTAAGCCTTGTTAGCAGTAAAACAATCTACCATTTAAATTCTATTTACTCTATTACTCTTTATTATTGTTTCGAAAGAATAACTTGTCGTACACCAACAGAGGCGCACACATGCACTCGGCAAGAAAACAAGAGCAAAAAGCCAAGAGGTGAGACAGCTTCTCCTCCAAACTAAAAGAGTGGAAAGATAAAACTAGGGAGAGACAGAGAGATTAGCGCAAGAGAAGGAAGAAAACTAGCAGCAAACAGAGAGAACTGGCAGGGGATGAAACATTGAAAAAGGCAAGGAAAACTGAAGGAAGAAAGATAAAGGGCAAAAAAATGAGAGAAATATGATTGTATAAGACAATCAATAAGGAAAGAGAAGGAATTGGAGCAAGAGAGAGAGAGAGAGAGAGAGAGAGAGAGAGAGAGAGAGAGAGAGAGAGAGAGAGAGAGAGAGAGAGAGAAAGATGTTCATTAGGTAGGTTTTCCTACCAGCCCCATAATATAGAATATGTAGAATAAGGGGATATAAATGATTTATCAGCACTCCCAATAATTTTTTATGGTATTCAGCTAAATCTAGTCAAAAAGATGAAACAAGTGAGTGTAAGAACAAAGAAAATTCAGAACAGTTATTTTCAAATCGCAAATACATTTTAGCTATGAGATCGAAATTAAGCTATTTGCTGTCAAACATTAAGTTGACACTAAGCTCCACCGTAATTCTAGAGCGTGGAACGACACAAAAAAGGTGAAAACATTTTAGAAAATTGTGGCTGCAAAATCTTGCTTTTTGCTTTCTAATGGTTTAGAATGAGGTCGCATTATTTTTTTTTTAAAGAAAGTATTAAATTATTCTTGATTTTCAAAACAGATTGTAATTGTTGATTTACGAGGTCAGGATAACTGACATGTTACTTCCCCCGAATAACACTTAAATACTGGTTTTAAGCGATCAAGATTTTATCATCTCAAAGCAGGAACAATGTTTCAGGGGCGCTAAAAATGTTGATGTCTTAGGTCAACCCTTGACCTTATGGGTTGTGGCCATTTCTTACTATTTGATGTCACATTTGATTCTGATCAAAGTTTTTAAAGCCTGAACCCTACTGCTCTCAGATTCACAAGAATTAGTGACTTTCTTTATTTGAGAAAATTCGATTCTTAACAATCTTTAAAATGAACACAAAGGCCGTTTTTACTTTTAACTAGTAGAAGTTGGTATAGAAACTATCACATTTAAATGAGCGCCGTGTCCTACACAGTTAATATGGGACATTTTTTGTGTGATAACAAAACCAGCTAATAGTGCAATAACAATAAGACACATCTTCAAGTCTACAACGTATGCTATAAAAAAAGGAACTGCGGGCGCGAGACAATTGCTTCAACACCAAAAAAAAAAAAAAAAAAATAAGAAAAGAAAAAATCCCAAAGGAGGGTAACGTTTGAAAAAAAAATTAATGAACCACAGTCATGTGTGATAGTGAATGTAATTGAGGCCCCCACCAATAGCCCTAAAAATACATATGAATATCATAAACACACGCAGTGAAAACTAAGAGGGTGAGAGAGAGAGAAAGAGAGAGAGAGAGAGAGAGAGAGAGAGAGAGAGAGAGAGATAGAGAGAGAGAGAAAGAGAGAGAGAGAGAGAGAGAGAGAGAGAGAGAGAGAGAGGGGGGGAAAAAGGGAGAGAGAGAGAGATAGAGAGAGGGAGAGAGAGCGTGATAGAGAGAGAGGGAGACAGAGAGAGAAAGAGACAGAGAGGGAGACAGAGAGAGGGAGAGAGAGCGTGATAGAGAGAGAGGGAGAGAGAGAGAGAAAGAGAGAGAGAGAGAGAGAGAGAGAGAGAGAGAGAGAGAGAGAGAGAGAGAGAGAGAGAGAGAGAGAGAGAGAGAAAGAGAGAGAGAGAAAGAGAGAGAGAGAGAGAGAGAGAGAGAGAGAGAGAGAGAGAGAGAGAGAGAGAGAGAGAGAGAGAGAGAGAGAGAGAGAGAGAGAGAGAGAGAGAGAGAGAGAGAGAGAGAGAGAGAGAACCATACCGCCCATTATCTTTGGTAGCGAGATAGAGTGATTGGACTCGACAATCCTTCAGTCTCCAGAAGGTGAATGAGCCACCGACACGCAAAATCAGAAGAAAATAACTTTTACATTTTTTTTCCTTAATCGCGTGACAAGAAATAGAAAATGGTTTTATCTGGTCACAAGACTGATTAATCTAAAGAAAGCAGCGGTCGAGTCAGCTTCCCGTAACACCGGGTATAGTTTTATCTCCAAGTCCACCCATGCGGTTGTAATCCTACTTGCTTTTTTTGCTTTTAGTGGATTACTTTTTACGCAGTGTCACTTAGCGAAAGCATTTTATTCCAAAAAAGGTCACCGCGTCTACGCTGATTATAGCGGTGTGTGAATTTAATTTGACGTAATAGAATGGATAAAAAAAGTTAGGCCATAATATTTTATCGAACGTTTCCAATCAGACCAGTCCTATCTGTATGTATCAATTTACTTAGTGAATTTATGTTGGAGATTTACTCTATTTTTCTATATAAACGAGGCAGGTCTTGAGTATTGCTACACTTGTACCAGAAACCTTCTTCACAGACCGCTTGTCTCACACGTAAGTGGTTGTTGTAGATTTGAGGACTCTGTTTGGATTCCTGTGACGGCATCCATTGCCTTTACCACCAAATCTCTAATTTTTTTTTTACGTTGAACAAGTTTTTTTGTTAGTTTAATTTAAATTCGCAAAAAAAAAAAAAAACAGCTTTAAGACATAAAACTGTTTTTGTACAAGCCAACAATTTCAATGATGATATTTTATGTTTCTTTACAGCTGCGAAATTGCTCATTCATGATTGAAAAAAAAAATTCTTCCAGTTTAGCCCTAAGCAAATGCAATCATCAAGTTGGTTGCGATGCTATTTACTGGTGAAGGACCCGAGGTCTAGCAGTTTGAGTTTCGATAGAAAACCATCTTGGTTGGCTTCCTACTTAGCTTACAAGTTTGATGACGCTTTCACCATAACACGTTATTTTAAACTAACAAAACTAAACTGCAGATCTACCTTGAGCAACACAACGTCTATATTATACCAAAGATTTTATCAGAATGTATAACTTTAGCTTGTGGTTTATATTACATTGATGTATGAATCTGAATACTATATGACCGTTTTATACATGTATACAGCATAACGGTTGTTCGACTTCAGTTTTTAAAAGCAATAACTTTTTTTAATTTCCTTTCTAGTTTTTTTTGTTTTTGTTTTTTTTTTAATCTCACTCCTTTTGCAGTAATTTCAATACACTAAAATGCATTTAATCTCACTCAATTTATGTCTTATCAATGTCGTTTAAAAAAGTGTGGCAAAGATGTCGCTAATTACATCTCCCTTGGCGGATTAAAATTACAGTGATCTCATAATCATATTAAAAGTTTGATTGTCATTTAAAGAAAAAAATAGCTTTGGTAGAGGGCTGTAAGCGCTAAACTAGTAACTGAGTAAATTAAACTTTGTTTTGATGCAAAATTTTGAGAAAACTTTTCATAATCTTTTTGCGCGCTACATTTTGATCTTTGATTTTTTATACTCGGTTGCTTTATTATCTTTAAAACGTAATAAATATTATGGCGTATTTGCATAAAATTAAGGTTATAATGATTTTGATATTGTTATGTAAACGAACCAGGCAACATGGCAAACATCCTCAACTTGGTTCTGGCTGCTGCCGTCTGCTCGACTCTTGCTGTCGCCTTACCACGTGACTTGGCGACTTCCTGGTACTCGCTGGAAGCTGCCAAACCGGTGAATGTGACCTTGTACTTCGAGTCTCTTTGCCCCGGGTGTCATCAATTCATTCTGCAGGAACTCATTCCCACTTGGGAGAAGGTCAAGGACACTGGTCTGATGAACGTCACATTGCGTCCCTATGGTAACGCTATAGTAAGTCACGTGAGCCAGAGCCTTTAAGAGATCATGGGATTTGGGTAACCTTGATAAGGTTTATTACAGGGCTGGTTGGTCCGATCACCCAGACTCGCTGCAGCTAAATCCTTCCTGTGTCTGGGACAAAGAACAGTAACTCAGAACATTTTAAAGCAAATCGGCCACCAAAAACTTACCTATGCACTGGAATGTTTATTTTTGGTTCAAGAGTGACAATTGCTTTTACAATATAATTTATTTCAAAAATGTATCTGTTATAACTATGTTGAAGTACTTAAATTTATGTTTCACCTTTAATACTAAACGCCATAGGTAAATATTGGTTTATGAATTTACCTTACCTTTTATTTTTAAGATCGTTTTGTAAGAACAAAATTTTTGTGGATGTCTTACTGAAACTTCATACCCTCAACGTTAAAATTCACTTATTAGCATCAAAAGAGCCATCTAATCCCATTCCAGTCCAATGAAGCACTAAAATCCTCTGCAAGCCAATTATTTGTTTTGCGAAATTCATAGAGTTCAATACTGAGATGAAGGGTGACAAATTAAATGATAAAGTTAACTTACATAAAAACTCTTGGCCTAAGAACAGAAATTCTAAACAACTAAAATTTTTTTTTTAATTAATAATATCCATTTATTATTTCTACTGTTACTAGTAATTGCCAGTAATGTCCAAGCTGGATATTCCTTTATTATAAATGGAGAAAAAAATGCCTCTGTTCTTGTTACAACTGTCGCTTGTTTCACTTCGGTGTGTGTGTGTGTGTTTGTAACTGTGCGAGTTTAATATGGAAAAAGGGGCGTTAACATTAAATATAGAATGACCTACAATTTTTCTAAGCAGTCAGACTACTTCTAAAACTTGTACAACTATTGCTCCTCCTCCTCATCCTCCTCCTCCTCTTATTACTACTACCACTACTACTACTACTACTACTACTACTACTACTACTACTACTACTACTACTACTACTACTACTACTACTACTACTACTACTACTACTACTACTACTACTACTACTACTACTACTACTACTACTACTACTACTACTACTACTACTACTACTACTACTACTTGTACTACTACTACTACTACTACTACTACTACTACTACTACTACTACTACTACTACTACTACTACTACTACTACTACTACTACTACTACCACCACCACTGCTTCTATTACTCTATGCTACCAGGAGGAATACAAAGGCGGCCAGTGGAAATTCGTATGTCAACATGGACCACGAGAGTGCGATGGAAATGTTCTGGAGGTAAATCTATTACACTTGTTTTTGTACTGACAGTTTATAATGTTTACTCTAGTAGTTACATCACAAATAAATAGGCTGAGCTTAATATCCACAAGAGTTGACAAATACGGAAAGAAATTACTAATCGTCAATAGAGGAAACAATTTTTAAATTTGTTTGGGTTTTCTTTTCTTAAACTTATCCAACCCCTACCTCATATAATGTTTGATTAACACTAGTGCTTCTGGCTTTCTTTATAGATAAGACTGACAAGTTGTATTTTGTGTATACACTAATGATAATTTTGTTTCCTTTTTTTTTTATCATCACACGAATGTTATGTGAAGGCATGATAAAAACATGTATGGTAAAAAGATTTTTGTGTTTAAAACCTTTTAACCACAATGTATGTTGTCCATAGTAAAAGTGACAAAAGACGGCCGACTGCACAAGATAAAAATGCAATATAATTGTTATACGGCGATAAATTTACTGTTTTTACAGCATAAAAGTAGGCTACATATTTACACTTTCATTAAGGAAAAAAGGCTAAAATGATTAAGTAATAACTCTTTAAGTAACGGCGCATGAACTTTCTTGACGAAGCAATCATCCAGGATACAAGATCTGAATACTCTGGATCTACAACGTAAAAAAAATCAGAACTGTTTCTTATATGTTCAACAGCCTATATAGGAAGATCTACGGCAGGCTTTTCTGCCCCTAGAAAAAACATGAATCCTGTTATTACTGTGGTTCAGAGAAAGATTCATTTTTTAAAAAATAAATTGCTGCTGGGCATCTCGTACCAATTCATGTTATCAATGAAGAAACCAGAGCAGCTTCGAGCAGGCCATGGTACTTTACTAACTATCTTCTAGTCACTGAAAAAAATGCCAAACTAAGGTGGCATTTGACTTTAAACAATGAATATGTTTTCGTGGTTCTCTATCAAGATGGCGAAGATGAGCAGGTGGAATTTGAGATGGGAAGACAATATAACAGATGGACAGGTTTAAAGTTGTAAAGCTTATGAATATAGAAAACAAAACCAGAACGAGGCAAGTTGTGCAGCAATGGTTATGTAGACGGAGGAATAGATATAGCAATTTGAAATTCTCTTAAGTTTCAAATCTTTTCGCACAGGAGAAAAAAACTATTACAAATAAATCTATGAAATGTTTAGTTTATTGACTACTATTTCCCCTCGCCTCCCTTCAACTCATGCTCTCGCCAGGTTTGCATCATCCACTACCACCCCGAGACCAACAAGCAGCTGGAGATCATCAAGTGCATTGAGTCGGATTTCTACGCCACGGAGGGTCAGGACTGGCAGGCGACTCTCAAGAAGGTACCCAGCAGATCTAAGTTCTTTATGTGTTTGTGCAACGAGCACTATGTTTAAAGCACTGTTTATTCTATTTGAATTTGCCTCTTGTGAGCCCTTCGAGGTTATATAGTTTTACCTCATAATACAAGATGATTAAAACAAATTCTACATATTATTAATGTGATGAATGTGAAGGTAGCATTTTTGTCTGACTTCGCCTGAGTGTTATCGATGTGTTTTTTATGATTGCCTTTTGCCTTGGATCTATGTGCAGATCCTGATCTGGTAATAATTATGTTTCTATCATCCTATGTCTGTATGCCTCAAATCTCCGCCTCCCTAAGTTCCTTCGACTCTATGTCCCCATGTGTTTGATTCATGTTTCTCTATGTTTTTATGACCCTATGACTCTGTGCCTAATCCATGTCTCTCTATGTTTCTATGACTCTATGTTCCTTTACCCTTGATCCTTGTCTCCCAATGTTTCATGACTCTACATTCTGTGTCCCAATGTCATTGATCCATGTCACCCTGTTTCTATGACTCTATGTTCCTTTACCCTTGATCCTTGTCTCCCAATGTTTCATGACTCTACATCTCTGTGTCCCAATGTCATTGATCCATGTCACCCTGTTTCTATGACTCTATGTTCCTTTACCCTTGATCCTTGTCTCCCAATGTTTCATGACTCTACATTCTGTGTCCCAATGTCATTGATCCATGTCACCCTGTTTCTATGACTCTATGTTCCTTTACGCTTGATCCTTGTCTCCCTTGTCTTTTTATGACTCTATAACTTTGTAACCTCCTGTCTTTGCGCCCCAGTGCGCCTCCACAGGTGTAGATGTGGAGAAAGTTAGCGCCTGTGCTAAAGGCAAGGAAGGCAACGTACTCCAACACCAGGTCGCTCTTAACACTGGACCGCACAAATGGGTGCCATGGGTTATTCTGGACGGGGTGAGTTCATAACTCTCTTGCATCGATGAAAAAAGTGTGAACACTTATTGTCGCTTGGAGGACAATCTGAGGCATCTCTGGTTTCAGTCATGCCATCATTAGTTATTGTTATCGTTTTGCACTGAAATCATTTGGGGCAATCCGAGTTAAACAGAGCCATGTCATTGGCGTTCCCTATAATATTGTATCATGTTTATCCTCATCATTATCATCAATATCATCATCAGCATCATCATCAGCATCACTGTCATCATCATCATCATCATCATCATCATCATCATCATCATCATCATCATCATCATCATCATCATCATCCTCATCATCATCATCACTGTCATCATCATTATCATCATCATCATCATCATCATCATCATCATCATTACCATTATCATCATCATCATCATTAAAATCATCATCACTGCCATCATCATTATCACCATCATCATCATCATCATTACATCATCATCATCATCATCATCACTACCATTATCATCATCATCATCATCACTGTTGTCATCGTCATCATCAGCAGCATCATCATCATCCTGCCATTATCATCAACATCATCATTATCACTGTCATCATCTTCATTATCATCATTAACACCATTATCATCATCACTGTCATCATCCTCATCATCATCATCATCATCATCATCATCATCATCATCATGACTGTCGTCATCGTCATCATCATTATCATCAATTCTCATCATCATCAACATCGTCGTGGATATGTTTTGAATCCTTTAATTATCTTGCTTCGAAAATTTAACGTCATGAATACCTTCTTCATACAAAAAATCGGTGGTTTTAACCAGACTCATTAACATTCTTTTCTTTTCTGTTCTTCCCATCAGGACTATCATATCAGAAAAATATTTATTATCTTGACATGGTATTTGTATTCCAACTCTATTATCATCGTAAAAACCCATTCACCGTTATCGTAAATACAGTTATCTTAATATTTTGTAATTCTGAAGAAGTCATATGATTTAATGAGAATAAAATATGACCTTGCAATTTCGCGTAACGCTGTAAGTTTAAATTTTTTTTTTTATCTCTGGTCCTTTTCCTTCTCAAACGTTCGTCTTAGTTTACGTCACGAGGACTGATGAAAGATTGACTATTTAGGTCATCACACATAAGCCTGGCTTGATAAGACACTGTAGTTTGATAAACAGTGAAGGATAAACCTGAAAAAATGGAAAGCTCGTTTATTGTTTATTAAGAAGTTATCTTCCACCGTCGATTCGTGGCGAAATTGTCTTAATCGAATATAAAACTAAGGGCAGTATTACTCTTAATGTGACCTATGAACTTATGAGTTTCACAACTCAACTGGTTCAGTTATGATAAGACATAAACTCTACTGTTCTTAGGTTGTCTAGAACCAGTAATGACATAACTTTTTGCTCCCTATTGTGAGAACTGATAACAGGGATCTCAGTACTTGTTATGCAGCCCGAGTTTGGAGTATTCTAGTCCTACACATAATTATGATGCCACCGGCCGTTAAATGATAAGTGCGTTCTATGTAGCACTTGTTTAAGCATAACTTCAGCGCCGGTACAAACGACAATATTATGTCCTTCAGGACTTTATCATTGCTTGTATGTTTGAATAAATGCTACATTAGAATCGGTGATTTCGAGTGTTTGGAAAGACACAATTTTATACATGCGAAGAAATTGCAGAATGGCAGATGAACTAGATTTACTGAAGTCTCTAAGAAAGTCACTTTTATTTAATAACAATGAGACAGACACTTGAAAGATAACTTTATAGATTTAAAAAGAGAAGGCGAGAAATAGAGAGAGATGGAGAGAAAAATAGAGAAGGAGAGAGAGAGGGAGAGAGGAGGAGAGTAGGAGCGATAAAAAGACTAAAAGTCAATCAAGATAGTTAGACCAAAACAGAAACACGTTTTGAAGAAAACAACTAAGATAAAAAGTATCGTATTTCTCTAAATTGACAAGAGATGTTTTCCTCAATTTCTTTTTTCCTCCTTTTTTCGGCCAGACGTCTAGCGAAGCTGCTTTAGACAACTTGCTCAAAGCGGTGTGCGAGGCTTACAAGGTGAGCGAGCTAAATCTTTTTTTTTTTTTTTTAATTAGAAGATGTAACCAATGATATTGTAAAAATAGTCGATCGACTTTAAATTTTGCTCTTTCAATTTTTTTTTGAGAGAAGTATCTTTATAATGGCATTATACATTTTATCTGGGCCCTATTTTCCAGACATATAGATATATGGGCATTAGAAATATACAGCATGTCCTTAGTAAAATTGGAGTGGCTATAGTTATGTCCTAAGGAAGTCCATTTTGAGTCCACCTGGACTCCTGATCTTGAAATTCTTCAACGAGCCGCGAAGTGTACTTCAGAGATGGTTCAACATGACTACAAAAAAACTATACCACTAGTTTACTTGGCTACAAGAATTGTTTTCTTGATATAGGCCGTCCACAATAAGAGATTTTAGATCTTATCGCATGCAAAGATCAGCTGTACTACCGAGAAGGTTTGGACTGTATACAAGGTGATCAGAGATCCCCATAGGTTTGTCTCACCAGCCATTGTCAGGCAGTTTAGGACTTAGGAGGGTAAAGGTAACCCAAACTTACCCTCTGATGTCATGTTACATGGGTTTTCATGCATGCAAATCTCAGGCTGGCTTCTCTGCCTCATGACCATCGTCTCTTGTAAACCATAACAAAAACCTAGGACGGTGAAACATTCAATGAGAGTATAGAGTCTATCAGTCATCATCGGCGCACTTACAAATTTGTTCTTTTTCTTTTTGGGTTGGCCTATTTTGAATTTTTTTTTTTTTTTGTTCTTCTCTAAAGCGAGTATTCCAGTTTACGCATGCAAATAATACTTGTTTTGTCTCTTTTTCCCCTTTTCCACATTCACTTTGATCTACAGGGAGCACCACCAAGTGTATGCAATATGTAGACCACTCGGTATATGTTTTATAAGTTGTGGTGTTGTTAGGAAATTAAAATGATGCTTAAAACATTTTCTTCGTTTTTTTAACTTTTTAACACTTTGATCATAAAGATCAAAGATTGTGAAAATTGTGACAATGTTGGAGTAAATTGTGGCCTTAGTTGTAATGTAACTATCGAAGGTAGTGCACGACGTGAAAAAAGTGGCAAATATATATA
>JAWDGP010003151.1:0-14986 GCA_033675545.1 Elysia crispata | reverse complement strand
GAAATAGTAGTAGCAGTAGTAGTAGTAGTAGTAGTAGTAGTAGTAGTAGTAGTAGTAGTAGTAGTAGTAGTAGTAGTAGTAGTAGTAGTAGTAGTAGTAGTAGTAACATTAACTGTTATGTAACGGTTACATGATGACTGCCAGCGATGCTCTAATGCTACCGGTACTGAGTTCTAGCCTGGACCAGGTGCAAGCGCGCTATGCAGAGTGTGTTTCCACTGCTCCACTGCATGCTTACGCAGTTACATTACATAATAATCACATGATTCGAGACAGTTTTACAATCAGCAGCAGATTTCACTGTTTTAAAAGTTGACCACACTAAAAAGTCGCAACG
The DNA here is from genome assembly GCA_033675545.1 of Elysia crispata. Classification (NCBI taxonomy): domain Eukaryota; kingdom Metazoa; phylum Mollusca; class Gastropoda; family Plakobranchidae; genus Elysia; species Elysia crispata. The sequence continues at coordinate 14,649 of JAWDGP010003151.1, read as the reverse complement.
CTCGCTTGCGGCTTCCGATGTAAACTAGGCAGGCCGATTTGCACACGTCATTAGGGAAACCACGTATTTGTTACGTTATGACTCATGCTTACAGTACGTAGCTCAATCTGCGAAACATGGCTACTCATCTACCTTGGCCGCTTACCTAGATCTAGCTAGCGGTCAGTAGTGTTCACGTGACGAGCGGTCAGGCGCTAGAGTCGATCGACCGTGAACTTTGATCCCAACATCATAGGTATCGGCAGACCATGTAGGTTGAGTGCGCATATCAGAATTCAAGTGATGACTGGCTGTTACGAGCTGTCCGTTACAGGACGGCTCTGGTCTGCGCGTAGCCCCTTAATGCAAAATCACTTTTAATAGGATAATTTTTAAGCTCACTCTGAAATTAGTTGAAGCTGAACATGTAGTTCCACCGACTCTTGACCTTACAAGAAAATTTCAAGCCGAGTCATCAAGAAGAGGAATTACATAAATCATACGAGAATATTCTTAGTACACGTGATGAGTAATGCGCTATAAAATAGCAACCAATCTGAACAAAGGTAAACAAAGAGTGACGAAATCATTACTATGCTAGAACTAGGTCGAAGATTCCAGAAGAATCCTGACCATACAAGTGCGGGTTGTGTTCAGTAACCAAGACAAAATTCTTCGACTTGAAATACAAAAATTATGCAACTAAATAAGATAATGTACATAGATCTAGTCGATCCGCTACCCAAAAGTTACGCACCGAAAAAAAAAAAAAAGGGTGAGGAAATGAATAGATAAATTTATAGCTTGATGCGTTACAGTCATCTGCAACAAAGTGGGCGTCAAAAACAGAAGGAAAAGAGACAAATGGTCATCAAGGAGATATGGGTGACTAAAGATTCTAGAAGGGTCTAGAAAGCAGTTCAATAACCGCAATGATGTTCTGCAGAAATGTTTTATATGGAATGGCATCTGCAACATGCCGCCACTTCGGAGCAGCTTTCTCTATAGATTGGTGTATGACTCTCTGCCTCCAACGCAAATTTTGTACAGAGGACTTCACTTGTCCGATATTTGACAAGGAAAGAGGGATTGGGAAGAGAGTAAGGGAAACAGTGAAACATTTTTTTTTTTTTTTATGTTGTTTAAAAAATAAAAGAAACCATTATCTGTTAGCATACTGGATGTAATCGTAACTATCTTTCTTATTCGCACGTTTTTGTCTCATAAGTTTCAAGAGTCTATTTCGACGGGATCAGATGAGAACAATCAACAAAGAAGATTACACAACACGTCACAACTTTCTATGATGCGAATTGAATGAAGAAAATGTCTTTGTAACTCAACAAACTTCCAGAAAAAGACTGCTCTGATAATCCACGAAGATAAAAACTACATCCTTGTTAGTCCTTGGTTTAACTTAGGAAACAACACCGTGTACGTCTCTTAGTTTTCCTCAGTTGTCTAGGATCACGCGGCTCGACTCTCTTTAAAACATAATTTTATCATAGACTTATTTTATAAAGAACTAGAAAGTCGTGCACATACATAATTTTATCATAGACTTATTTTATAAAGAACTAGAAAGTCGTGCACATACATAATTTTATCATAGACTTATTTTATAAAGAACTAGAAAGTCTGCACATACATAATTTTATCATAGACTTATTTTATAAAGAACTAGACCTTATTTTATAAAGAACTAGAAAGTCTGCACATACATAATTTTATCATAGACTTATTTTATAAAGAACTAGAAAGTCTGCACGTACATAATTTTATCATAGACTTATTTTATAAAGAACTAGACAATCTTGCAGATACATAATTTTATCATAGACTTATTTTATAAAGAACTAGACAATCTTGCACATACATAATTTTATCATAGACTTATTTTATAAAGAACTAGAAAGTCTTGCACATACATAATTTTATCATACTTATTTTATAAAGAACTAGAAAATCGTGCACATACATAATTTTATCATAGACTTATTTTATAAAGAACTAGAAAGTCGTACACATACATAATTTTATCATAGACTTATTTTATAAAGAACTAGAAAGTCTTGCAGATACATAATTTTATCATAGACTTATTTTATAAAGAACTAGAAAGTCTTGCACATACATAACTTTCTCACAGACTTATTTTATAAAGAACTAGAAAGTCTTGCAGATATATAATTTTAGCATAGACTTTTTTTTATAAAGAACTAGACCTTATTTTAGAAAGAACTAGAAAGTCTGCACATACATAATTTTAGCATAGACTTATTTTATAAAAAACTAGACCTTATTTTATAAAGAACTAGAAAGTCTTGCACATACATAATTTTATCATAGACTTATTTTATAGAGAACTAGACAATCTTGCAGATACATAATTTTATCATAGACTTATTTTATAAAGAACTAGATAGTCTTGCACATACATAATTTTATCATAGACTTATTTTATAAAGAACTAGAAAGTCTTGCACATACATAATTTTATCATAGACTTATTTTATAAAGAACTAGAAAGTCGTGCACATACATAATTTTATCATAGACTTATTTTATAAAGAACTAGAAAGTCGTACACATACATAATTTTATCATAGACTTATTTTATAAAGAACTAGAAAGTCTTGCAGATACATAATTTTATCATAGACTTATTTTATAAAGAACTAGAAAGTCTTGCACTTACATAATTTTCTCACAGACTTATTTTATAAAGAACTAGAAAGTCTTGCAGATATATAATTTTAGCATAGACTTTTTTTATAAAGAACTAGACCTTATTTTATAAAGAACTAGAAAGTCTGCACATACATAATTTTAGCATAGACTTATTTTATAAAGAACTAGACCTTATTTTATAAAGAACTAGAAAGTCTTGCACATACATAACTTTATCATAGACTTATTTTATAAAGAACTAGACAATCTTGCAGATACATAATTTTATCATAGACTTATTTTATAAAGAACTAGATAGTCTTGCACATACATAATTTTATCATAGACTTATTTTATAAAGAACTAGAAAGTCTTGCACATACATAATTTTATCATAGACTTATTTTATAAAGAACTAGAAAGTCGTGCACATACATAATTTTGAATTTAGAGAAATTCTACAAATATCTAGACACATTATAGATGATTATAGTGATAGAAATTAAGAAAGATATATATATATATATATATATATATATATATATATATATATATATATAGAGAGAGAGAGACAGACAGACAGACAGACAGACAGACAGACAGAGAGACAGAAAGATAGATAGAACGATGCATGAATAGATAGATAGCTGATAGATCGACAAATAGATAGATAGATAGATAGATAGATAGATAGATAGATTGGTACATGAATAGATAGATAGTTGATAGATCAACAAATAGAAAGATAGCCAAACATAAGTTATAATGTAGAAGGAAAAAAATACAGTAAGTGTCGGGAAAGATATCAAAGTCGCTACGTGTCTTTTGAAATTAGTAACACAAGTAACATTTTTGTCCATTAAATCTTTTAGTAAAAGTTTTGTTTCGAAGCCCTTCAAGCTATCGCAGTTCAGGTGGTAACAAAAGTATATAAAAATAACATTAAATCATAAACTGTAGGACCAATCCAAAAAAAATGATTTCAAACAGATCTAAATATGCTTTTCTCAGAGTGTTAACTTATAGCCTGTGTGTGCCTTAGTTCCTAGGGTATAATGACAGCCGCCGGTTTTGTACCGGTAGCAGAGATGTGTTTGCTTAAACTTGTGGCCCTTACAGTTTTTATACTGGCAGCTTTTTCGCTCAGTGTGTCTACTGGTAAGTTAAAGATCTCTCTTTTACCAGTTTAACTTTCAACAAACAAAAACAGATGTCAACTGCAGGAGACGTATTTTTGTCTAAATTGAAAGTGAATTTCCACAGGTGAACAATGTCCACGTCCTTAACATGAGAGAAAACAACTAACATCTTAATTATTTATTATTTTATTTACACGTATGATTATAATTATTCATTTCTATGTTTCTAGAAAAACTAGTCGTTTGGATAATTATTTTGTTATTATTCATGATACTGCTAAACTGTTTTTATCTCTTGCGTGTATTGTTTTATATTTTCCTAAAAGTTTACAAATTAATTTTTCATCTATAACAAACGTTCAACAACGTCTATAACTGGTTTCTAATGAAACAATTTTGGGACAAAAAGAATTTAAAACATCATTAAGAGTGTCATAGCAATACATTTTTTTTATTTTACAAAACATGCAGATCTAGAGCCTTAGTACAACAAGACTTTGGACTTGCGAGCAATTGCACTTGAATATCAATAATTACTTCCTAACAAAATCCGCTTTCTCCTTCAAATTCATATAAAAAAAATAGCATCGCTCTAAAGCTTGCCCACCAGTGAAACTATTTTACAACAAGCAACAGTTTTAAGGACTTCACTAGAAATGGTAAGATATTTTTCTTGTGTCCAAGATCTGTTTATAGATTACCTTAAATATTTACTATAATGTATGTTTAAATAAGCACGAGCCTACCCGACCCTTAGCTAGTTAGGTTGAGTTCTTAGCCCTCTAACTTTTTAAAAATAACCTTTCTTATTTTTTTTTTTTGAAAGTACAGATTTATTTGATTTCACCAATTTTTAGCTGCAGATCAAAGTCTAACTTGGTAGTCAAATACACTTATTTTGTAAAACTTATGAAACTTGACAACAGCATTGCGTTATAATCATCAAATCAACATTAAGATTGTAAACTCTGGAACACTTTGTTATCAAGCCCAGACACCCTGTCCCACCTACGGCTGGTTCGGTCCCAACTGCCAGTATCAGTGTCACTGTGCTGGGTCTGCTCCATGTGATAAACACGATGTAAAATTTAAAGAAAATTTTATGTTGTAGCATAGTGAAATAGAAGGATTTATTTTATAAGTTAACCTGGATGCTTCATGTTTTTGCTAAAAAAGATAACATGTTTTTCTCTCATTCAGAAAACAAACACATATGAATTAGTTACGATCATGGTGTTGACTTTCGAAGTTATATTCCAGAGCTTTATAATTTCTTCTTTTCACTCATCAGGTGGCTGAATTGTGTTCTTGTGTAGATTAAAAAAGATTCACCTTTTATACTCCGAATTTGGTAGAAATTTTCCTTGTGATATTAAAGGGAAGTATTTGATGAGTATGGAAGAGAAAGAGAGAGAGAGAGAGGGAGAGAGAGAGAGAGAGAGAGAGAGAGAGAGAGAGAGAGAGAGAGAGAGAGAGAGAGAGAGAGAGAGAAAGAGAGAGAGAGAGGGGGAGAGAGAGAGAGAGAGAGAGAGAGAGAGAGAGAGAGAGAGAGAGAGAGAGAGAGAGAGAGAGAGAGAGAGAGAGAGAGAGAGAGAGAGAGAGAGAGAGAGAGAGAGAGAGAGAGAGAGAGAGAGAGAGAGAGAGAGAGAGAGAGAGAGAGAGAGAGAGAGAGAGAGAGGGAGAGAGAGAGAGAGAGAGAGAGAGAGAGAGAGAGAGAGAGAGAGAGAGAGAGAGAGAGAGAGAGGAAATAATTATGGTAAAAGAAAAAAAAATGCGAAAAATATGTGAAAGTTAAACGCACTATTTATATGAGGAAAGTCCTGAAAGAAGATCAGTAAAAATCAAACTAAACCTTCTTTTTTTTCAAAGATAGAAAGTTCATAAATTATTTCAATCAATGAGTTTTGATATGAATTTTAGGCAGCTGGTATAGTTTTCTCTACATGAAACTCAAGTGAAGAATGGAATGAGATTCTGCTGCGTGTACATATCACTCGAGCTTTTTATTTCTTTAAACAAAGTGTGATGTCAATCGCTATAGAAATCAAACTTTTACTAGGTGTGGCTGATTGATTGTTTTTGATGGCCATAACAAGATTTTAATACATCCACTCTAGTACGGATGGGTTTTACCGTCACTGGAAACTTCAACAGACAACAAAGACACAGCCTGTAGCAGGGAGAATCTCGGATCTGTCACTGTTACACTGCACACGCCCATCCCTCTCACCTGGCTCAGAGTTGTGGTCAGCGATGCAGGTAACTGGACTAGGCTTCCTTTACAGTTTTTATAAATGCCAGGATTGTTGGTGCATTTGATTTGGAAGATGTCATTGATATATAGGGGATGTTCATTTATTTCAATGTTTGAGGATATATATTTTCTAAATAGATTGGTTTAGTCATTTTGAATGAAAACAAATTTGCAGTTAAAAGAGTAAATGAGTAAACATTACTCATAGTTATTACATGAAGACCTAAATTAACCACAAATATGATGATTTCTTGCAATTTATCAACATTTAGCAGGTTCATGGTGAACAATCACCCTTCTATTCTTAATTTATCAATTTACCTTCTCTATCCATTAAAGATACAAAATATTCCATGCAGTATAATCATTTTGCAGATATGTCGCATCTAGTCGATAGCTGTTTATTAGACAAACACATACCAATTTTCATACCGTCTTAGATTTCTCTCAGACTTAGAGTAAAAACGTAATGACTGGTCCACTTATATAATTCGAGATGAGTAAGCAGGTAAGTATAATCAGGAAATTCTATAACTCTGTTGTATCGAAATGTTACCCATCGTTTATCAGTGACTGGTGCCTTGTCTACAAATCAGGCGCTGGCTACAGTCTGGTGCTAACTTGAACGCGAATGTAGACACATGCTATTTTCTTTTGCGTGTGAACATATTTCTTTGTTTTCCAAGATTTTTAAGACTAAGTTTTCCTTTCTTGGTACAGTCAAAATTTTGCCAGGAAATGACATCCCAATTTTCATTGGTTTTCGACAATTCACCTGAGCACTGTGAAAATTTCGTACTGGAACCAAAGGACCTACACAGAGTGTCCAGAATTCAATACAGCCGAGATATACAGAGTCACATCGGACATCTCTTGTCCAACAGAATCTCCTGTCACCAGCGTCACTCTATCTGGTCGTGGTGTTAACTTCCTCAGTTCTCTGTACATCAGTGCAGGTAAGACTCAGACCTCACTAGGTGAGATTTGTTCTTTAAGATCCCGAGAAGACAGGAGCTTCTTGTGTATGCAAATCAGATACACCTCAGCTTGAATAAACTAGAACTTTTTCGGTTAATTGGTTTCTTCGTTTGAAGCACTGTTGATCTGATCTATTTTGTGAGAAGAATGTTTGTGAGTTCTCTACATCAAAGGCATAAACAGGGTAAGCTTTGGGTTCGATCTTTTGTTTTTATCTGTAAATTTAAGAACTCATGTCAAATCTGTGTTTGTAATGATTAAGGGAAATAAACTGACTCAACTAGTTCTCAACTATATGAGCATTATGGTGGCTAAAACTTGCAATCTTAGATCTGACACAAATGTTGCATCAAGACGTGATAGAGCTGTACATGCTAGTTTATAAACATTCAAGATTTTTAATGCACTTGGATCAATTTTAGTGTTCAGAAATGATAAATGATGACTCGTTCTACTAGACGTTAAGAATTTGTCAACAAAGGGACACAATGACAGCTTCTGATTAGAACATAATTCAGTATATGGCCGGATTTCATTCACTAAGTTTGTTGAAGAAGGGAGTTTCACTCACAAAACAATGGTGTGAATATATTGAAATTTGTACGGCAAAAGAGAGAATCAAACTTGCATGGATGCATCTCCATAATGTAAACGTAAGTTTGTTGCTTTGTAGAAATTTACAACCTTTGAGATTTTTGCGTCATCCAAACTCATGAACATTGTTTTTAGATGCTTTTGATGTATCTTTTTCTCTTTCAAAGTACCCAATGGATGGTTATACATACTTAATCTAAATTTCTCCGCTGGATCTCCTTTTCTCCTCCCCTTGTGCAACCCGTCCAACTCCCTCTTCGCCATGTTATTCTGGCCTTATGTTAACTAGTCTATGTTTATGTTTTAAAAGGCTTTATGGTATATATAAAATTATATAGGTTTAAGAGTCAGATAGTACATCTTTAGTGATTTCCAAGATGATGTCTGTTATACTTTTAAATACTTTCCAATAATATTTATTTAGTTATACAAAAGAATGAACCTTTAGTACAAAGTTTTTTTGTTTTTTTTTTTAATTTATTATTTACTGTAAAATTAAATATATATAGTTCGACTGCTTAACTCGCATCGCTTTCTCCCTGTATTTAAATGACAAAGCCATGTCATCATATGGCAGTTAAGATGGAATTATAACCAGACTTCTCTCTCCCTAGGGCAGAACGTGGCGCTCAAACAGCGGGCGAAGCAGTCTTCGTGGTTTCACAATGATTTCAGAGATCGGTGGTGGGCAGAGTACGCTCTAGATGGACGGATCCCTAATAATACTAAACATTCTAGAACATTCTAGCCTGTCAACTTGTAGTCATACCGGACTCGGGGACAAAATCTCCTTGCTGGCAGGTTTACTTCACACAGCCTGTGGAAATAACCAGATTCATCATTAAAAACAGACGCGGTTAGTAACCCCGTCTTCATTCTGGTTAAGTTTGTTGTTATTATTAACACCACAAACATGCTGCTGGCAAGAAAATGTCCAAGATGTTTTGTGTCTTTTTTTTTTTTTTTTCAAAACATTTTCGATGGTCCTTAGAACTTGTTGAATAAAAGAGTAGAAACAAAAGCATCTGTCTACGTTCTTTTTTATGACGCATACAAAAATGTGTCTGTAGATCTAATAAAAATTATATTACTACGAAACCATGCTCCTCTTGCACTTCAGACAGTATTGATGATTCCAAACAAAACAAAATCACAGGAATAAAATAAGAAGAGAAGATGTCTCATGAAAAGTGGATCTACTTTTATGTGAAAATATATTTAATATGTTGGTAAATAAAGGCGTACAGCACTACCAGGATGTTCACACAAATTTCGACAAGAGCTACCAAGATTCGTCCGATAACATTTCGTTTCAAATCGTTGTATTCAAAACAAAATGTTACAGTAGCACTGGTAATGCTTCGCATGATTGTTCTAGTGTTAAGGGCATTCCGACCTAGCACCAGTATTTTCGCGAACTTCAGTAATGTCCCAAACCAGCTTTAAGAGGCAAAATCGATATGACAAAATAACATTTTTGTCTTCCTTTTAAAGGACATTTATGGATAAGAAAGAACCATAATGAAAGTTTCTTATAATCGACTTCTCCCTCTGAGCTAACTACAGCGTCATTCCAGCGACGTCACCAAGAGGAACGACCGGTGGGTTGTGCGCGTTTGTCCTTAAACCCGAAAGTCGAATAAGAGGAACAAGTCAAAACCAGTGTGATAAAACCCTAAGGCTTCACCGATTATGACAGTCAGCATCCATTGAAAACGGTTTCCTCGTCTTTATATCTTGGTGTTCTGGTTCAGCTTACTATTACTCTAGATAGCAGTTCACTGGGAGATTCGCAACGGTAAACTATAATACCGGAAGCAAACCTTTTATTTTATTTTTGTTGTTTGAAGGTAACTGATAATCATCACAGGAAATCCTTTTAAAACATTGACCATAGATAAAGAATATCATGCTTACGCAAATTAGATAACTCATTTTAGGCGCGTTGAGGAAAAATACAAATAAGTTATGAAAGTTATGAGAATTAAAGTTTCCTTATGAATAGGGTGATGAATAATTAAAAAAGAGAGAAAACACTCCATGCTGTTCTAGATTATTATTTTTGCTGAAAACAAACTATGAAACTTTGTGGCTGTAAGGCCAATAGCTGACGAAACTTCATTTTTGTCCTAAAACTGGATTATTCTGTTCTCAGACACGTGTCGTCTGGAAAATGGAATAAATAACTTTCTAGTTTGTATTTATTTTCCTTTTGATTTCATTTGTTTGCATCACTTCATACATGTTATAATCCAACTATCAAAAACTTTTCTAGTTCACTAAAAACAGGTACGATGCATACATTCTGACAAAAGATGCTTACAGGTCCCACTGTACTAATTTTAACTTACACCATTCTGTGTAGATCGAGTGTGTGAGAGGCTTTACACCATTCTGTGTAGATCGAGTGTGTGAGAGACTTTACACCATTCTGTGTAGATCGTGTGTGTGAGACTTTACACCATTCTGTGTAGATCGAGTGTGTGAGAGGCTTTACACCATTCTGTGTAGATCGTGTGTGTGAGACTTTACACCATTCTATGTAGATCGTGTTTGTGTGACTTTACACCACTCTGTGTAGAGCGCGTGTGTAAGACCTTACACCATTCTATGTAGATCGTGTGTGTTAGATCTTACACCATTCTATGCAGATCGTGTGTGTTAGACCTTACACAATTCTATGTAGATCGTGTGTGTTAGATCTTACATCATTCTATGTAGATCGTGTTTGTGAGACTGTACACCGCTCTGTGTAGATTGTGTGTGTTAGACCTTACACCATTCTGTGTAGATCGTGTGTGTTAGACCTTACACCATTCTGTGTAGATCGTGTGTGTTAGACCTTACACCATTCTATGTAGATCGTGTGTGTTAGACTTTACACCACTCTGTGTAGATCGTGTGTGTTAGATCTTACACCATTCTATGTAGATCGTGTGTGTTAGATCTTACACCATTCTATGTAGATCGTGTGTGTTAGATCTTACATCATTCTATGTAGATCGTGTGTGTTAGATCTTACACTATTCTATGTAGATCGTGTGTGTTAGATCTTACACCATTCTATGTAGATCGTGTGTGTTAGATCTTACACCATTCTGTGTAGATCGTGTGTGTTAGACCTTACACCACTCTATGTTGATCGTGTGTGAGACTTTACACCACTCTATGTAGATCGTGTGTGTTAGACCTTACACCAATCTCTGTAGATCGTGTGTGTTAGACCTTACACCATTCCCTGTAGATCGTGTGTGTTAGACCTTACACCACTCTATGTAGATCGTGTTTGTGAAACTTTACACCACTCTATGTAGATCGTGTGTGTGAGACTTTACACCACTCTATGTAGATCGTGTGTGTGAGACATAACACCATTCTGTGTAGATCGTGTGGGTGAGAACTTACACCACTCTCTCTCTCTCTCTCTCTCTCTCTCTCTCTCTCTCTCTCTCTCTCTCTCTCTCTCTCTCTCTCTCTCTCTCTCTCTCTCTCTCTCTCTCTCTCTCTCTCTCTCTCTCTGTGTAGATCGTGTGTGTGAGACCTTACACCACTGTCTCTGTAGATCTTGTGTGTGAGACTCATAACTATACCACTCGAAATTAGAAAGCTTTGTTTGGGGTAACGATCGGTTTAATAACGGAGACGCAGGTAGTAACGATAAAAATGTTGAAGAAAATATCAAAGCTCTCTGTAATGTGTTTATACCTCGATTATCAAGCTGTCTATCCAAGCTGCTCTTACTTGTCGTAAATGCCCGCCTCACAAAGTTTATTCTCAGGAATAACGTGTTAAACTTTAACCAGTGAACTTTCTTACCAGGATCGTTTACCATTAGCCACATTTTGTCCTTCCTTTGTCTTCTTTACAAAAATCAGAACAACAAAAGATCTTGGATCTAGCCAAAGCTCATGGCACAGTATAGAGAGATGGTATACTAAGCTAATCAGATAAAACTAAACGTATAGGGCAAATTCTTACATGTGGTCAAGATATAAAGAGGATCAAAGGCATATGTCCGACGAAATGGTCTTGAATCTGGAACTATTGCGCATAGAATTGGTATTCAGTAATGATGTAATATACATTGTACCATGTTTGGTTTTTGCTCTATATCTCAATGGTCTGGAGAGCACGATGTGCAGATACAATTGTAAAGGCCTTAGCATCAACGATTCACTTTCTAATAACAAAATGATTAAACAACTATGATTGCTCAAACCTGACAATATAATTAGAATTTGAGGAAATGAAAGAGACTTTCAACTTTCCTTACACACTTTAACAGAATACTGCACGCGCTTGGAAAACAAACAATCGACGCAGGTAAACCTGTAAAAAACTTATCTTTAAAAACGTGGAGAAGAATTAGAAAGAGGCCTAACTGAGCAGAGCAAAACTTCTCATTAAAACTCAAAATATCTTGATTATACCCATCAAGCGCTGAACTCACTGGGGCTCTATTTCCTATTGATAAAAAAGAGCTACACAGTTACGTAATTCTAAATCAATAAAATAAAGCAAAGGCCTAAAGATCAGTATAATCAGAGCCGTAGCACAACATTGAACAAAGCATCAAACTATAGCTGTTTCAGAATAATAAACAACCGTTTTCAAATTTCTCAAAAAAAATCGGAGCATCTCTCTCACATCACAAAAAGACCTGGAAACAATAAGAAAGATTGCAGAAAGAAGACAAGAATGGACTACCTTCACCGCAGACATAAAGAAGGCTGCCGAAGCTGCGAGGTCGGACGACACTCCTAGCGGAAGGCCTTAATAATAATAATAAACAACCGTTTTCAAATTTCTCCGAAATCTTAATCTTTTGCCTCTAACAACTACAATCGTCATAATAAAGTTCAGATTGTATGACTATACTCTTCCTCTAGGAAGGGGCAGATGGACTGATATAGATTTTTCCTTGAAAAAGTTTGACTCTGCTACGGGTGTTGAACTCCATTATCTTCTAGAAACTGATCGAGTAGTTCATGAGCGTCTTTCCCACGGCTGTAGTGTCGATTAATGCGTGTCTTTTTGGTGTGTTAAAAAGGAATGAATATGTGGAGCTTTCGAGCGCATTCCCATTTTCAGAGACTTCTTGATCCTTTTCAACGCTGAACATAGACATTGCGAAATGATGAGTGAAACTAGTGGTGCTTACAAACATCTTCAGGCAGACTTTTTTTTTTATTTTTCTGTTGGTTCATCTTTAGGTGGTATCTAAATGTGCAGTCTGTTTTCTTTTGGCGAGCCACACTCCGTTTGCGGTTTACGTCTTCTTTTGTAATTCAAGCCATAACCAAAATTTCTTTTTTCATTACAGTAGAGTGTCCACACATGACTGAAGATTAGCTGCCGGCATTCTCAGAAAACAGGCTAAATTCCTTTCCTTTACTCTTGCAGTGACAGAGGATTTCGCTGTTGCAAATTTGCCGTTCCGCATTGTAAATTCCTGACGAAGTTCTCGACGATTTTTCATAACATTTTGTTTCCACTTGCCAGGTTCACATTCCTTTCTTTGACACGATTTCAAGGTCTCTTCCTAAATCTCTTTTGATGCTGTTTCTGAAAACACGTGAGCTGCTGTCGGAGTCTCTGACGTTGCTGCTGGAGTTGGTACTCGAGATAATGATGCCGTCAGAGCTTTTGACGTTGCTGCTGGAGTTAGTACTCGAGATAATGATGCTGTCGGAGTCTCTGACGTTGCTGCTGGAGTCAGTACTCGAGATAATGATGCCGTCAGAGCTTCTGACGTTGCTGCTGGAGTTAGTACTCGAGATAATGATGCTGTCGGTGTCTCTGATGTTGCTGATGTGGTCAGTACTCGAGATAATGATGTTGTCGGTGTCTCTGACGTTGCTGATGTGGTCAGTACTCGAGATAATGATGCTGTTGGTGTCTCTGACGTTGCTGATGTGGTCAGTACTCGAGATAATGATGCTGTCGGAGTCTCTGACGTTTCTGCAAGATTCATCACTTGGATTGATGATTATTGATGTAGTGCCGGTCGGTGTTGCTGTTGCTGCTGTTGACGCTATTCCGGTCACTGTTGAAGCATGCGCAGTAAATGTAGATGTTATATCGCACCTCGTAGCTTCCAGTTTTGATGTCAGTTGAGGCTGTAGCTGCACTTGAGAAGATGACGAGTCTAAGTCAACACTGGAGATTGTATCAAAAGCATCCAGATCTATGCTAATATTCTCTGTGTCGTTCAACAAAACATTCTCTATCACGTTAGCAACGCTTTAAACAGCAATGGTTAATATCAGTGTTTTGCAGATGCCACTGGTTGGTTTGTTCTGTGACAAGGATAGCTGCAAAATCTTTGCTGCTCTGATGTAGTTATTCTTCATATTAACCTACTTTTTGAATACGGAAATTTTGTCAACATTCTCTCATTATCAAGAGAATTACTGACGCATTCCGCATAAACTGAAGCTAATATAGGCACATTAGGGCCGAAGGTCGTATAAATTTCTGATCTGACAGACAGGACTAATACTCTTTGGCGCCTCTCCTTTACTTACTATACTAAGTTAATCCCCAAATCTCATGAAAGATGATAGAAATCTGGCGACTTTGGAACAAAAACTAGCAAAACGGCAACATCATATAAAAGAAATTATAAAAGAAATCATGCCTATCTCAAGTTTTAAAGACAAATTTGGATGAGATTTATTGCTGCTTAGCGCCTCACCTGTACTTAATATTATAATAAGTTAATCCTCAACCTTAAGAAAGGTGACCGAAATTTGTTAATTTTTTTTCATCTTTTTTTGTTTCTAAATTGCTTCCTCCTCCTCCCCTTTCCTTCAACTTTTATCTTCCTCATCTCCTTGTTATGACTTCTTCTTCTCCTTCTTCTCCTTCTTCTTCTCCTTTTCTTCTCCTTCTTCTTCTTTCCTTCCTTCTTTCTTTCTTTCTTTCTTTTTACTTCTTCGTTTCATTCTTCTTACTTGCCTCCTCCTTTAATTTATAATTATACTTTCATCCCAATAGTCAAAAAAAAAAAAAAAAAAAAAAAAAAGACATTGG
>JAWDGP010003149.1:5000-10817 GCA_033675545.1 Elysia crispata | reverse complement strand
TCCGCTGTCGTTGCCCTCTCACCGCCTCCCCTGCCAGAATACTCTTTATCGTGTCCCCCATCCCTTTACCTCGCCAAAATAAGCCCCTTTAGTGTCTCTCTCTCCCCCCTCCCCTCTACCTCTCCCTGTGGTAGAAGACTTTCAATACTTACCAACCCTTCTATACCAAGATTCAAAGTTTAATCAAAAATAAGACATTTGAAATTATTTTTCATCCTTCTTTCAAAAGAACTCTCTTGAATGGACTTTACAAATTTAATATCGATGCGAGATCACGACCTTATTTTGGGCAATCATCTGAAAGCCTCTGGGAAAAGTGATCAGTGTGAGATGAAAAAGAAAAATCTCCATTTTATTGCTCTGTCAGAAGCTGACAGACACACAGCCAATAAGCTAGTAGAGCTGGTAGAGCAGGAAAAACAACAACAAACAAACCAGAATTGTGCAACTCTGAGGCAAGACTGAGTTTTCCTTCTGGCAAAGAGCTATTTTTGGCAGACTGACAAACACTCGACATGATCCCCTGAGGGTATGGAGTGGAGGTTAAAGAGGCCCGGAGGAGGGGGCGGGGGAAGCTAGTCATCATGTGAGGGAGGGTCCAATTGATGAATAAAACTGATTGATTGTTTTTTTAATTCCGCCTTCCAGAGCACTGGGAAGATACCCGAGTCCCTTCGCAATCACTCACAGACCTAAAAATAGAATGTGTCCAGAGGAATCTTCAGACAGAGGTCACGTGAACTTACGTTTGTTAACGACAAAAGGTTGAACTGCCTAAAGACATCAATCAATTCAGAGTGAAGAAATAAAAGTTTGGAGAGGAAGACGCGTAGAAATAATATTAGTATATGGGTTGGTCAAAAGTAAAGTAACTCGCCTGAGGGAACTTGGAAGAAAGCGAAGATTCAAAATACCGGATATTATCTTGTCCAGTCTCCGCACAGGTCATCATTAGCTTTGTGAAATAATGTGTAAAAGTTTGAACAAACCACCGTTTCCATAGACACTAAGATAAAAAAAAAAGACCCTTTTTGAAAACTGATACCATCATTTTTTTCAAAACTTCAAAGGCTAGACAGAAACTAAGAAAATTGTTTGGAAAAGTGTTGGAAATTGATTTTTGTGAAATGGCGGCTGGGAAAAAAACCAGCTACGAAAAACTAGAAATTTTCCGAATAGTGAGATAAAGGTATATTACAAAGGATGATCGATAGAAAAATAGTGGATTAATAAAAAAAAAAAACTATAGAAAAATTAATGTATTTTAAAAAGGGACAATAAGAGGAAAAAAGGCAAGCCTAAACAGCTGGCAAAAGAAAAAAATATCGAAAGAGAGAGAGAGAGAGAGAGAGAGAGAGAGAGAGAGAGAGAGAGAGAGAGAGAGAGAGAGAGAGAGAGAGAGAGACAGAGACAGAGACAGAGACAAAGAAAAAGACAAAGACAAAGAGAGAGAGAGAATGTGTAGGAGAAAGTAAGCTATTGGAAGATAAACAGATAAGAAAAAGAAGGCATAAATATTAAAACAGAAAGATTAAGAGAAACGAATTTAGAGAGAAAACGAGACGGTTTGTTTGCACAAACGAAGAGGGAGAGTGAGTGAGAGAGAGAGAGAGAGACAGAGAGAGAGAGAGAGAGAGACAGAGAGAGAAATAGAGTAAAAAAGAGAGAAAGATAAAAAGAGAGATAAAAAAGAGAGAGATAGAGAGAGGAAGAGAAAGGAAGAGTAAGAGAAAGAGAAAGAGAAAAAGAGAAAATGAGAGAGAGAGAGCGAGAGAGAGAGAGAGAGAGAGAGAGAGAGAGAGAGAGAGAGAGAGAGAGAGAGAGAGATGGACCATTTAATGAGTTTGAAACTTTCAATCCTTGAGCAGTAGACGTGAAGCCAACCCACTCCCTGCACCCTGTGACGTCCCCCCCCCCTCCCTTTTCCCCCTTGAATGCTATTGACTTCTCTGAACTCAGCGAATCACCATTCCCTCCCACGCTTCGATCTTCCAACAATAAACCTTAAAATGCCCGATCGGGTGGGCGTCATCGATTCTAACGGACAGGAATGGAAAGACAAATGTGAGTTTAATCTTTCATCTGGAAGAGAAGTACGCATAAGTCATCACTTTAAAACACCAGAAAAAGACGAGTTCAGGGCTAGACCTAGACTCTAAACCATTGTCGGTGTGGAGCTGGCCTCGCGGTAGTCATCAAACATTGATTGCGGGGAAAGGGGTTGGAAAGGAGGGGGGAGTGCTAACCAGATAAAACAGAGATGGAATCTGTACATTCATACCCCTTCTGTTTTACATGCACCCAAAATCCACGTCTTTTGGAAGAGAAATAAAACTGCGTGGTTCTATCTCACTTAAATCAGTCTTACTGTTTACTCAGGAAAACTCTGTTCCAAGTTTTCTCCTTTCTACAAGGCGAAATAGGTTTCAACTGTAACTCAAGTGCTATTATTAGAATAATGCTGTAACTGGTCTAATGTAACATACTGATGACTACATTGACGTGACGGGTGATCTCAGCGCAGGTCTTCCTTGATGATAACAGAATGAATCATTCACTCTACCGTGACGGGTAGTCTCAGAGAAGGTCTTCCTTGATGATAACAGAATGAATCATTCACTCTACCGTGACAGGTGGTCTCAGAGCAGGTCTTCCTTGATGATAACAGAATGAATCATTCACTACACCGTGACGGGTGGTCTCAGAGAAGGTCTTCCTTGATGATAACAGAATGAATCATTCACTACACCGTGACGGGTGGTCTCAGAGCTGGTCTTTGTTGATGATAACAGAATGAATCATTCACTCTACCGTGACGGGTGGTTTCAGAGCTGGTCTTCCTTGATGATAACAGAATGAATCATTCACTCTACCGTGACGGGTGGTCTCAGAGCTGGTCTTCCTTGATGATAACAGAATGAATTATTCACTGTACTGTTACGTGCAGCCAGGAAACTGCATGACTTTATAGCCTCTGCCTTTTTGATTAGTGTAAAACCAGCTACTCTGGTTAAAATACAACTATATTTTATTATCATCATCGTATTTATCATCAGCCTCATCCTCATCGTCATTGTCATTTTCATCACCAACATTTTTATCATCATCAACATCATCATCATTCTCATTGTCATTTTCATCACCAACATTTTTATCATCATCCTCATCGTCATCATCATCATCATCATCATTCTCATTGTCATTTTCATCATCATCAACATGATCATCATTCTCATCCTCAGCATCAGTATTATCATCATTCTCTTCATCATCATCATCATCATCATCATCATCATCATCATCATCATCATCATCATCATCATCAACATTATCAATATTATCATCATCATTCTCATCATCATCACCATTCTCATCATCATCATCAACATTATCAATATTATCATCATCATTCTCATCATCATCATCATCACCATTCTCATCATCATCATCATCATCATCAACATCATCATCATTCCCATCCTCAGCATCATCATCATCATCATCATTATTCTCAAAATCATCATCATCATCATCATTCTCATCATTCTCATCCTCATGATCATGATCATCTTTATCTTTTTCTTCACTATTGTTGTTAATTTTATTTAACCTTCCACAGAGAAGACACCAGTTTTATTGATTTTATTTGGTTGACAAGGATGTCTTGAGACGTTTTATAGTTTGGTGAAGAAGAAATGACTTCACTTTGTGAATAACTATCTATCAAGAGGATGCGTAAACTTTACAGTTAAATGGATGTCTGTAAATCATAAATACACAACCTACGTGAGTTAGATTCATTGTGCAGTTCTGTTTAATAAGCGCGTGTTCTACTATAGTGAAAACTCTAGAATACAGAAGCATTATCGCAGAGCAATTGAATAGATCTACCACATGCCTCCATTTCGAAGCTTTTGCGCTTATCCTAATTTACGGTTCGTATACTATCTGCGACTCAAAGCGAATGGTGAAAATCTGAACAACCTAAGATATGCAGATGATACTTCTCTATTAGCAGGATCGGAAGAGGATTTACAAAGGCTTCTAAATATTGTTGTAGAAGAGAGTGATAAGCTGGGATTGTCTCTAAATGTAAAAAAGACTGAATGTATGGTAGTATCTAAAGAAGAAAAAAACAATCCAGAATGCAAGCTTTTTAGCAAGGGAGAACAAATCAGGCAAGTACAGGAATTCAAATACCTAGGATATACATTGACATCTGACAGTAAATGCAGGACTGAAATTAAGAAGAGAATAGCCATTGCAAAGAGCTTCTTTCCAAAAAATGAGCACCATTCTTAAAAATAGAAATATATCATTTTCAACCAAATTGAGGGTTTTGAAAACATATGTGTGGTCTATACTTTTATATGGATGCGAAACTTGGACAATAACTGCAGAAACCAAGAAAAATTTAGAGGCAGCGGAAATGTGGTTCTACAGGAGAATGTTAAGAATATCATGGAAAGAAAAGAGGACAAATGAATCGATATTAGAAGAAACGAACCAAGAGGGATCCCTCATAAACACAATAAGGAAAAGACAACTGAAATTTTTAGGACACAAAAGGGACTGGAATTTTTATCTCTTACAGGCAAGATAGAAGGTACAAGAAGCAGAGGTAGACAAAGGATTACATTTCTTGATAGCTTGAGCTCTTTTGTGACAGGAAACAACAAAGACAACATAGCCTTACTGCGGATGACGGAAGATAGGGAAAGGTGGAGAATCATGATAGCCGATGTCTGTTCCAGACAGGGCATTTGAGAGAGAGAGAGAGAGAGAGAGAGAGAGAGAGAGAGAGAGAGAGAGAGAGAGAGAGAGAGAGAGAGAGAGAGAGAGAGAGAGAGAGAGAGATACTATCTGCGGTGATAGTAGCTTTCTCCTAATTTATATTCATTTTTTGATGTTGTATAATCGTGTTAGTAGTTGTTGTCATGGTAGCAGCAGCAGCAGCAGCAGCAGCAGCAGTAGTAGTAGTAGTAGTAGTAGTAGTAGTAGTAGTAGTAGTAGTAGTAGTAGTAGTAGTAGTAGTAGTAGTAGTAGTAGTAGTAGTAGTAGTAGTAGTAGTAGTAGTAGTAGTAGTAGTAGTAGTAGTAGTAGTAGTAGTAGTAGTAATAGTAGTAGTCGTAGTAGCAACAGCACCAGTAGCACAATAAGATGATGATGAAGAACAGAAGAAGAAGAAGAAGAAGAAGAAGAAGAAGAAGAAGAAGAAGAAGAAGAAGAAGAAGAAGAAGAAGAAGAAGAAGAAGAAGAAGAAGAAGAAGAAGAAGAAGAAGAAGAAGATGATGATGATAATGATGATGACAACGACGATGATGATGATGATGATGATGATGATGATGATGAATATGTTGATGATAATGATACTTAAAAAAAAAACAGATTATCTTACAAACATACTTCCGGTGAGGAATATTTTTTGCCCTGGAAATCAGTGTCTGCAAAACGGAAAACTATGACGTAATTATTTACTCCCGACCAAGTGTAAGTTGACGTCATCCAATGCTGCAGAATTCTCTGAGCTACGATGCAGAATTGATAGAGGCATCATCTTCCTGCTCTAAACAATAACATCCACAAGAAACAATACACTCAGAAAATTACAACGTTAACATCTTGAACTGTAGAACTTATGCCTTTCTAAACAAATACAAAAAGGTGAAAATAACGAAAAAATACAAAAACAAAGCAGGGTAAAAAGAAAGGTAAGAGATTTTGTACGCATTATACAAGGAAACTCCGAGTTAGATTGTTTGGGCAATAAATCGTGTTTGGGCTTAGTATAGGTTAGCAGGCAGATTTGTGTCCGCC
>JAWDGP010003147.1:15000-17432 GCA_033675545.1 Elysia crispata | reverse complement strand
TTCTTTCGTATACGTATTTGAAAATCGTTACATGTCTCCACCTTTTCCTCTGATCTAGGTATTTTCAAAATTATGCTACATGTCTCTACCTTTTCCTCTGATCTAGGTATTTTCAAAATTATGCTACATGTCTCTACCTTTTCCTCTGATCTAGGTATTTTCAAAATTATGTTACATTTCTCTACCTTTTCCTTTGATCTAGGTATTTTCAAAATTATGTTTCATGTTCCCTAATCTTTTCCTTTTGATCTAGGTATCCTTCAAAATTCCATGTTACATGTCTCCACCTTTTTTTCCTCCTCGATCTAGGTATTTTCAAAAATTATGTTATGTGTACATTTTCCCAACCTTTTCCTTTCCTTGATCTAGGTATTTTCAACATGTCCAGGCTACATATCTCCACCTTTTTTTCCTCTGATCTAGGTATTTTTCAAAAATTATGTTACATGTCTCCACCATCTTTCCTTTTGACTTTACGTATTCTTCAAAATTATGTTACATGTCTCCACCTATTCTCTCTGCAGATCTAGGTATATTTCAAAATTATGTAACATAAGAACTCAACCTTCTCCTCTGATCTAGGGTAGTTTTTAAAATTATGTTACATGTCTCTCAACCTTTTCCTCTGATCTAGCTATTTTCAAAATTATGTTACATGTCTCTACCTTTTCCTCTGATCTAGGTATTTTCAAAATTATGTTACATATGTCTACCTTTTCCTCTGATCTACGTATTTTCAAAATTATGTAACATGTCTCTATCCTTTCCTCTGATCTTCGTATTTTCAAAGTTGTGTTACCTCTCATCAACGTATACATTAATTAATCTATTTATTGTCACCTTGTCATCTAGTTTACGTACTTAAAAGTAAAGCTATTTTTACTTGTTCTTCTGATCTAAGAATAGGAAATATTACTCCTCAGTATCCACCGTTTCATCTGGTTTTCATATTTGAAATTCTAATCATCTATTCCGATTCGTTTTATCTAGGTATTTGAAAATTGAGTTAGTTATCATACCTGTTTCTACGGTCTATTTATCATACCTGTTTCTACGGTCTATTTATCATACCTGTTTCTACGGTCTATTTATCATACCTGTTTCTACGGTCTATTTATCATACCTGTTTCTACGGTCTATTTATCATACCTGTTTCTACGGTCTATGTCTATGAACTCGACTACTGCGCTGTTTACCTTAGCTTAACCGATTATTTTCTGGGTTTTAACGAACCAGAAGACTTGGTTTAACTTGAACCGGATTAGGTTCGTTTCAAATCCGCACAGTCCTGAAACTTTAATCTAGACCAGTTTATCTTTCGTTCGCGGATAAGGGGATCAATCATACTTAACAATTCCATTCAGCACTGTCTTTGTCTGCTTTATTACTGAACTTCCGAGAACTGCGCAAACTATCTCTAATTTTTAGAAACTCCTGTCCACGGGGCAGAGTCACAAATGTGTTTACTTGTACTCATCAGATTTCATTTTTTTAAGCAGGTGTAAGGGCACATTGTAGAAGCAACACTAGGGATCACGGTATAAGACTTGAACCTCCTATTTGGCGTTTGGTTAAACTAGGAAAAATGTCTGCACCATTTTTTTTTTTCAATATTTACAAATAAGAGAATTTCTGAGTTATCTAGGTTCGAAATCGAGCGTCTGGTCCTCTTTCCTGAAATGTTGTGATATCGCTACTGTCACGTTTTATGTGTTTGTAGAGTAGAATGAAACGTAGCGAATCCTATACTGGGTTAAGCCACATTTTCAACGGGATAGACATTACACTAGTAAGTTTTTGACTCGATTAATCCTTCATTATAGCGGAACTCCGCAGAGATAGAAAGCGTATGTTAACCAGCGCTGGATAAGATGGTAATGGTTGGAGTAAATCCGATTGTGCTCGTGATGAAATCTAATGACGGAAGTGATTAGAAACCTTGAAGGAAGATAAATGCTCTTATACTTTCGTAATTCTAACCTTGAGCCATAATGATTCTTACTTTTTTCATTATCATGATTATCATATCGTACTATCACGTTCTAATCTCGCACTATTTGGTTGGCTAAGTTTCAACTTGCATCATGATTCTATCTTGCAGTAAAACCCGAAATATTGGCAATTAATACCCATTGGAGCTTTAAAATGAAGCTACGGAGTTTCCAGAGACATAGATGACCGGCATATTTAGAAGAAGCCTCGAGAAACGTATTTCAGTATCGAGAACTTAAAGCCAAGATTATAATTCTATTTGGAAATAACTCTAACGTGTGTAAGATAAAAATTCAGGGAAAGAAACGGGAAATTCTGTTTAATGGTTTATTTTATCTATCAACCAACCAGGCATTATTTGTCTAATTATTCTGTCTATCTATCTGTCTCAACATTTATCTATCAATCTCTCTCACTCTCTCTTTCTCTCTCTCTCTCTC
>JAWDGP010003147.1:0-7500 GCA_033675545.1 Elysia crispata | reverse complement strand
ATAAATTCATAGTTCTTTTGTTGTCTGACAGCTTGTAGAACGAAGTTGTTGCTGTTAGCTCATATTTTTGGTTGTCGCTTGCTCATGAATAAAACCACGGGAATAAGTAGTGTTGGTAAATATCTCCATTGTGCCTGGGCTTTAAAAAAAATGAAAAGGACCACCTTCAATGAACTTCGAAGTTTGCACAGTAATGTTAAGATGGCGGTTTCTGACCGAGTGAATGTCTCAAGTCGTACTTTGGGGAAAGCTTATCCTGCTATTATCTCTCGTAACTGCGGGTGGCGCTTTACTCCAACCACAACCACTCGGGGATAATACGGACCTGCGTAAATTGGACAGATAAGCACAGACCACACCTCGACTATTTTTATCGCCTATATATATAAACCTCGGGCCAAAAAGCTACCCGTTTTCGCAGAACAGGACGTGACGGTGTGGCAGGTCGCGGGGAAAACGAATTGTCTCAAGTTAGTCGACGGGTGCCCGCGAGAATTCACATTTTGTTTTACAATTATGATTATGGCCCAAGGTGTTGGATATTACATTTCTGTGTAGCGGAAGACACTGTAGAGGTATATAAAATCTTCTTAAGGCCCCTTCTAGCCCCATTGATAAAGTAAAAGTAACTCGAGATTTTGACGAAATACTTTGCTTTTGAGATAATTTCTTTTTCTCATTATTTTGTACATTCAAAACGCACAATTAGAAATTTTATAGTGGTATTACTTTAACTAAAACAACACCACCAATAACAGCTACTACTACTACTACTACTACTACTACTACTACTACTACTACTACTACTACTACTACTACTACTACTACTACTACTACTACTACTACTACTACACCTACGACCACTACTACTACCCCTACTACTACTACTCCGACTCTACTACTACTACTACTACTACTACTACCACTACTACTACTACTACTACTACTACTACCACTACTACTACTACTACTACTGTTACTACTACTACAATTACACCACCGCACCCAAATACGTCTGATACTTAACCACTGTTCTTATCACGCATTCTACTGCAGGCGCTATCACTACCGCTATATAACTTCGACTTCTATTTCCGTTTCTACAGGTATGATTGTTACTCGTGCAGTTATATGCTTCACATTTTTAAATTCAAATTGTACTTTTGTTCCTGCTGTTTGATCAGATCTCAGCACAACCATCGCTGGATTCCCAATAAAAAGCCGCTAATTTTTGTGTAGGAAAGTGTTAGAACAGGAACTAAATGTTCACCAGAGGCACATCCTTTTTTAAACCTCCGATTTTCGATGAATGTTTATTTCGATTACAGAAGTTTTGTGGAGGAAAATAAAAAACAGTCATAGCCTGAGATTCTCGAGAATTTGGAATAGGTTGGAATACTTTGTTGTTCTTTTTGGACGTGAACAATTTTTTTTGTTTTTATTTTTGTTTTCGAACTTAATGGGATCTACAAGAGACTAGCGACTTGGGAAAAAAGGAGCCACATATATTGAAAGAATGACTTCTTACTCTCTCTCAGGACTACCCCTTAGAGCGAGACTGGTGAGTTTACGCGCATCAATGATGATAATAACAGCAATACTACTACTACTACTACTACTACTACTACTACTACTACTACTACTACTACTACTACTACTACTACTACTACTACTACCACCACTTACCACTACCACCACCATCACTACCACTACTACTACTACTACTACTACTACTACTACTACTACTACTACTACTACTACTACTACTACTACTACTACCACTACCACTACCACCACCATCACTACCACTACTACTACTACTACCACTACTACTACTACTACTACTACTACTACTACTACTACTACTACTACTACTACTACTTCTGCCTCTGCTGCTTCTACTACTACTACCCTTACTACTACTACTACTACTACTACTACTACTACTACTACTACTACTACTACTACACTACTACTACTACTACTACTACTACTACTACTACTACTACTACTACTACTACTACTACTACTACTACTACTACTACTACTACTACTACAACTACTACTGCTACTACTGCTATTATTATTATTATTAGTAGTAGTAGTAATAGTAGTAGTAGTAGTAGTAGCTAATAGTAATGGTACCAGTAGTGACGGTAATGGTGGTAGTGGTAGTAGTGGTAGTGGTGGTAACAGTAACATTAGTATTAATAATAATGGTGGTAGTAGTGTGTGTAGTAGTAGTAGTAGTAGTATGTAGCTGTATGTAACGAAGTAATACAGTTATTATCATTATTATTATTATTATTATTATTATTATTATTATTATTATTATTATTGTTATTTATTATTATTATTATTATTATTATAATGATGGTTATTATTATTATTATGATGATGGATTTATAATTATTATTATGATGATGATTATAGTAGTAGTAGTAGTTGTAGTGTGGTAGTAATTGTTATTATCATTATTATTATTAATATCATTATTATTATTATTATTATTATTATTATTATTATTATTATTATTATTATTATTATTATTATTTATTATTATTATTATAATGATGATTATTATTATTATTATGCTGATTATAGATATAATTAAGACTATCAATTAAACAAACAAACAAAAAGAAAAACAGAAAAATTGATAAATTCACTTTGAAGCATAAAAATGATCATTGAGGTTTAAGAGCTTGTTGCTCAGAACTGCCAAATGTGTAATCTTTTATATTCTAATTATAGCGTTTTAGACTTTAATTACAGCTGCCTTTTTTCATGTATGCCACAGTCGCTGATGTTTCGAGTTCAGAAAAATCGAAACTTGTAGTGTAATGGGATTTTAGAGCAACACTAAATGCTTATATCTTGAAAAGTATTTCTTTGCGACGTGTTCAGCATATCAAATTCATTCAGAAATTTACAATCTCGAGTTGGGCCAATATCTCCAATAATACTGGAAATTTTTTTCTAAAGAACTGTAAATTTTCTAAACTGCTCCATAGGGGTCCATTTTGATTCAAGTTATAATTGAAAATCTATGTGTTAAAACATCACAATCCTGTACAGAACCTTGATTCAAGCTTGATGGTTTTATCTTCGAGGTCACAATGCTATCTATCACGAGTCATATACTTTATTATTTTAAAATATAATTTTCGAAACTCGATTTACACAAAGCAGTTGCCCTTGAAAATAACTCTCACTCATCAACAGCCTAGAAAAAAAATTAAACAAAGATTTAATGCGCCTTTTGATCTAAGTCTCCTTAGATTATATCCATTTCATCATAAAACTCCACTGCTTGTACACTAAGTTAAGCTTGAAAAAAAAATCTTATTTTGCGCACTTTTAAAAAGAAAAATCTTCAAACCTTTTTTTTCCTTCAGATACTGCACTTATTTATGTTTAGGCACAAATAGATAATTGTTTTGTTTTTTTTTTCTTTAGGGGTGGGGGGTCTTGTTCTTCTGATTTTCAAAGACATTTTCAGTGCTGTCCAAGATAAAATGAAACTGTTGTTGCAAAGTTTTTGGGTCTTGTCACGACTTTCATGCCAACTGACTTTCTGTCTTAGAGATTATTTTGCTACCGGGTTAATCAGACCTTGAAGAATTGGTTGTTCTTTTCCCGTCTGCTGACAATTCACTTCATCCCATCCTCGCAGGTTTGCCGGCGAGGCCACGTAAACTTTCTCGGTGTTTTTCTTATGTTAATCTAGATCTAGTTCTCATGTCCTGAAGTCTTTTCTTGTCGATTTGAATGTCACTGGAAGGGTTGATTATGGTTAACACATACACTCGGGAGGTTTTTGATCAAGTAAGAATGACTAAAGATGGAGGAATGGAGGACTTTGGCGACTTGCGAATTCTCCCCAAAATAAATATATTTTTTTTAAATCTCATTCTTGTCTACAACAACCAGGGAGATAGATAGATAGATAGATAGATAGATTGCTTGAATGACTTATTGATCGTTAGAGAGAGAGAGAGAGAGAGAGAGAGAGAGAGAGCGGGAAAGAGAGAGAGAGAGAGAGAGAGAGAGAGAGAGAGAGAGTGAGTGAGAGAGAGAGAGAGAGAGAGAGAGAGAGAGAGAGAGAGCTCCTCTCACGAATTGTATAATCGATGCGTTAGAAATGTTTGCTTGCGTACTCAGAACATTTCTAAGTTAGTTTGTTGTTGTTTTTTTAGAATACCTTGAGGAAAGTATACGGATGTTATCAACAGACAATATCTAACTTCATTGTTAAAATGATCAACAAAGAGTAACAGGAGTTAGTGTATAATTTTAAATTATCACTATTTTAACAGATTATTTTGTTGAATAAATGCCATATAGATTTTTTTTTATCAAAACACGAGTCCTTGAGTGATTGTGAAATAAAGTAAAATTCCAGGAAACAATGAAATGACGGCAGTAAGTTTCTTAGAAAAGAGACATAAAGGAGTGCAGGGGGCACGGGAGTTTCAGTATAAACAAGTCTCGTGATCAGTAGGAAAAGAAGTAAAAAAACAAAACTGGGCCTATATATAGAGCCATTACCATCTACAATCTTATTACGCTTGCGAGCAAGGGGCAGAACTAGCCAAGTTTACGAAAGACTCAGGGTTAAAAGGGAGATAATGGTTGCTGAATTCGTCCATGGCCGCTCCATTGTCTTGGCTGTACTGATCTATCATGACAGAGGGTCAGACGAGTCACGTTGGTCACTAGTCAACAATGCATAGATGGATGGTTTATGGCCTTGAAGAGATGGATGGTCTATATGGCCTTGCATATTTGGTTTAGATAACCTTGCTAAGGTAGATGGTCTAAAAGACCTATAGGAGTTGATTTTCAACTAATCAAGCAGGTGGCTTTGATGTACTTACGATCCAAAACCCAAATTATCAATTGATGTTTCTCTTCTACAATCCTCTTGGTTTTTCCTCTCCCCCCCCCCCCCCCCCTTTTTCAATTCTCTCTCTGTCTGTGTCTCTCTGACTCTCTGTCTCTCTCTCTCTCTCTCTCTAGCTCTCTCTCTGTCTCTTTGTCTCTCTCTGTCTCTCTCTAGCTCTCTCTAGCTCTGTCTGTCTCTGTCTCCCTCTCTCTAGCTCTCTCTCTGCCTCTGTCTCTGTCTGTCTCTGTCTCTCTCTCTGTCTCTCTCTCGCTCTCTCTCTCTGTCTGTCTCTGTCTCCCTCTCTCTAGCTCTCTCTGTCTGTCTCTGTCTGTCTCTGTCTGTCTCCGTCTGTCTCTGTCTGTCTCTGTCTGTCTCTGTCTCCCTTTCTCTGGCTCTCTCTCTCTCTCTCTCTCTCTCTCTCTCTCTCTGGCTCTGTCTCTGTCTGTCTCTGTCTCTCTCTCAGTCTCTGTCTCTTTCTCTCTCTCTGTCTCTCATTCTCTCTTCCCCCCCCCTCTCTCTCTCTTTTTATCTCTATAGCTACTAATATATGTGCCTCCTACTACCCTCGACTATGTATCTATCTACTCGCCTATATTGTCTATCAAATTATTTAACCACATATCCAGAATTCTACTCTTCTGTCTGCATAATCTATCTACCTATCCATCTACATCTCTATTTTCTCACTCTACCTCTAGATATATCTGACTATCTAATCTATCTATAATACAATCGCTGTGAGAACGAACTAAAATGTTGTCCTCTACATGTCGAACAGAAATAACGTTATTTGATAGTCAATAAAAAACTGAGGTACAAATCGGTACTTATATCTTTAAAATGACATGTCTTTTTACTACCGGGTACCTATGTATCTTTATTTATCTATCTACTATATATTTATCTGTAAAGCTACTTATTTGTCTACCATTCATATACCCATCTATTTATTTATCTCTGAATATCGCCATTTAAATATCTATTTTGGCTATCTATCAACCTATTTATCTATCTACTTATCCATCTGTCTATCCATCGATCTACTCATCTAGCTTTCAATCAAGTTGTTTTTGTAACAACGCACTAACTCCTGATATTAACTAAGCTATTGTTAATCATAATTTGTCAGTATTTGAAAGCTTTTGAGCATTTAGAGCTACACTTTTCTACCAACCTACCTATCAGTCTACCTATCTATCAGTCTGCCTACCTGTCAGTCTGCCTACCTATCAGTCTACCTACCTATCAGTCTACCTAACTCTCAGTCTGCCTACACAATCCAGTCTGCCTACCTATCAGTCTACCTAAGTCTCAGTCTGCCTACATGTCAGTCTACCTACCTGTCAGTCTACCTACTATCAGTCTACCTACCTATCAGTCTGCCTACCTATCAGTCTACCTACCTATCAGTCTACCTAACTCTCAGTCTGCCTTATCCTGTCAGTCTCCTACCTCTCAGTCTCCTACCTCTCAGTCTCCTACCTGTCAGTCTACCTACCTATCAGTCTCCCTACCTCCAGTCTACCTACCTATCCTACCTACCTATCAGTCTACCTAACTCTCAGTCTGCCTACCTGTCAGTCTACCTACCTATCAGTCTACCTAACTCTCAGTCTGCCTACCTGTCAGTCTGCCTACCTATCAGTCTACCTAACTATCAGTCTACCTACCTATCTGTCTGCCTACCTATCAGTCTACCTACCCTCTCCCTCTCATCTCCACCTCCTCCACCCCTTCTCACCCCCAACTCTCAGTCTGCCTACCTGTCAGTCTGCCTACCTATCAGTCTACCTAACTATCAGTCTACCTACCTATCTGTCTGCCTACCTATCAGTCTGCCTGCCTATCTGTCCAACTATCTCTAAGACAATATCCGTATATATCTCCCGATCGTTCTCTACCCAGCTCTCCTCTCTGTTTCTCTCACCCTCTCTCTCTCTCTCTCTCTCTCTCTCTCTCTCTCTCTCTCTCTCTCTCTGTCTATCATTGTGTCTATCTACCTCCCTCCCTCCCTCCCTCTGTTATTTTCTATCCCTTTTTTCCGTTTTATCCTTTCCTCCTTACCCCATTCTCTTTGTGTTTTTTTTTCCTCGCTATCAACCGCAATAATAGTTCTTTAAAAATGTATGAAAAGATTATATTTCTTTTCGCAAAGAACGACCCCCCCCCCCCCTTTTCTTTTTTTCCACCTTAATTAACCTAACTATCATAACTTTGCTGGCAGAAAAAAAAAATAAGAAAAGAAAACCATTTCTTAAACCTCAGGATCCAAATCTTGCAAGTCAACATCCTGCGTAAAATGTTGAAGCTAAGTTCAAAATGTCGATTTTCAAATACAAGGTGATTGCCAACATATCTGCTAGAAGTCCAACCCTTTCAAGGAATTTGCACTAAACAATGAGATTTGCTGTCTATTCGCATATCCGCGTCTCTCTCTCTCTCTCTCTCTCTCTCTCTCTCTCTCTCTCTCTCTCTCTCTCTCTCTCTCTCTCTCTCTCTCTCTATCTATCTATCTATCTATATTATCTATCTATTTCAAACTCTCTCTCTCTCATTCTCTCTCTCTATCTATCTATTTAATACTCTCATTCTCTCTCTAACTCTCCTCTCTA
>JAWDGP010003146.1:30000-39253 GCA_033675545.1 Elysia crispata | reverse complement strand
GCTTCTGGCGTTATAATCAGACACACTAGATCTAGATCTAGACATCTAGCTAGGTCTGGATCTAGATCTAAATGGAAAAAATTGACACCAGATGCATCGTTTTTTTTTTTTGAAGTACTGTATTTAAATTTTCAGGGTAAGTTGGTGGATGTCTCATGTTATTTAAGTGTTGTTTTTTTCTAAAATTATGATAATGAAAAGTGACAGTTTGAATAATTTCGTAAGGTCTCAGTCTATAGCGGAAAGGTGTCGATTTCAGGCCGTGATTTAGATAAAAAGACAGTTTCTCGATTTTTGTCGATTGAGAAAACTGTCGACTTAAATCACTATAGAAAATTAGCCACACAAGTTGTAAAGTTTTATATTTGGGCCATTAACAATGCTGGTGGGGTGTCCCTTTCATGCTTTTTGTCATGGAAAGGAAGTTTGTTGTGACCAAAACCAATATTTCGAACGACCTTAGAGACCGCGAAACGAAGGGACAGAAAAATTGAAGTTTTTGCTCAGTCGGGACATCTGAGTTTCTCATTATCCTGTGGGAAGACCACTGCAACCTGTCGTCAATAGTTACTCCTAAATATTTATAATTAGACACTTGTTGTACTACTTCACCTTTGATGTGTAAAATTAAAAACCCATGAAATTTTGTATTTATTATGTTTAGATTTGACATTTTGTGGATTAATGGAGTTTCATTGTGTTGAATGCAGAAGAGAAGTCTGCGAAAAGAACCATGCAGTAACTATTGGGTCTGACTAAGTGGCTGTATATATTATTAGTAAACACCAGAATTGCATCTTTGACACTATGCTTTCTTAAAATCTTTGTCTCAATACCTGACTTCATATCTTTCTCTTTTCTTTACCAGCGCATTTTCTCTATCAGTCAGTCAATTCGTGGATATAGTACAACGAGTAGGTCGCAACAGCCATGTTTTCTTAAGTATGGACAATAGTCCTCGTTTGGAAACAATGTAAGATTCCAAAGTATGTGTGATACTTTAAGTTATTAAAGGAGTAAAGCATTTATTGAAGTCATACATGATTGGGTCTGTGAACTACCGAATTCGGATTTAAGTAATGAAATAATAAAAAAGTACTAATTATCTCGACAATAAGAAAGAAGAGTGTATTTCAATGTTGGGATGGGGAGTGGCCAGTGTCTATCAGAAGGATCTAACCCGATAACTGTCACCTGCTAACAGATCAGTTCAAAGTGCGTGCCGGCGACTAAGACTTGACGCGTGTTCAATAGTCTAAAAAGAGCACCGACGATCAAAGTTTGATACATAATTTATAGTCCAAACAGGGCGTCAAGGCGTCAGGGCGTTTTATACTGGTGTACTCTACAATTGACGCTGGCGAGTTAGATTATTTACAGATGTTGTATAGCTTGATGATCAATACTTATCCCGCAGAATAAAGTTTAAGTATTTTCGAAGTACAAACGCCGATGCGACATTTCAGCATATGTGAAAATTTCCAAAATAAGTGTAAACATTAGAAAATTGAGGTAAATTATTAAACGCGGATTAAAGTTACTTATTCGGATGACATGACCTTTTTTGTTGAGTAAATATTACACTTACAAACTTTTTTTCACGAAATAAAAAAAAATACTTCTGTAGTTTACATTTTCAGTTTGAAACTATAAAAATTATAGATATGGCACGTAACACATGGTTATCCGATATAAAACCGTATTTCCTTCAAGTTAGAGTACACAGTCTTTCATCTTCTTTGTCGGTCTCTAGCTAGATCTAGGTTTGTGGTTGATTTTTTATAGTTTTTTTTCTTTATTTAGTCACTCGCATCTTTAGATCCTCAAATCTAGCTTCGTCTGTTTCAACCTCTAACGTTGTTTGATTGCTTTCTTTATTTCTATATACGGAGAGTGAAATAGAAAGAGAGAGAGAGAGAGAGAGAGAGAGAGAGAGAGAGAGAGAGAGAGAGAGAGAGAGAGAGAGAGAGAGAGAGAGAGAGAGAGAGAGAGAGAGAGAGAGAGAGAGAGAGAGAGAGAAAGAGAGAGAGAGAGAGAGAAAGAGAGAGAGAGAAAGAGAGAGAGAGAGAGAGAGAGAGAGAGAGAGAGAGAGAAAGAGACACGGAGAGACAGAGAGAGAGAGAGAGAGTAGGAGGAGAGTGATAATATCTCTGAAGGCGTAAAGAAAAACTGAAGCATGACCAGACGATGTGTAATAGAGTTCAAGCAAGAGGCACAGAATGATATGAGATAATAAAAAAATTAATGACAGTAGGCTGCAATGTAAAAAAAAAACCTATTTGTTACATCAAGCGAATCTGTAAATTATATGCATGTTATTCGTGGCCACTGAAGCAACGAAATGCCTCAACTCGTCCGTAAGGTTTTCTGCACAGCAGTTTAGATATGGATCCTTGCAACTGGCTTTTCTTTAGAATAAAAACATTGCATTTAGCTTTTTTACATATCAGGAAGACAGAATGGAGAACTTTTCTCCAGCTCTCTGCATTGGTTTGGCGGATTCTAGATCCTGGTAGGGTCGGTATAGTTTCGAAACTCCCCAAATCTCTGCTGCATTACAATTCCCAACTAAAAAAATGAGGAGAAAAACAAGATACGCCCTATTGACCCTGTTACGACATTGATGTCTGTTTTAAAATAAATTGCTTATATATCCTAACCATAACCAGGAAACTAAAAAGAACAAAATTTTGAAAGTTGGTTTATTTAAGGAAGATACTTATTGCGACGTGCACACAGCACGATTTTGTCTCGATTTTATTTCATTCCCTTAAGATTTTATAATCAAACACCCCAGTTTACTTAAAGTGTGTGAAAGTTCAGCTAGTTATTGAAGATTGATATCGTTTACCAAAAGGCAAAATGTTTGCCATTGGTGTGTTTACTGGATCTCTAATTCTATTCATATGTCTTTTTGGTATTTCTCAAGGTAAGCACGACTTGCTCACTGTTAAAATAATAAAGACAGATTACACCACATGCTTTCTAATGGAGTAAAAAACTAATTTAAATTAATTTCTCTTTTGCTTATTGTTTATGTTTTATAAGTTCTTTTTACAATACGACGTGCAGATCAAAGCCGGCATTATGCTGCTCAATGTAAGGTTTCGGCCTCACACAAAACACACTATCCTCTTCGTGTGTCACCATGTATAGATTGACCATAAACAACAGAACACACTATCCTCTTCGTGTGTCACCATGTATAGATTGACCATAAACAACAGAACACACTATCCTCTTCGTGTGTCACCATGTATAGATTGACCATAAACAACAGAACACACTATCCTCTTCGTGTGTCACCATGTATAGATTGACCATAAACAACAGAACACACTATCCTCTTCGTGTGTCACCATGTATAGATTGACCATAAACAACAAAACAGGTAATAGAAGAAGGGAAGGTCACGTAGCAGTCGTACTGCTTTGTATTCGATTATCTAAAATGATGAGACACATCAACGGAGTGCCAGTCTTTTTCTCAAGGAATAAATAACCCTAAACAATGTGAGGGCAGTGATTGAAGAAGATTTAACTTCTCCCATATATCTTCTTAACTAATGTATGCTTGCTCCACAACACACACACACAATATATATATATATATATATATATATATATATATATATATATATATATATATATATATATATATATACATTCTTTAAGCATTTTGATTTCTAGCCTGAGACTCTCGGTAATAATTGACTTCTGGGGTGGTCAATGGAATGGGAACATGTGGACTGCCATCCATCATACACCATGATACTAGTGGCGGAGAGACGCGCTGAAGTGGCCACTAGTCGGTCCATCTAAGGACTGTGAACGTGTGGGCTGTCACCCCTCATACTGCATGGTACTGGTGGCGGGGAGTGGCCCTGAGGTGGTCACTGGTCAGTCCATCCAGGACTAGGAACGTGTGGAGTGTCATTCCTCATACACCATGGTACTGGTGGCGGGGAGTGATCCTGAGGTGGTCACTGGTCAGTCCATCCCAGAACTAGGAACGTGTGGAGTGTCATCCCTCATACACCATGGTACTGGTGGTGGGGAGTGGCCATGAGGTGGTCACTGGTCAGTCCATCCCAGAACTGGGAACGTGTGGAGTGACATTCCTCATACACCATGATACTGGTGGCGGGGAGTGGCCCTGAGTTGGTCACTGGTCAGTCCATCCCAGGTGTTATTCCTCATATACTATGGTACTGGTGGCGAGGAGTGATCCTGAGTTGGTCACTGGTCAGTCCATCCCAGGTGTTATTCCTCATATACTATGGTACTGGTGGCGAGGAGTGATCCTGAGGTGGTCACTGGTCAGTCCATCCCAGAACTGGGAACGTTTGGAATATCATCCCTCAACCCCCCATGGTACTGGTGGCGGGGAGTGGCCCTGAGGTGGCCACTGGTCAGTCTATCCCAGGTGTCATTCCTCTTATACTATGGTACTGGTGGCGGGAAGTGGTCCTGAGGTGGCCACTGGTCAGTCAATCCCAGGACTCGGAACGTTTGGACTGTCATCCCTCGCACGCCATGGTACTGGTGGCGGGGAGTGGCCCCGAGGTGGCCACTGGTCAGTCCATCCCATGACTGGGAACGTTTGGACTATCATCCATCACACCCCATGGTACTGGTATTGGGAAGTGGCCCTGAGTTGGTCACTGGTCAGCCAAACCGAGAACCGGGAACATGCAGAGTGTCATCCCTCATATACTATGGTACTGATGGCGGAACGTGCTTCAGATCAATACAATAATATATTATTACTTAATTATACATCATAGGTGTGAAGAAAGTATTAAATGATAAAAAGCAATTCCAAAAAACAACAACCGAAAGTATGAAAGAAACAAGGAAGTGTTTGTGTTAAAGAAGGGAAGTTTGCTAGTTCCCAGGAAGCAGAAAAGTATAGAAATACTTACATTTTAAAGTTATGCACAGTAGACAGGAGATTCTACAGTTGAGAAAGATAAAATTTATACGAAAATTATCCTCTCTCTCGCTCTCTCTCTCCCCGACTTCTTTAGCTCTCTTGAACAAGCACCTCCTTTACCTACACATGTCGCCCCGCATACTCTCTCTCTCTCTCTCTCTCTCTCTCTCTCTCTCTCTCTCTCTCTCTCTCTCTTTCTCTCTCACTACACTTTTCTCTCGCTCGTTCAAGACATAGAGTGGCACAGGCACCAACTCTACAAACACGCACACAACTTAAGTGTAGGGCGACCACATAAAGAAACTCTCTCGCTAACTCCCTCGTTATCACACCGCCCGGAACTGTAAAATGAAAACGATCCCCTAACTAAAACCATTGCCCCCAAATAGATAATGATGTCATTCAGCACACTGCAGGAAAGGGCAGCAAGGCCGTTTTTCGAAGAATACAAATTACATTCTTTCCAAAGCCGTCCAAGGCTATCTGGTCTTTTGTCCTCACATTGCAGTAACAAATCAATGTTTCTTTTCAAGCGAACATTTTAGTTCAAGCAACTCAACATGGATTTTAATGCGATAATATCATAAGTGTGCATTAGAGTTTCAATTTGGGATAAACGAAACTTATTATCATTATGATTATATGTAAATAAATCTAGTAATCAGCTGTGTGAATTTGATATTTTCGCACCGTTTTTTATTTTGATTTTTTGTTAATATTAAGTTAAAAATGTCAACGACCAAAAGAAAAACGGCTATCAATTCAAGTATTTTTATTTCTTTCATTTTACAATCGTGTGCCTGGAGCCTACAAGGCCTCAAAGTTAAAGTACAAGGACGTTGTTCATCCGGTCTTCAGTAAACGTTTTAAAATTCTGGTCCTTTTGTATCCGAGCAAGAATTTCATTTTACATTGAAAACTCAGTACTAAACTCGTATACTTGTGTGCATCTAAATATTATCTCAGATTTTATGATTGATTGGTAAATACTTTAATAAATTTCAGGCACTAAGAAACTGCTATCATTTCTAGTATCTGTACTTCCAGAGTATCTGTTTCTTTATTTTTTTGTTTGTTATCTTATTTCTTTTTTATTATATGAATGATATATAGGTCTATTTTCTCTATTGAATTAATCTTACTAAGCTCTATCCATCTAAAATAATGGGTGAATGATCTATCTTATCTTAAAGTTATTACAAGTCGCTCCTGTGGAAGGATAGGCCAGTGCCATTGCACTAAGTCTCCATCAAGCGGTGCCCAATCTTGTTTAGTATGTACCTAATTGTTTCCTCGGTCATCCTCATGTAGGCATAAAACCTATCAGGGTAGGACTTAAGTTGTTCCAAGAGTTGCCCGCGTATTGTTGTTGTGAACTCCACATTTACGCCTTAGACGAATTAATTTAGAAAACACACTGACAATTAGACAAAATTCTTCGTCAGATGACGAATCCATTTCCAGACACTGTCGCGCTAGCAGGTTTCAGACTCAGAGCCAACTGTAATTAACAGCCTCGTGTAAAAACGGCGTTTTCTATGTGGGGTCAAACTGGCACTTCCCAAAGCTTTAGCGGCTGACAGGGCGGCTGTGAAAAGTTCGGCTTTTAGCGACTTTCTTTCTCTGGTCGCACTTAGACTCTTCCGCTCTAGCTCACTGTTTACCGTCCTGTGACAGTGGTTGCACAGGCCAGTGTGTTTTTCACAGAATGTGATTTTTTTGCTTGTGTTGAATATATACTCTCTCTCCTCCTATTCCTCCCCTCCTCGTCCTCCTCCTCCTACCACCACCACTACTACTACTACTACTACTACTACTACTACTACTACTACTACTACTACTATAATTTCTTTTTTTTCAACCAAAGACACTAAGCAAAAAATGGATAAATAAAAACAATGAGAAAACTCGATAACCACACATAATTATTATTGATATCCCCTTTTTTTTCCTTGAAATGAATCAGACGACTCAGCAGTAACTGGTAAAAAGTTCTTACATGTATTTATAAATCATATTATTCATGTATAAGAAAACATCACAAAAGAGTGTAAGAATAATGAAGACAGATGATCAAAATAGCTACAAATGATACTAATAAATGTACGGTAAATTTAAATTAAATCTTTCTAATCATTCCTCTCCAACACACAATGTAAAATCTCCAAAAGAAATCACAATGATTTGATATGCAGAATCATCCACCGCTCCGGAAAGACAGCAAGAGCTGAGGTTGAGTGAGCGGTCGTTACTGAGCAGCTGTGAATCCTGCCCGCCACTCGCCTGGGCCCTCACTGACAGCACCATCGGACTGTCCAAGACATTTCCTGATATCGCTTGAGTTTTAACACGTCACACTATGAAGTTTTCCTCTGCTACTGTCACAGGTTCACACTCTGCATGTTCAGCTGACGTGAGGAATGACTGGAGTACTTTCAACCACAGAATCCTTGACCTTAGGTTTATATAAGATAGAGAAAAAAATAATGTCGTCGACGGTATGGCAGAAAATATCTCACTCTATTAATGAATAAGTCTGCCTTTGAGGAAGCAAGGGAGGTAAAAATATGTACCCACCAAATAACAACCAGCATATGATTGTGACTTGAGAAAACAATATTTCACATTAACACACGTCCGGTCCAGAATCAATTGAAGAACGCTATACGGTCATGCTTTAACTTAAGAAAAGCATACAATCTCCAAACTACTATGATATTTATAATTACTTCTGTTCTAGTGTGCCATTGATATTGATGCTGATACTCGGTGATAGTGACAATTACATGTATTATTGTCCTAATGATCTATTGAACTGTTGATGATACTTCTTTCAGTGCAAATGCTACCACCGATGTTTTGTTTTTACACTTACCATTCACTAAATGAGTGATATTACAATCAGATAAGTACTATAAAACAGATTTTGTGAAACTCAGAGATTTCAGGAAATTTTTTTCGGTGTCACCAATAACAATGAAACTAAAAAAAAAATAATGATAATACATAAATCTGTCTAACATATTACATCTCTCCTCCACCCAGCCGAGACTTCCTGTACCACCAACGGCTGGTTCGGACCCAACTGCCAGTACCAGTGTCACTGTGCTGGGTCTGCTCCATGTGATAAACACGATGGTTCCTGTAGCTCAGGCTGTCACCAGGACTGGTTTGGACCTGCCTGTCAATATGGTGAGACTTCGATTCAGTTATACTAACCCACTTATTGCAGGCAATGTACAGGATATCATTAGTATGGATTAAAATGTAATTTTTGGCCCAGAAAACGAAAATATTTAAGTGCATATTATCAAGAGACATCATTTTATTATCTTTTAGAAAAAAAAATATTTATACAGATGGTTTTTCCTACTAGACATCAGGTGTCTCGTAACGATATTATGTATTTAATTTTGATATATATATAACAATTTTCAAACATTTCTCTTTACCCTGCAACTTAAGCTTGTCATCTTTATATCCTAATGGTTTTCAAACATTTTCCCACTATTTCTCTATTAAGCTTTTCATCTAGCTACTCTAAGAGTAATCAAACCTTTCTATCTTCAGCCCGGCTGAGTTTCACGACCAGTGGTGGAGAGTCGTGGTTAACAGACAACGACGACACAACCTGTAACATCGGGAATACCCAGTCTATCACTGTCACACTGGACACGTCCATCCCTCTCACCTGGATCAGAGTTGTGGTCAGTGAACCAGGTATTTGATATTAATTTTGGTAGACTCTGATTTAAGGCTACCATTGGCAAAAAAAAAAAACAACCCGTGAAACTGTTGAAGAAATCAATAACCTGAAATAAATTAAGATGGCGAAAAAAGTTATATCCTTGTTTCCAGAATCTGTTGAGTGATCGTGCACACCATCCTGAATGAGTAACATTGTACTACCTGTTTGCTCTATTGATATGTAGATGAGATTTAAATAATGTATGAAGAAAAAACAAATTACAATTAAATCTTAAGTGGCCATTGTCGTTACTTTAAGATTTTCATATTTCTTAGGCAAGTTTGAGTAAGTGAAAGTCTAAAAATTATAAAACAATATTACAGGGATTGCCAGAGAGACAACATGAAACAGCATTGGTTACTTGGAGAAACGGCGTTTTTCCTTATTTTGATTGTGAATAAAGATGACTTGTTTTGTGACATTTTTAGGGGTTTAAAGATGTTCCTGATACATTAAGGCGAATAAATCTCATTCATTATTTGCTTGTTATTTCTATTTATAGAGTTAAGAAATAATAGTTTTATATGAGTCGTCTGCGAATATGCATTATTCAACAATTCTTTATTCACA
>JAWDGP010003146.1:0-25000 GCA_033675545.1 Elysia crispata | reverse complement strand
CCTCCCTCCTTTCTCTCTCTCTCTGCAGAACATTGTTTTTTCATACGCCTATAGGTATTGGCAAAAGTATAGAAATGGTTGATATCATCAGCCTGAAACCTGAAATTTATGGCACGAAACACACTATTATCCTCTTTCTCTGCGACTTATGTTCGGCAGAACGACAGAAAAAGCGAGAGAGAGAGAGAGAGAGAGAGAGAGAGAGAGAGAGAGAGAGAGAGAGAGAGAGAGAGAGAGAGAGAGAGAGAGAGAGAGAGAGAGAGAGAGAGAGAGAGAGAGAAGGAGAGAGACGGACAAGGTCTGAGTAAGAGGGAAAGAGGGAGAAATAGAGGAATAGTTACAAAAAACAAAGGGGGAATGAGAGAGATAAAAAAGAGAGATAGAGAGTAAAGGAAAGTCAGAGACAGACAACGAGAGAGAGAGAGAGAGAGAGAGAGAGAGAGAGAGAGAGAGAGAGAGAGAGAGAGAGAGAGAGAGAGAGAGAGAGAGAGAGAGAGAGAGAGAGAGAGAGAGAGAGAGAGAGAGAGAGAGAGAGAGAGAGAGAGAGAGAAATGATTTCTACTATTTTCGCGGCATACATTAAGGACTGCATCGCGTTGTTTACCGACTCAAGTCTGGAAATCGGCGAATTTCCTGACTCTTCTATCCGCGTCTCTCACACTGCTGAGCATGGGTCAATAAAAAAACAGATCGATAAGCAGAAATACAATCAGGCCAGTTCGGCACAGTGTCAAGGTAAGGATAAAACCTGCCTTTCTCCCCATTCTTCCCATCAGTTCCTAGCACAAACATTGGTAGGCAGATTTCTGTCACACATGGAGTAAGCGCCCAGTGATCACTGCTGTCTTAGGAATGTCTTCAGGGGCGACTGAATCTGATGATAGCCACGAACTAGGTCGATTTTCGAGTTAGTAGGTAGGTAGTTGCTACCTGAGAACGCCAGAGCGTTCACGAAGGCGCCTCCGACCATCAGCGCGATGCTAGCCATTGTGCTACTCCGAAATATTAGCGGGGATTATTTTTCGTTTAATCAACTCGTCCTTAGTTAAAATGGCGAACGAAACATTCATAAACATCATCCCGGCATCGCGCGCCGTCAGGTCGAGTTTTGGCAGCGACCCTTTGATGGCCATCTGGCCAAGTTTTGCGTACCCTATCGCAAACCCGCTGACAAGGGTATGTGATATGTTCGCTATAGCTTTTCCATCAATCGAAGCCATGGTGTTTTTATTCCATATAGTGGGGGTTATACGCAACCTTCAAATGCTGAGCAGGCCCCGCGCTGCTGAGCAGGACCGGGGGCTTTTTCACTTCTGGCGGTGGCGACGGTTCTGCGCGGTGAAACTTAGACCAATAGGCCAGCCCCCCGACAGCGGCCACCAGCACGCCCACAGGCCAGGTAAACAACGCGGGGCCATCCTCTTCTTCTTTTTTGTCGTGTTGCGGTCGGGGCGGAGCGGCTTCCTCGTTGGTTGGCGCGTCGGCCGGGTCGGCCACGAATGCGGGATCCCGCAGAGCCTCCTTGGCTGCCGCGAGTTCTCTTTCAAGGCGCTCCGTCTTGGCTTTCCTGGCGGCGGCGCTGGCACGCCCCGCGGCAGCCTTCTTCTCGTCTTTCAGTTTAGAAGGCCGGCTGGGTGCCGGCGTCGTCTCGGCCGTCACCCTCAAAACAGGCTCCGCCGTTGGCTTCGGCGACTCCTCCGGTGGAGTCACATTGTTGTCTCTCGAGTCCATCTTCTTCCATACGTCTTGGAACTGGTGTCCAAATTGGCAGTAGTCTAACGTGGTCAGCGCCGCGGTGAACGGCGCTAAAAGATTTCCGCAGTGGTAATACATCTCGCAAGCAATGCTGGTGAGCGCGTGGTCGACGAACGGGTCGGACTCGAGTTCAGCCACGAGCGGCTGCCGGTTCTCGGGAGGAATCGGTAGAAACAGACTGACCACATCTGCGTACAGTTGCAGAGCCGCGCGTCCCAGAGTTTTTGTAATGGAAGCCCCCAGTCGTGCCTCGTAGAGGGTGTGGAGCTTTCTAACCTCGTCGTCGCCCAGTACGTTGATTTCTTCCACGGACCAGGCCTTCCCCAGGTACTGTCTGGCCCGCCCCCCGGCTGCGATAATGGCCAGCCTCTCGCGTTTTGCCGCCGCCGTTTTAGGCTGCGGCTGTGCCGCTGTTGTAGGCTGCGGCTGTGCCACCGCTGCGGTGTTTTCTTCGGCGAGCAGTCCTTCGAGCAAATCGTCCATTCTTGTTGGCTTCGTATACAATAAAGAAATAAGTTTCCGAATTTCGCGCCTAGCTCTAATATATAAACCGACCCCCCACAGGAGAACCACAAGTGTGGTCAAAGAGAGAGCCGTGTTTAATACCAACAACAACATTTTTAAACAGGTGTTCAACAAATCTGTTAAGCGGGTGATAGACAGCTATAGGAAGATGGGTTTGTAGTCTTCAAGACCAGCTTAGCATATTTTTGCTCGGCGAGCCGGCGACGTATGTCGACTCGTTCTTCCCGTTTCGCTATAACATCGTTCTCCCGGAGGCACTCCTCGAAAGAGTCTCGGTCCTTGCAGTGGAATAAAGCCACCCACTGGTTCTGTTCACGCAGGTCTTTGAGGACCGAATTGTATCGCTGAGACAGCACCCAGACGGATTGCTGGGCGTGGCGGCCAGA
This sequence comes from Elysia crispata, assembly GCA_033675545.1. Lineage (NCBI taxonomy): Eukaryota > Metazoa > Mollusca > Gastropoda > Plakobranchidae > Elysia > Elysia crispata. Next base: position 22,334 of record JAWDGP010003146.1, on the reverse strand, counting down.
GAAGGCCAACTCCGAGAGGGTATCTCTCTTTTTTCGTCATCGCCTGCGAGGCGTTGCAGTCGTCGATGATGAAAAGGGTCGGCTCGCCTTTGAAACGGTGGTACCAAAAGCGGAGCCAATCGTGCAGGCGTTCGCCCGGGTCGACAATAAACACCTCGGGGTCACTCCACACCGACGGGCGGCCCTGGTAGGTGGTATTGTGCCGGATGGTGGGGCACAGTATGACGATGTGATGGAAGACTCCGCGATAAGGCCCCTTCTCGAGGAGGTCCAGGATGAACGCTGTTTTCCCGCAGCCTGTTTGCCCAGAAATGACGCCCGCGTGGGCGGCGCGCGGCAAGTTGTTAATACAAGATGGACGTGATTCGTCCATCCTCCAGGTTTAGTTGTGCATCCATGATTAGTAAGACGTAAACATCCAATACGCCGGCGGCCTCGGGTTTCTTCGTGATCTGCAGCGTCACACCTTCCGACGCGTTCTCGATTCGTCGCCCCGTACCGTGGAGCTGATCGTCATCACTGGACCGCAGGTCAAGCCACAGGGCGTACTTGCTGGTGAGGTACTCGGGGAGAGACACATCCGCCAGGGCGAGGTCTATCGCGACTATACCTACCATGGGGTGCCGTTTGGAGCCGCTTGCGTTAAACTTTCTGGCCTCGTCCCACTGCTGGTATGCGCGCAGGCCCTGCGCATAGAGCTCGTTCGGAACGCCCTCGATGGTAACTTCAACTTTCGTATTCTGGGGGTTGTAGTAGGCCTACGTGTCGCGCTGGAAGGCAGCCGCGGGGTCCACAAAGAGCAGCAGGATTCCTTTCATGGAGCGCGCTGGGGTGTTGATGTTTATGTTCCAGGCTGTGTCGCTCTTATCTCGGCGGAGCTTGCGGTGCCGGAGGATACGCTCGTAGAGGATCGCCAAGCGGTTGGCGTGCTGGGAGCGGATCAATCGGGCGAGTTCGGCGTTGGTGACCTTATCGAACTCTAGACTGATGTTTTCGACCGTGTAGCTGGTGACAGCGGCGGTGGCCTGTACGGTCGAGCCGTACTCGTTAAACGTGAGTTCATACTCCAGCCGGTCTCCGAGCCCCGCCTGGTAGAACGGCATGTGACTCTCTAGAATTTCAAAGTCGAGTGGCACGAAGAACCTGTTGCCGTACGCTTCTGAAATGGCCTTGTCGGCGGGGACGTTTGCGGCGTCTCCCGCGCCGACACGAAGCTTGGTCGCATTGCGGTCGGCGGTGGTGTCTATGCCCTGATATTGCACGTTCCCGCGCTCACGGGCGGTCTTCCAGAGATCTTGGTAGCAGTAATAGACGTCTGAATCATCGATCGACATAACCTCGTTTCCGCTGAAGCGAATGGTCACCCTCTTGCAGATTGCGCGGCCTATATTTTGAACCAGCGTTCTGTTGGCGTCGGTCGACGACAGCGAAATTGTGAAAGCCAGCCGCGCGGTCCCAGGCACGATGACATCGTCGGCCCCCAAGTTGGGGAAGCGAACCAGCAACTGCTGGTTTTGGTCGACCGTTGCGGGGTTGTTGGTCACTACAACGGTCTGCCTCGTGGCCTTCACCCCAAGGGAGTCACGTAGGCGCCGGTACGGGTTCAGTTTATTTCCGAAAGCACTTGAAGCCATGGTATTGAACCTAATACAGAGTTCTTCAAAACACGAACATGGCGGACTTCGATTTCAATGAGTCTAGGCGTGCCAGAGTTGACGTTGCCCGCGGTGCTTTTGCCGATGACATCCCCCTCAAAGTTTATACTCCTCCCGACACCACGGGCGGTGGCGCTGTAACCTCATTCATTGACCCTCCCGAAGACGTATGGGAGGCCCAAAATGAAACGCCCTCATGGGCTGCCAGTAGCGTCCCATCAGGTGTTTCTCAAGAAGATCTTGCTGATGCACAACATACAAAGGCTCTCGTAGATAGATGGCAGAGAGAGAGGGGGGAAGTGCAGCAAAACCTAGAGTTCGCATCTTCGAAAAAGGGTGATCTCTGGTTAAGGTGGGGGAATCGGTGGCTCCTCCTAACCAACAAGAATAAGCCTGGGGAGTTCCTCGCACCCTCGACTATCAAAAGGTACCGCGTCGATGTAGCTAAGGCGTTGGGCGTCTACAAGAGCACCAACTCTCTCCCCAGGATGATGCGGAACTAAAAACCGACCAGCAGGTGGGCGAGGCGGCCTCGGACATAGAAACAGCCCCGCTTGAAGATCTTGGGCCGACCATTATAAAGGTCGAAGCCGCTGTTCAGACCGCGGGAAATATCTTCGCTGTGCCAGAACGGGCCGGCGTCCCCCCAATGACCCAACGCGAATTTCTGGGCATCTGCTGGGCCCTGGAAACGATCCGGGAGGAACACACAAACAATATAGCCAAGCTCACGGAACTGGATAAACACATCGCTTTGGAAGAACGCAAGCTAGAAGAGGCCCCTGACGAGACTACTAAAAACATAATTGCCGAACGCCTGCGTAACCTGCAGGATGAAAGGGCCTCCCGCCTTGAGGCCGCTTCGGACACCAGGGAGGCTCTCCGGTCCCAGATCAGCCGTATACGTGAAACCCTGCACCGGATCCTACATGAGGACAAAACCCTCGCCGAGCGAATAAAGACCCTCTTTCGTGAGCAGGGAATCACGATCGCATCGATCCTTACGGCACTCGGGATGACTATTTCTACAATAGTCCTCGCTCTCACGGGCGGTTCTGGAGGCGGCGCCGCCCCGCCGCAGACGCCGCAGCCCCCCGGTAAGGGCGGGGTCAAAGAGTGGCTTAAAAAGCATCTCCAAAGCCTCGGAAGAATCCTGGCTAAACTGGCTGACAAGGCGGCAGCCGCCCTTCCAGGAATTATCGGGTCGATCGTCTCCTGGCTCCTGTCCCTCCTCGGGAAAATCGCAGTCTGGCTGGCTGGAAATCTGTGGGCCGTTCTTCTGGCTGTCGGGGGCTTACTGCTTGTGGCGACGCGCGAGTGGCTGCTACCTAAGAAACCAAAGCAGACTTAGGCCGATGGCAATAACGCCTACGATGAGGGCTGTTTTTTCGTCCTCGTGGGCCTCATAGTCTGCTTTGGCTGCCGCCGTTGCTGCATCGGGGTTCGGCTTTGCACCGCTCTGACTGGTAGTCGCCTCTGAGTCGGCGCCCATCGGTTTAACGAGCCCTTTTTCGCCGGTGTCGTTTGTCGCGTTTGGTGGGGCGACACCCTTATTCAGGCCGATATTCGAGCCCAGGTGCTGTTCACTGGTCGCGATAACGAGCAAGTTATTGTAGCCCACTCTCTTATCCATACGGAGTAGCATGTTGCCTGGGGCCATGAAAAGACCCTCCCCAAAGGATAGATTGACCTCAGAGCGGGCATACTGTAGAGCTTCCTGATAACGGGCTATTGATGAGGGGATGTCCACAGGAGAAGCTATGACAGTTTCAACGTTCGCTAGGAACTGCTGCTGCGTATCTGAGGCCGTCGCCCCGGCGCCTAGAATGTTTCCGCGGGTCTGGGCCTGGGCGGTGAGGATGGCCCACACGTAAGTCCGGCTACTATCCTTCAACCTATTGACCCCGGGGAGGGTGAAACCATCTGACTTATTGAGTATGAAATTTTTCCAGGCCGTGTTTACTCCGGCGGTATCCTGATCGATATAGTCCACGTGGGGAATGCCGTGATGTGTCGGGTGTGTGAACGACATTCTGTCCGGGTTATACTCCCCGTCACCAACTGGGCTATATCCGACCCCGGGCAAGTAGAAGTAGACTCGGCCGAGCCCCTGGGTGTGGCCACGGATCTTCCAATCAGAGTGTGGGGAGATGCCAAATTCTTCGCAGATTCTCTCGTACCCCTCGCGGTCGTAAGGATTGTTTACCGCTTTCCATTCCTGCTCCGGGGGAATTCGGGCCTGTATATCTTCCAGTATACGGCGTGTTTGGTAGTACGCGTGGAAGCGGTAGAAGGACTGCAGAGGGGCATCAGCGACAGTCAAATGGTCATCCGCCGAAACTCCGCAACCTGTGGTGGCACACCAAACGGCGAAGTTTAACTGGTTCTGCCAAAACTGCATCGGGGTTTTACACCAAGCCTGGAACGTGTCGTCTGAATAAATCCTAGGCAGGCGGTAGTGTTCGAAGACATTGCGATACTTAGCCCTGAACCATTTCTGCAGGTCGTCGGCCTGAACCTGAACCTGGCCTTCTGCGAGATTGCCAACATCGCGAGCCGCGGCTTTTTGGAGGCTGGGATGGTACTTGGCTTCACTATTAAACTTGAAAGCTTTCGCATTCATAATATTGGGCCAGCATGTTCCACACGCTTTCGAACGTTCAAAGGGGGGAGGCAATCCCCCTCCTGCGGTGCATCGACAACCGCGATGGGCGCCTCGCCATTGGTTTGCGATCGATAACCTTCGCCGCGGGGTGGTACAACATCGAACGAGGGGAGAAGTTTTCTTGGAGAAGTACTGGGGGGTCAGAAGAAACCCTCAACATCCCGTCCGGCCTGTATGGGTTCGACCGACTAAAGGAGGTTCTCAGGGGGACCACGCACACGCTAGCGGTGAGTCGAGAAAGCGGTTTGATCACCCTAGAAGTTGCCCCCGAGCGGGGAATCCGTCTATCCGACGGCTTGCTGGCGCTTCTCGGCCTGGACGACGGCTTGGGCGGAGTCTGGCTCGACGCCGGCGTGTATACGGGCGATCGCCCTGTAAACTTTGCGACGAGGCAAATGCTGTGGGTCCACTTGGAGGAGATAAACACGGCCGAAAATATTGTTGATGGGGCTCCCTCAACACTCCTGGCCGGCATCGGGCTGGGGCGCCACGCCTTCGGGGACATAAACACGGTCCGCATGGAGTGCCCAGAATATAAGCGCCTTCGAGATGGCACGGTCGGCGAGTTAAAGGTTTCCATTAGGGATGCATCATCAGGAAAGGCAATTTCCAACCAAGATCTCCCGATACACGTTACGCTCGAGGTCGTCAGAAAATGAGTATCTTCGGCGAGAGGATCAGCCGCGGGCCTGACATGGCCGAAGTCCTATCAGACTATGCTAAAAAAGACTATGTCGATGCACAGGACGGCCTCCGTGTCCTGAAGGCGGGCGACACCATGAGTGGTGATCTGGACATGGGGGGACAACTGGTGCGTGGGCTGCCAAGAGACCTACGGCCGTACAAAGGTGATGAGGCTACTTCATGGAACCAGGTCGTGAGAACGGCGGCTGATGCTTTCGAAGCCGCGGTAGATAGGCGTAAGCCTATGATAACTGTGTGGGCCGAACAGAAACGGTCTATGCTCGATAACCGATACGAGTGGTCATTTGGCAGCGAAGCAGCTAGGGGCCTTGCAGATGGGGGCTACCCCATGATGGCCGCAGGTAGGGTCCTTCGTATGGGGCTGTCGACAACAGCACCTCACAACTTAATCTCCGCCGCCCGTGTCAATATTTCGGTCAACGGGATGGAAAACCCGTTATATAGTGTGATCAAGCCCCCGGGCCAAGCCTGCGGTATTTCTATATTTTCAACCCCTCTGGCGCTGCAGCAAGGCGACAAAATAAACTTTAGATCAGCCTCGTCCACCCCCGAAATCGCGAGCGCAGTGGTCTCCCTCCTAATTGAACTTGACTTGTAGATGACACATTGGTGGTAAAATACAATGAAGCAAGTGACTCCAACAGCCCCATCGGGCGCTCTCTACCCAGAGCTGCCCGATGACGGTAATGTTGCCGGTGGCACCCCGCAACGGCCAGATCAGTACTTCCGACTCCAGGAGATCTCGCGACTTCGTAAGCACCTCGAAGACGAAAAAGATAGACACTCCCAGCTCTTTAAGAAATACCGGCGCGGGATTAACGCTGTAGATGCTGTCGACACGGCGCTACTCTCAGCCAGTGTGGGGATGGGCATTGGAGGTGTGGGCCTCCTGTCCACGATCATAGCAGCCCCGGTTGTACTGGGGCTTGAGGTTGCAGCCTTGGGCTGCGGACTCCTCGGTGTCGCCGGTAAATTTGTCAGCCGCCGGCTCTCGGTGAAGGCAAAAAGCACGACGAAATTATGATTCTTGCTGGCAGTAAACTCAACTCCATATCCGCCCATGTCTCGAGAGCACTCACAGATGGTCAGATCACTGATGATGAATTCCGCACAGCTGAAGGCAGAAATTCGGGATAGGGCAAAAAAGGCGCATGCCGCGGTCACTCTCGACGAGGAAGCGCTTATTCAGAGAGGCCGGGACGAGGCCAGGGCCAGTTTCATGAAGAAATTGGCTGCACCTTAGTCTTCTTTAAGCGGCGACAACATACGCCATACAGCCCGCCTCCATACTCCGTAACTCTGTAAGACTAACTTTCATCCACATTTTTCTTATTTATGCCCCTTGAACCAAACTGCAGTCATACCGCTGATAAGCCAGCGGCTCTTACATTCAACCCACGCAGGGCATAGCACAGCCCCGAGAGGACAGGTCGCGTTACAACAATCCTGGCACGCAGATAAAAACTTAGCCGGTTTTCAGAAATGTGGGCCACACTGTCCAAACTATGTCACACTGTCAAAACTAGGTTACACTGTCAGAACTAGGGCGAGTTGTCAAGAGATAAACAAGTTGACGGAAGTTGGTGGTTTAGTGACCCCCCGATCCTCACTGGCCCAGGCTCTGAGAGCAAGTGGCTGTGGGGGTGGCTGCTCGCGCCGCCGTTGTGCCGTGTTCAGGCTGTACTTGCTCTATAAAGTGAGAGAGGAGAGTTTGGGGGGCCCGCCAGGGGGGTCGGGCGGGCCCTCTGGTTAATGGGTACTATGGTGTACATAAAGAATTGGTAATTGCGCGTATGTAGGCCGGACGTGTTTCACGTACATACACAATTGTTGCAATTGTGTATGTAGGCCAGGCGTGTTTCGCGTACATAAAGAATTGAGGTTCGAGTGTATGTAGGCCAGGCGTGTTTCGTGTGCAAGTTTTATGCAAGCTGCGCCAGAACCCCCCTTTTGTATACTACTGGCCTAGGGAATTCCCGAAAATAAATTTAAATGTAGTCTACATTCCTCCCCAGGCCAATGCCAGACAAGCAGAGGATCACATTACTAGCCTGGTCCATGATAGCATAGTAGTTATCACTGGTGATTTTAATCATTGTACTCTAGGAACATCTCTTCCAACCCTGCATCAGTATGTAACGTGCCCCACTAGAAACAACAAAACTTTGGATGTCTGTTACGGAAATGTGAAAGATGGTTATCAAAGTTCAGCTTTGCCCCCATTAGGCGACTCAGATCATTGTATGGTGCATTTGATCCATAAGTTTAAAATTGTTCTCAAGTCATACAAGCCTGTCAAGAAGATAGTAACATCAAAGTCACACCAAAACATTGATGATATCTGCGGCTGCTTGAAATGCACGGATTGGGGTGTTTTCCTCGAATCGTGCGATGATTTGACTGAACTAAATGATCACGTGACTGGTTATATAAAGTTTTGTGAAGTACTCATATGTTCTGAAAAAATTATCAAATGTTATCCAAACAACAAACCGTATATTACGAAGGAAGTAAAGGACATCATTACAAGGAAAAGAGTTACTTTCATATCCGGTGACAAAGTTAAGTGAAAAAGTCTACATAAAGAACTCAGAGATGGAATTGGAAAATGTAGAGGGAAATTAAGAAAAAAGTAAGAAGCAAACTTAAGTATAAAAAACTGTAAAGCTACTTGGGAGATCATGAAAGCAATGGCCGGAATGAATAAGAAAAAAAAACGACTTGTCTGTTGATGAAGATATTTACGGCTATGCTAAAAAATTGAATGCCTTTTATGCCAGGTTTGATAAACATGATTTTCGAGAAGAGACAAGAAAAGAGGTGGAAAAGATTATGGAAGGATCGGGATCTCACAATGAGTATGTTGTAAGTGAGAACGAGTTGCATGTGTCTTCAGAAGTGTGAATGTAAGGAAATGTGGTGGTCCCGATGGTTTGAAAGGTTGAATATGTAAGCATTGTGCTTTTCAGCTCAGCTCTAATTATGCATTTTTGTTTAATTGGTCTATACGTGAACATCTAGTGTCACCTATATGGAAAACATCTGAATTAATACCAGTGTCAAATAAATCTGCTGCTAAAGAATTAAACTACCTCAAACCTATTGCACTAACATCTATTGTTACTAAATGTTTAGAAAAGCTGCTTGCCAGGGAATTAAGAAATGTTTCTCTATTCTACAGGATCCTATTTATACAAACATCTCGATACGCCTAAAAACTATTGTAGGATATTATTTGTCGATTTCTCCTCAGCTTTTAACACCATCCAACCACACCTTTTGATCTCTAAACTACATAAGCTTGATTTGAACCCATACCTTACTGCTTAGATTGTTAACTTTTTGACGGCAAGACCTCAATATGTCAAGTTGAATGACAATAAGAAAGGAAAGTGTTCAGACACTGTTTTTTCAAATATAGTTACTACCAACACTGGTGCTCCCCAAGGGGCTGTGCTGTCACCTTTATTATTTACAATATACACAAACGACTGTACAACTGTCAACAACGCTACTACCGGTACTCATATATTGAAGTTCGCCGATGATACATGTATTCAAGGTCTGATATTTGAGGATGAAACCAATTACAGAGAAACTATACATTGGTTTGTCAAGAGGTGTGAAGATCATTTTCTACTCCTAAATGTGAAAAAAACAAAAGAAATGATTATTGATTTTGGAAGAAATAAAAATAACACCTGTTCTAATTAACAACGCAGAAGTTGAGCGTGTAGAAAGTTACAAATACCGTGGAGTCAGTTTAGACAATGTTTTAAATTGGAACCCCCATATTATGACCCTTTTGAAGAAGCTAAACACTCGATTATACTTTTTACGAACACTTAATTCTTTTCATGTTGACAAAACGCTTCTATGTACCTTCTACAAAGCAATAGTTGAGAGTGTTATTTGCTTTGCTCTGACATGTTGGGGTGGTAATTCAAACAAATTTCTGACTAACAAAATCGATGCCATTCATAAATGTAACAGACTGTGTCAAGTCAATGATCTATTAGCCTCCTGTAAAGTTTTGTATCTGTGCAAATGGCACAGTAAAATCATATCTATTCTAAAAGATAATACGCACCCTCTCAGCAGCCGAGTCGGTTTCTCTGAAGGCCCTGGTAAACCCCTGGTTATAAAATGTAGACTTGAGCGGTACCGAAATTCTTTTTTGCCTTGAGCAGTTTGACTTCTACAATAAAATGTTTAATTCAGGTTACCTTAGATTTATTTTTCCACCATACATGTTAATATAAGGGTCTGTCATTAATCACCCTGTATAAGATTTTGTTCTGTTTATGTACTCTAATCTCGTGCTGCATGTAAAACCACCACAATGTGCCTTTGAAGGACAATAAAAGTATATATCTTATCTTATCATATCTTATCTTACTTTACAAGCGCAAAATGCTGGCGAAATTCAGCTTCAATTGTCCGTTTTTATTATAGAACGAAATGCATAAGTTGTTGGCCATGTCATTGTCACTAAGCGCTACTGTAATTTCACTGTAATTTCACTTGTATAGAATCACGCGTAGATTCCGTGTAAGCATAACAAGATGCTCCTCTCAAGTGTTTGGTCGGGAATCATAGACCATAGTATCCTAGCCACTAAACTAAACTGGTAGACGGATCAAAATTAATGAATAACGTATGAAGTCTCCGTGGAGGCACTGCATGATACTACTGTGGGGTAAAGTCTCAAGTGGTGATATGTCTGGAGCTTCTCAGGCATGTCGATGTTTGTTGGTTAAATAGTAGTTTAGTTTGCGTTAGAATCTATAGAGGCGTCAAGAATCCTCATATGGATGTCATATCAGGGAAGATTCCCATCTCCCAGGGTTAGCTGATATAGACAATTTATCTAACTTTTGTCTGACACCGACAGTGTGGGAAAATGGTCAACATGTGTTTGGGAAAAGTAAGCGTCTTATACTAACGTTCTAATACAATTCTTCAGTCCGAGTTGAAGCAGTGAAGGAGACAAGTCGCACTATGCTTGTGCTCTCTTCCCTTCATCATTAATTTCGTTTCGAGTCGTGAAGTTTCCAATTGCGGACTCTTGGTGAAGTCCGTTAAGTTTTTCCTTCGTATATTGAGAGTGGTATTGATTCGTATTTTATAATATTTGTATTCTTCGAACGTGCTAGTTAGTTAACTGGTAAAGCCCCGAGGCTCCAAGTTCATTTAATAAATCTGTTTATCTTAAGCTCTTGAGTGGTTAATTTTAAAGTACCGGTATTCCTATTTCGTAATATAAACCGTGTGAAATGTTTTACAAGCATCTTAATGTTAATACTATGTGTCTTCCTTACTTTAATATTTTCAACTCTATTTTATTTAGAATAGAGCCGGTCGGCGCAGGACCTAAGTCCTGAAAGGCAAAACAAAAAGTTTAAGAAAGTGACCTTGATCTGGTTCCTGGTCTTCATTGCCGTTGAAGCAAAGTTTCAAGAATATTCTGTTTTATTACGAGAGAAAGCCCGTTCTCAGAACATATAAATTAAGTTTAAAGCTATCACAAGAGCGTAATTTATGAAACAGATTTTATGAACCACACTGCAGTGGTGTTTCTATTTCTATGCTAATAAACAATAAAGTATAAACACCGCACTGGACAATCTGACCAGTGCATTTTCTGAAACTCAACTTTCTGGATTATACTTTAGCTGATGCTGAAGCCTGAGTCTCAAGTCTCATCCTAGGAACAAGAACATTACAACTAAAGTCAATTAAGAACACTTTAGTTAAGAATTTTTCAAGAGGACATTAATAATATATGTTCAAGACTGCACAGAACCATATGGATTTTCATCTCGCTTTCTATCCTTCTCTCTAAATAGTAAGGTAAGGGCGCCCATCTTTTAGAACTATCCTGTCTGATTTCTGTCTTCTTTATTATCTTTATTATTTTAGTTTAGTAATCAGTTATTGTCATATGATTGTAACTTCCACAGATTAGTTGTAACTCCTTTTAGTGTTAAAGTCATCAAATTTTACTTTATGATTATTGTAAAGATTAACGAGCATCAGACTTGAAGCTTTATTGTTTTCTTTCTATATTGTCGTTGTAACTTACTTTCCAAAGCAAACATTTTCACGCCTCGCTCTCGCACACAAACACCTACCAATATCAATAATCAAAAGATATTTTTAAATTTCATTATTCATCTAACAAAACTTGTCGTCAAGTGCATCCTAATGTGTGTTGTCAGATGTCTTTTTAATATCTTAAACTTCAATTTGTAGTACCTGGCCTACTCTTGAACTTTGGGAAGTTACACTGTCACATGTGGTTTGCACGTATGGGCTGCAACGGTGTGACATTGTGACAGTCATGCGTAGACATAGTTTGAAACACACATTTACAACTGGAAAAAATGAATGGAAAGAGAGTGAGAGGTAGACAAAGCTCATTGTGAAATGTGAGGACAGAGAGACATGAAGAAACATGGTCCTCATAGCCAACCGGCACGGCATCCCATGACGATCACTTTTCTTTGGTCTAAGAATGTCAGAAAAACAAGGTGGGTAACTCAGAAGACGTTTTTAAGGAACATCATCAATTAGAAGAAAACACTCTTACATATATTCGTCATTCATATCTTATACCAGATAGTCTAGGTTGGTGTTTTCTCAAAGTTTCATTATATTCTATCTTTCGGTGGATTCGTTCTAGATCAATCAATCTACGGGACTTACTGGTATACCTTCAGAGGGCAGCTGGTTTTAACACGCTTTGTCGCTTAAAATTAGTCAGTTTTTACACGTAAAGTTAAGCATATTCGGTGGAATTTTTAATGCTTACAGCAAGGCTTATCTAAGGCTTATCTTATGTGAATGATACAACACAAGAGTTCTCTAAAAGATAACATGCAGAGAAACGTTGTTCCTCTAACCTAACCCTGCGGAATAATACAAATAAATAACGTTTTTGCATATTTTCACGATTTCTTGAAAAAAATTTTTATTGGTAAAAAAAAAAGCAAAAACTTGCATAATTTTTGCATAAATGTCGAGAAATGTTAAATCATTTTGTAATTTTTGGGTAAAATTCATAAAATTTTGCTTTTAAAAAAATGTGGTTGGATAATTTGGTAATGAAATTTGCATAATTTCAAGGGTTCAGGCTAACATTGCAGAATGATACTTCACTAAGGATAATGATGGCATTTGAAGTCTTTTCGGAAACTCATAACTATTTGTCTTGCGTCAAGCCATATTCATCGTTAGTTGCGTGTCGTAAATGAACCATTGGAAGGTGTTGGCATTTGTCATGAACAGCACAGGATCATAAACCTCTAGCTTCGACCTGATCTCTAAGTCTTGTCGGAATTTCCACATCAAAACGGCTTTCACCGTTTCAGGCTAACTTCCAGGTTTTAGATCTGGGCGTCAGTAACGGTACAAGATGGCTAGATTCTAGAATAAAGGCTTGAATGTGGTAGCAAAACCTTTGCTGATCGCTTTACATCCCAGCGGTAGCCTACTTCTGCGGAAGAGTGAGATTCCAAACAGATCATAATACTTTTACATAGAGGAGAGTTTGCTTTCTCTTTGCGTTTTATATTTTTTGATGAAATACAGTTCCGTTTCAATTTTCCTCAAATCTCTTTGACTCAGAGGTGTAACGTGTAAAAACCGCGGACCAATTTTGCTCGGCATAACGTGTAAAAACCATCGTCTTTCAAGAGAGTTTGCCACGACTCCACACAGTGAGATTAAGCGAGAACTGTCTATTATTTCAGTAATATTTCTCCGGACCAGCTTTGGCTTCTGTTTTTTTCTAATTTGAGTTACCTTTGTTGCACCCGAGGTCTTTTCTGCACACGTGGGTATTTCGTTTACTCCTCCCCCCTTGTATTTATTACCATGTTTATCTTGTGACTGCATTTCTTCCAAAAACTTTCCTTTACTCTCGCCCCCTGGTGTTGCCCTTCTAAAACTCAGAATCAAATATTTTTTTCATTTTTCACTACTATTCCTGTGTTCTCCACCGTCACTTGTTTTGCTATCTCCAGCTTTGTAATCAGATCTGTACTGTTCTAATACAAGCTTTCTTCGGTGGCAAGTCATGATCAGGTCAAAGATTTTTGTGTCCTCGAACAAAACTCGCTTACAAGTATAATATTAGGAAACAAAAAGCGTTTTAATCCCTCCACATAACGAGTCTGTCCAGCGTTTATAGCGGCTGTCTCATGTTTGGCTTAATATATCAAGTACAGCGACTCTTCGGTTCACAAAATGGTGGGTGGTGTACACAATTATTTTCCCATAACGCCTTCAGCTACAATGCAAAACTTAGAAATGTTTTACTCAGGCATTATTTAGCATTTTATTTTCCACGGTCTAAGCGTACATTTAAACGAATAAGTACTAATGGAGAAAAACACATCTGAACCTTATACTTGACTGGAAACGGATGAGATGATGTAGGCCCATAGCGTCATCATAATAAAACAGACGAACAATAAATGGTGAAAAAACCTTTTTAGTACAAATCTTTGACCTAAAGTAGAAAGGCAAAAAACGCAACTTGTCACCGACATGTTACAACCGATATTTTAATTGGTTCCATTGGATCAAAATCGGTTCGAAACTAACTTGAAAAGAAAAAAAAAACAGCGGAGGTAATCGATACTAATTCTCAACCCAACATTGGCACTTATATTATATTATTAATTTTACTCATAGTAAAAAGAAAAATAAAGGTAAAAGCAAAACATAAAAAGAAAACAAATAAAAATAGCCTCTTGATAACTAAACTTCAGCTGAAATCTGCTACTCCATTCGGATAGCTTAATTCGAAAACTATCGGATTTTGCCTCGACGCTTCCTTTTAGAACGATGGCCAGTTGGAAGTGTCCAGTCCTGCTGGCAATGTAGCCAGACCCTCCACAGCATCCAGCAGTGGCTGCCGGTGGGCTGGAATCAGTTCCCTCCTCCAAGATAGGCTGGACCACGTATCGGCGTAGATGATAAGTTTTGTTGTATAAATTATGTAGACTAATTTTTTCTAACATACGGCGCTTGGTAGTTCTAAACCATTAGCTGGTCATCGTTATGTTCTACGATTAAATGGCTATAAACTACCCCCAAAAGTGCTTAGAAATGCACTGCCTTACGGAAACTCGAAGCACCCATTTATGTCAATAAAATTAATAATGGGCTTTTAAATCACTGTTTTTATTCACTATCGCACATTCTTAGCTATATTCCTCTCTATCCATCCATCTAATAGCTAAGACAACTTAGATTACTTGTAAATATACTACTATTCAACCTATCATAGCTAGTTCTTATCGATTAAATAGTGAGGCTGTTCCATCAGTTCAAATGATAGCTGCAATAATACAGTGCGTATTCAGCCCTAACTCAATTCTTTTCCTGATCCCTTAAAGATAACTAAAGGCTTACATCGTTGTTATCTCCCCTTCCAAGAAACTTTTGCAATCTCTATTAGATTTTTCTACACAAAATGTTATAAGCACACAGGCTGTGGTAAAATGTCTAGAACAAACTCTCTTTCAGTGTTTGTTTGGGGGGATGTGACTAGTTCTCCGTATTGTCGTTAGAGTTGGACAAATAAAAAAAAATGTGGATTGAGAATCTAGACCGACCACCTACTGTCACGAATCACCAGCCACACGTAAATAACAGAAGACACCAGCACTGATTTTGTTAACAATAAATTTTAATAGGTGAAACAAAATAAATGAGAAAAACACGCTTGTTTCAGTTTTTCTCGTGTGAAGTCAATTTAAAATAAGGAAAAAAAATTTTATTGCTGAATAGCTTGGTTGGAATTTTTGAGCCATTTAAAAACTCCCTCAAGTTATCTTATGTTAAAAACAACGTGATTATATCTATCTATCAATATATATATATACATCAGCTTATTTAAATAAGCTTCTCAACCGTCTTTATCAACAGTTAATTGCTGTAAAGACCGTCTGGTAAACTTCACACTGACAGCCCAGTCAGACCCCAGCACAGCCACACCCTACAGCTACACAGACCCTGGAGGACCCGGTCAGGACAGCTACACTGTGGTACCGTCTCCCAGGATCAGCTTCCCTGTCTCTCTAGTCCGCTTTGATACAGCAGATAGCACCAATATCCTGACACTGTGTGAGGTTTTTGTTTTCGGTGGTGAGTAGTTAATTATCAGGAATTAAGATTGTGTAAAGCAAAATTCACATTACAGATTTGAAAAGTACTTTCGCCAACATAGTTAGTTAAAAAAGTTTTTCTGTCAGCGTATAAATTTCAAATGTTTTTAAAGAGACTGAATCTTTAAGAAGGTAATAAATATCAAAGCTTTAAACTATTTACTAATTGTACTAATCGATCCACTGAAATATGATTGTAAACAATGCTTCCTAACTATTAGCCAAAAACAAAACTGATTGTTGTGTTTGAATCAGTTCAATTGTTTCACTATTTGGTATGCACTCATGTAGTGACATTATGTCATAAATACTTCGAAAAGACATGGATTTCTAAAAACACTTATTTCAAACAATTTTGATCTAAATGAAGTGTCAAAGAGATTTGGAGGTTTGTGTGTGTTCGAATTCACCCTGACTTTCATAAACTTTTTGAATTTGTTTGCGCAATATATCAATAATCCTGTATATTTTTAAAAATAATTATAGATATTTCCAAACATATAGGACAATTTATTATAATTGTATGAATTTCTATACAGGTCCACTGCCTTGCGAAAATTCATAGCATGATATTTGTTCAAACAGAGGATAATGTATTTTAAATGAAATATGTAGAATGGATTGTATTTTAGAAATTTAGATTGCTTTTCTGATTTTGATGTATCCCCGTGTCATTTTTATACATTGTAGAGGAGCAAACGAAGCCAGTTCCAACATTTTCATCTAAGCCAAGAGAAATAAAAAAACCCCAGTTAAACGACAACTTATTTTATTCCACATTCATTAGGACATAGAATGATAATGCTCAAATCATTACATGACGAAACTTATTTAATAGACTTTTAATTTGATCCAGGAGTCCCAATTATACAAATTGGTTCAAAATGTTATTTTAAATCTCAAGTTCAGCTCTGATTGAAATAAGATACTAGCACACTTTTATAAAACGTATAACTCTTTCTTACAGAAAAACAAACAGCGTATTAAAAAAGTACCTTTTAGAAATAGGTACTTTTATTAATATTCAAAGGAAAGTGATCCTCAATGATTACTTGGTAACTTATACTCAACATGTCATATCCCTTAACCTTGTTAAAAATTTAATGGAATACTTAATCTGTGTTTCGAATCCAACGGCTGAGTTTGTTTTAAAACGTTATTTCAATATCAAGTACACAAGTGCGACTGCAATTGACTTGCATAAATAATCTAAAGAAAAAACTCTCAGGTATTATTTGATAAGAATGACTATGTTAGGTATTCAAATGAATTCCCCGAAGAAAGTTTTAGTGCTCTACCAATTTGATATTGCGTATTGTTTATATTTTCTCGAGAGGTCTTTGGGAAATTTTATTTTAACAAAATGTTTGGAAAACTGATCTCCAGAATATTCGAGCAAGTTGAAACTTTCTTTTAAAATAACTTTGTAAAGTTTTATTAATCTTGTTTTTTTAACTTCACATGATTAAAGACCTGTTTGCGCAGTGTTTTTATAAAGGAAGAATCATTTTACAAAAAGAGAAAAATTAACAGCAAACTGTTGCTTTAGTCTGAACAATACTATAGAGCTTTTTTTTTATTTCTCTGACTTTTCTGATCATTAATTTTTTAATACTATCATGTATTAAATCTAGTTTGGTTTTGGTCTTCCGATTCAACACCAGCTCAGCGGGTTTATTGCCCAGTAAGGTGGTACTTGAAAATAAATCTGTTCACTTTCTCATGCACTGTGCCGATTGACATCTTCTGACGTTTTGTTTTGAATGTTTTTTTTTTTTACTTGCAAATCTTTTCCATTCTGCGCTCTTGTTAAGCTATACAAACTCTTCAAATTCACGGCGTGTGTAATTTGATCCATTATATGAAAACTGTGTCTGACAATCTGTGAGTTTGCAATACAGAAGTTAAAAATGCTGCGTGGACGAAAAGTTTCAGTCTGCCGAGAAATGGTCCCCAAGTCCAAGTAAATACATCTATATGGCAAGCTCTAAACTTGAGGTGGAGCTGGTGCATATGCATTTCTTGAAGGTTGATACTGAAAATATAAATTTGAAATAAAAAATCTTAGACCCGTAACCTGTCACGAGTGCTTCTATCTTGCCAGTCGCCAACGCGTTCTTTATGGAAAAGTTTAAGACATGTCAGACTGATGACGCGAGACCTCCACAAGATGCGATTATAGCCTATATTGAGGTGTGATTTCTCTGACAAAATCGGCTGAAAGTGTGCAAAATGAGCTTTAGTTACGTAGTAAATGATCTTTCCTGAGTTCAGTGTCTATGTGAGTGTACTTTATAGTTGAACTGTCGATGATATGGACGTTTTACATCTTCAGGGAAGCCTATTTATCTTGGTTTGGTAAGTCGTGGAAGTCCATTAAATCCAGCCTCTCGCAGTCATACTGTAAGGTGTAATCATAAGACACTAAGTTCAAAGTCCAAACGCGGATTCGTAATAGGGAAATTTCTTGTAAAAACACTTTCTCTTAGTTTTTAGCGATATGTGCAAAATTTTCGTGACTCCGAACAGAGCTTTGAAAACTTGCTTTTTTGTCTATTTTTACAGATCTGTAATATTTTGTTTCTGCGTTACACGGTGATTGCAGACTGTTCTAATAAGACAGTGGTTTCACACGGGTGTGACAACACAGACGAAACGATAAAACAATAAAAGTGCTTATGAAATTTTTGGTCAGGTCATAATTTGGACCACAGTATTTCTTATCTCAGTCAATTCTTAGATTTCTTGAAGGCTTCACTTCTTTACTTTACCTATTTTCATTATTGATTTTTAGTCCGAGTTTACAAGGCAGAAAGCTTTTAGGACAGACTGTCGATACAATGTGCTTACAGTTGACTTGTAAAGACAAAAATCTTTTAAATCATGTCATATTTATTTCTTACCTCTAAAACTTTCTCACAGCTCTAATCGTTTTAGGCTGTGGTGAGAGACCCTCTTGTTGAAGCATACAGACTTAAAAAACCTACTTCGCCTATGACTACTTCTTGTTGTTCTTTGCATTTGACATGTGAGAATATTGCCTGAATTGTATAAAATGGACTGTTTTGTCCTCTCATATAATGAACATGTTGTCAAGTCGATGAAACATAGTAGTGTAGGATATGACTACAAATATTGGAACAAGAGTTCTTTGCTTATTAGCTGGACATGATGAAATAAAGAAAGGGATACAAATATGTTTGTACAAATAGCAATTAGTGTTAATTGCTGTTACTTGTTTAAATTTTGGGTTTGGAAGCTTTTTTTATGCAAATCAATTTTCAGATATCTCATGATTTTCTTACTTTTCCATCAGATGTTTCTGTCTATCTTAGTAACATGACTATTCATAATCTGTGCTACTTTCATTGCCTTTGATTGGATTCAATATTACCGCCACAGCCACTCTTTCAAAGGTCTATCAATGACTTAGTTTTTTCAATGTTGAAATACATTTTTTTCTAAAGTCGCACTTGGATATCAAACTCGTCCTGAAATACCTTTTCCTCCCGGTTAAGTTATTTTTTTAGCTCTTTAATGATCTTTCTGTGACACGAACGATCTCTCTTTCTCGCACCTCTTTTGTTATGACTGATTCGTAAAAAAGTCAAGATGCGTTTGCTATTGAGTGAGTGGTGATGACAGAAATTGACCTCTAATGTACCAAACAATGATATGGGTGTTGTTGCAGCTTTTGACATTTTGAACTGATTGCTGCTCGCTGTCAGGAAAATAAAGATTTAATGCTTAGCACATACTCTAGAGAAGGATTGTATTTATTTCACAATATCCAATCAATGAAAGTTTGTAAAGGTGGGTTCCCAGCTTGTCCCAGTAATCTGTATCAACAGTATCAACACTTTCAAGATACTTTAGAGTCAGTCCGCTCTATACCTGTGTGTCCCTGGCAATATGATACCACAGGAAGCTTATATCTCTGTGATAATATATTTATTTGCCACTGCTGTTTAACAATGTCGCCGAAAGTGTTATGTTTTTGACATTTCACAGAAAAAAAATATGCTGACTTTATTTAATTGAGAACAAGCAAAATTTACGGGGTGAAAAGATTCATACCTTAGTGTTGATTACATAAATTGCAGAACAGAGCTATAGATCACATGTCCATATATGTAGCGAAATAGAAAAAAAGGTATTCTCTCCCCCCCATATCATGTAGACTGTAAAACAGAACGATAAACTGTATTGTCTGTGTAGCACTGGCTGTCTTGTAGCATCATGGAAATCTGAAGCTTCTGAACAGGGTGACATAGTCTAACATAGAGTTGTCTATCAAAATTAGGACTGGTGGGACGATTCCGACAGTAGGCACAGTTTGTCCCTGTGCATTCTTTTTATTGTCATGGCATAGACTGGTTTAAGTGAGAATTGTCTCCGTTTCAACTTGAATAGAAGGGCTATTTCTGAGAAGTGTCAGGGCAATTCTCAAGATGAACACTAATGTATCTTTTTTACTGCCTGTGAAGATGACAGCTACAATCTCCCTTTCCCCAAATTCCAGCACTTTCAATCTTGTCCCATTCAACAACCCAGATTTTGGGTCAAAGTTACGCAGCCACTTGACTGGTGTATTTTCCTGAAGGGTAAGCTTGTGCTATCGTAGACGTTGAACAGTGAGAGGATTCAAGAACTCTGGTGGAGAGAGTGCTGTATGGTTTGTGTCTTCTGCTGAATCTGCACTATTGTTGTCTTTGCGTGCAGCATTGATTATGCTTCTCACATTTGCGCGTATGGTGTCAACGCACTCAGTGCTAGTGCGAAGAACTGCCCACACTTCCATTCAGAACTTTCAATTTCTCCATATCTGTTTTGAAAACTTGGAAAGACTGAAGCAATCGGTGATTTTTCATGATTACCTTAAATACAAAGCTTGGGGAATCTTGGTGGATGAAGGACCAACTTGTGGATAGAGCTTTTCACTGCCATCATCAATTTTCTTCACCCATCTTTAGAGGTTGGTTGTTTCTGGAGAAGCTCTCATGTTCTGGGTATGGCGCAGAATTCTGACGTACTGCCACAAGGATCAGTTGTTGAGGTAGCATTTACAATATACTTTAAAATGATAAGGATAATAATGCAGTCTCCACCTAACACTACTACTTGCACTCCAAAAGTTCTTACCCATTCAAATATATACGCTTGTCGAGCATCGGTGCCTCATCCCAAACAACAAATAATTTATATAGCATTTTTAGCTGTTGCGCAAACTGAGACTGTTTGGAGATGCTGCAGATACTAGGAGACTGGAATCTTGAACGTTGAATGCACCTTTCTGCCTCGTTAAAGTAACTCAGCAGCCACACTCGATGTCGTAACTGCAATGGCATCAAGATGTTCCCCCTGGTGTGCGACCAAGGAAAAAAAAAACCAAACCAACAGTCTTTTCTCCTCTAGTCTATGATAGTGCGCTGAAGCTGTGATACTGGCAAAAACTGTTAGTTGGTCCATATTAAGTGATTAAAATTCAGCCTCATACTTGAAAGACTTCTGCTCTAGGCCTCTTATTATAGAAGTACGAGAAACCTCCATTTTAGGATCTGGCAATCAAAAGGTTGCGGCGGTAAGTCTAGGCGACAGCATCGGGTTTTACAGTTTGTTACTGCTGTTCGTACATGAAGTCCTCGCATAATCTTTCAGGATCGAAGTGCTCACAGATATAGACATCGACGGACCTCCTTACTCCTAGCGGACACAATGCAGGATCTGCATCAGTTAGAATTGGAATAGACATTTTCCTTTTAGTGTGCTTTGATATATTTTCAATAAACAACACATTACTTTCCTATATGTTCTGCTTTTAATAACTTTTTTAAGTACAATTCTTCTCTGATCCGTTTATTCACTATGGATTAAGTGTAGCGGTAGTTCCAGATATATATGCCTATGAAAGTTATTTTTGTTAAAACAGCGCTACCTATTACTGTATAAGTTGATAATCTTAATAAAATTTGCACTTTAGACATCTAGATTTATCTCTATTTATCTCAATCCGTAAATAGATCTAGATGATCTGGAGTTTATAGATCTAATCTGAATCACTGTATAGATGTATGTAACTTAGATCTAAACAATGTAGACTCAGTTAGCATAGACCTACTCCTTTACAACCGCTCTAGAGCTAGACATTTGAATCTAGATTTAGGTGTAGGTGGGTCCCAGGTCTAATCTAGCTCTATACATAAACTGATTTCTAGAAAATACCACAAAATATTATTTTTTGAGGCTCTAGATCTAGATTTAGTTCTAGGTGTTGAGGAATGAAAATCTAAATCTAGAACGGCAAGCCAAGTATCATAAAAAATGTCTCTTTCTGTCTAGATACCTAGGTCAGTAGCCTACCTGCATCTGATAAACAATTGTTAAACTTTGAAACGCAAATTAACTTTAAAAGACAGGATTGTGTTGCTTTAACGAAGATTTTCGATCAACAGTCATGTAGATTAGTGGTTAAAAACTAAGCCTGGTAGCTTAGAAAGGCACCATACTGTAACGTTTAAAGCTAATTGTTATTTACTTTTTGGTCGATTTGGACATTTTAAACATTGACAATTACACTTTTCCAACAAAGTAAATTGTATGTCCAAATTAAGTGGACATACATGAAAAATTAAGAAATAACGTCTCCAGACCATTTCAAGAATTAACAAAGAAACGCACAGAGCATTGCATCAAAAAAGATAAAACTTAGCGGTTTGTTGAGATGTTTGTAGTAATGCCTGCACAACAACATTACGGCTATAGCAAAACGAAGGGATCCCCTCTCCAATGCATACTTAGACGGGCTTTTAATCTTAATATAAAAATATAATTTAAATTACGTACTGTATAAATTATGTTATTGATAGACCTAGAACTATAATTGAGACAAAATGCATACTAGTTGACCAAAGTCGTCCATTATAATACTGATAACCAAAACGTTTATGTTGCTTAAGGGTTGATAAAGCAACAATATGGTTAGGGAGATTTATCAAAAATCTAGAATATAAAGTATTTAAATTATCATTTTTTACCCTTCATCTCGTGACATAGATTTAAAATGTCCGCTACAATTAAAAGTATATTTGGAAATACATCCAGGTCTTGTCTTTAAAAAAAGTTCAAGAATGT
>JAWDGP010003145.1:0-5000 GCA_033675545.1 Elysia crispata | reverse complement strand
GGGGGAGATGAGAGAGGGAGAGAGAGAGAGAGAGAGAGTGAGAGACAGAGGAGAGAGAGAGAGGAGTGAGAGAGAGAGAGAGAGACAGAGACAGAGAGAGAGAGAGAGAGAGAGAGAGACAGAGACAGAGAGAGAGAGGAGTGAGAGAGAGAGAGAGACAGAGACAGAGAGAGAGAGGAGTGAGACAGAGACAGAGACAGAGACAGAGAGAGAGAGGAGTGAGACAGAGACAGAGACAGAGACAGAGAGAGAGAGGAGTGAGACAGAGAGAGAGACAGAGACAGAGAGAGAGACAGACAGAGAGAGAGAGAGAGAGAGAGAGAGAGAGAGAGATTATCCAATTGTAAGCGACTTATAAGCCATGGATGGGCAGGGGAGACGAGTCAATGACAGACTTCTGTATGAAGGATGATATCTTTATAACTTGTTTGATATAGTCATGTCCACAACACAGTGCTATCAAACTGTTTAGCATTACAAAGCTTAAAAGTAAGTTGGATATTTCAAGATGAGGCCATAAACTCTCCTTCCGACTGTGAGACGACTCGAACTCTCGAGAAAAATCCTTGCGGATACCAGGCCGCATGCTCTAACTCTACAGCCGGCATAAAAATGCGGCTCCTGGTTTGTTTGACCAAAACTTTTTTCGTGTGTTTTGAACAAGAAGAAGGTGTTTTTATCCCTGGTTCTTTCCACTGGATAATGCTGCTGACGAAAAGATTTTAATGTAACTGTTAAGATTAGGTTACTTTATAAAGATCTTGAATTTCTAGGCAAAATTTGATTTTGTTGAGGATTTGAAATGATTAAAAGAATACAAAATCTCATAACTGTGTTACTCACATGACGTCGCTTTAAGAGATGCTTAGGCGACGTTAAATAGCATATAAAAGCCTGGCAACTTATAGGAACCTTCTGTGTCTGTGTGTGTGTTGGTTTTTTTTTAAATTTAAATGTTGAGATGAACTTTGATATGAAATAAAAATGGGATTGGGGCGAGGAGGTGTAAATTGAGAAAATCGGGCATAAATTGTGATAGAATGATATCAGAAAGAGAGAGAGATAGAATGCGTGAGGTGGAGAGAGAATGGAGTGACTGATGAAAGAGAAAGAGATCGAGATAGAACAAGGATAGAAAAAAAGGCAGAGACAGAAACGAGAGAGAGAGAGAGAGAAAGAGAGAGAGAGTGGGTGAGAGAGATGAGAGGGAGTGGGCAGAGAGAGAGAGAGAGAGAGAATGAGAGAGGTGAGGGGGGAAAAACACAAAAAGGCGTATAACAAAATAATAAAATGGACTTGCGATGTCAAAACCAAACTAGTGTAGGATCGTTTGATCGAAATCTGATAATATATTCTTTCCATTAGACGATTGTCCTTGAATAATAAAGTTTAAATGTATAATGCTTTGATTTCTCAAATACACAAAAATTCGACTATATCCTTAGATTATTTTTTTTTAACCAAAGTCAAGTCTTCTTCAACGATTCCTAGCCCAAATGTTTTACCTCAAGACTGAGGATAACATTGAAGTAACTTGTTATAACGGTGTAAGAGCATTATCTGATTGGCGATTAAAGTATTGGCTTTGAAAAATAAAAGATATTCGGACTTAATGAACTTACAGAATAAACCGATAATCTGAAACGCATTAGAAGCTTTCTTTGGTATTATCCTCCCCTCTGTTTCTGTCTGTCTGTCTCTGTCTGTCTGTCTGTCTGTCTGTCTGTCTGTCTCTCTCTCTCTCTCTGGCTGTCTCTCTCTCTCTGGCTGTCTCTCTCTCTTCCTCTCTCTCTATCTCTCTCTCTGGCTGTCTCTCTCTCTTCCCCCAGGGCCCAGTACATTTGAATCCTGCCCAAGGCAAAAATTAACTCATCCCATACCTTACCACCTCCCCCCCCCCCCTCCCAATCTTCGAAAGACACTTTCCTCCGATGACCGGAACTGACCCAATAATTTGCCGAGGACTGGCCTTCGCTGACCAGCCTTTAGTGCGGAGCGCTGACTTTGGAAGCAAGCACTTTTCCTGCGCAGTCAGCCGGAAGTAAACATCCCCGTTTACTTCTGCTTCAGCTCTCTGCCTTTCCTTCTGTGTCCTCTGTGGCCAGACAAGCAGTGAGGCAAACGGAGAGAGAGAGAGAGAGAGAGAGAGAGAGAGGATGC
The DNA here is from genome assembly GCA_033675545.1 of Elysia crispata. NCBI lineage: Eukaryota > Metazoa > Mollusca > Gastropoda > Plakobranchidae > Elysia > Elysia crispata. Next base: position 2,840 of record JAWDGP010003145.1, on the reverse strand, counting down.
ATAGGAGGCTGGAGATATCGTGGACTGGACATTGGGCAGGGAGTTTGAAGTGACCAACTTGGATTGACTTTGTACTGTTTCACTCACTTGTCGTTCTGTCACCGTTTCTAGACTAATCGGGTTTTCCCGCGCTGTTTACGTGTGCGTGACGTCAGCTGTCAGGATACTCTGTGTATTACCGCTGCCTCAAATAACACAGTCCCCGTTAAAGACGGTTATAAGGGAGAAAGTTGACAGATGTCATGGAATAGAAAGTAGGCGTTTTCACAGGACGGCACAAGGTTTTGGTTGGTTTAACAAAGCCCGAAGCCTTATTTGTCGAAGAAACCGTAGAAAGATTGGCAGAGCACGGATAAGTCTTCCCTGCTCACAACTCTGGGACAGGAATTTCGAGAAATGATGAGGGTCGCCGGGTAGCTCAGACGGTAAATTGTTCGGATGACAAGAAGTAGTGTTGTGGGTTCGATCCCACCTCGATCATATGGAGGTGGAATCGAATCACATCTAACGAGTTCGATTCCTAGCTTGACAAATAATCGACTTTGTGTAACATTTTTCAGAAAATTAAGGGAATGTTAAACCAACCTAAAGGGAGCTTTAAAAAAAAATAATTCTTTTTTTTAATAAGATGAAATTTATAATCTTCGCCAAAACTTAATTTTCAAACGAAGCGGTGTCCGTTGCAAACATACAACCACTGGAATTCTAGCGCTTAGATCATTCTCGAAAAGGATTGGAATTTTGGGGGTCTTTAATAGCTTTCCGATGATCGTAGGCTTATGCTGTTGTCATAGGGTAAGACATGACGTAAACGTTCTACGCGATTATTAAAAATAATACCGTTTGTTAGCTGGCAAAGTCTTGTTCCGAACATCTAACCCGATCATTTGAATTCCGACGTAAGTTTTGGGAGATTTAGAAGTCGCATTATTAATTAATCTTACGGTATTTCTCAATCTAAATCTCTTGACTGGTGGATTAAATGCGGCATTGCGACGTTCCAGTGTTGTGCTGGCGATAAAACAAAACAAAAATCCTGATCACGTTTGGATTAGTTTTAATTGCCTTTTGACGTCAAAGATTAAAGGGAGATGACCTGATTGAAATATGTTTAACGAGTTAACTCTTTTTAAATTTGAGGAAAGAAGAAAAATTTGGAGTAGTCTTTCCGAACTGACTTGGAATTAAAGATTATGAACATGACGTTGTTTACAGGAATTAGTTTGTAATTATTTAAAAACTTGCCAGATTTCCACATAAGACTCAGGTCAAACTGGGATAAATATTTAATCGTCTTTTTGGCGGTAAAGGGTGAAGGCATTGCTCTGATAAAATTTAGATTTAATTCGGTTATATTTTGTGTGTGTGTTCGTGTTTGTGTGTGTTTTTTTTTGTTTGTTTTTTTTTGTTTTTTTTTAGTGGGGGAGTCTTATACTGTCAGAAAAATAGAATAGATTAAAATGAAGTTTGAATTTGACTTAATCTCTTTCCCGGATGAATACCGACCATGCTTATTATGGTTTGCCATGTCGCAAGGCCTCTGTTGAAATGTGCTTAAAGGATACTAAAGACTATAACAAATAATTTCTTGAAAATTGGCGTAAGAAAAGTATTCAATTTCTTATTCAAAAAGCACTGTGAGACTTTTGAAAAGTTATACATTTTAGAATTGCGCACTAAAATTACTTTCTGCAACAACCAAATTTTTTTAGATCATAATTATTAAGAGCATGGAGAAAGCGAATTGAAATGCCGCATCAAAATACTACCGTAACTTGTCATTGTATTGGGTTAACTGTTTGGATTATCTATCTATCATTGAGATATTTGTGGTGGGAGAATTTAAAAGCCCAAACCGTAGAAATCAGTTCAATAGGATAGCAGCTGATTGACGTAAACAAGTAAAGTATTCGCCCACAACAACCAACTCGATAAAAGTGCGCTAAATCCCGGTGATATAATAAACAGTGACTTAAAAAATACTTCAGTGACTTGTATAAAGTTGATCCTGGATCATCTATGTTTGGGTGGACAATCAAGTCGGAACCGTAAAAATCGGTTAAAGATGACATCAGATCTGATTGACATAAACAAGAAATTAAATTATTCGTTTATATAATTCATTTATCATCGCCCACTACCCCAACTCGATAAAAATGCATTCGGCCCCATTGACATCATAAAAGAGGGACTTATTGGAAATATAACGTACATCCCCCACATCTCCGGCATAGAAGTGGGCGCCCTCTGTCGACAGGTGACCATCTAGAATTACAACACTGCTAGTAAAGCAGTTAAGAAATGTGCATAGTTAACAAATTTTGGTAAATCCAAATCTATTTATAGATTTTTTAAACATTCATTATCATATAGGTATAAATAACTGCGCGGCTAAGAATTCCCGCAAGGCAGTGCACCTTTATGCACCTGAAATTGAAAATTCACAGTTTTCTAATAAGCGTTTAAAAGGATTTGAAAACATATTTAGAGAATACAGAATTACTTATTTAGTCGATTTGCTATATGTGTAGAACTTAGTTCTAGGCAGTGGTCAGCAATCGTGCAAAAATGCCCGTAGAACAAAAAGGACTAAATGCAAGTTGAAGAGCAAAGAAAAAAGTTAGGTGATGATTGTCGATCTCTGAAGAAAGGGTTAAAAGTATGGTCAACGTCAAATAAAAGTATCTGAAGTATTTATTTTGCGGTCATCTTTGATTATGAGATTTGTATGGTTGATAGTATTTTACTGCATATTATTAATCTTCATTGTTGCACGTATTATAAAAAGACTTCTTGTTTTCTTTGTGTAATAGTTTAACTATAGTTATCATGATTTTAAT
>JAWDGP010003143.1:12500-17500 GCA_033675545.1 Elysia crispata | reverse complement strand
CTGGACACCAGTGTTGTCCGTGTTGTCCAGGTGGACGCTGACCGCGAGCGCGTCTCCTGGATCGCCTGGTCTGGCGACAATGTCCGGCCGTGTCTGGGCGAGTTGTTCCCGGGGTTTCCCTCCATAGCTGGACGCTGGAGATCTAGTGCTTCCTCCTGGGCTGACCAAATTTAGTCCTCCGACCACAGTTTCCGTTTGTCTATATCGCAAAATTCACCTGACCAATTTTTCGTCCAGTGACCACTGTTTCCGTTTGCCTATATCACGCTTTTCTCAGGGTGCTGCCTAATGTAGATGATACAGAAAAAAAAAACCCACCAGTTATAAAGATGAAGTGATATATCGTAAAGATCAAGCAGAAGAAAAGACAAGCTTCGGTACGTGTCAAAAATATAGTGCTGAGTCTCTGATGACTCTGATATGAGTCGTGGTAACCTCTACTGTAATATACTAACAGAGAGTTATCAGAGAATTTGTCCAGCCCTTCCTGGTATTGAGTTTCTGACACAGTGCCGATACCATTCCTCGAAATACAATGATTATTTGAATTTTCAAAAGAGACTGGGAATAAAACAGAGAAAGAGAGAGATTGAGAGAGAGAAAAGGGGAAATAGGAGAGGGCTACCACAGTGCCGGAATCAGCTAACCTTCAGGGAGACTAGAAAAACAAGAGAGAATCTAACCGCAATGACTGAGAATAAATATGAAGAGAATCAGACAGACAGACAGACAAATACAGAGAGTACAGAGAGTAAATCAGTGAATGATAAAAAAAAATAATGTTAGTGACAAAACTTTGAGAAAGAGCAAACGTAAACTCAAAGAAAGAGGCAGGTTAGAGATTATGGCCCAGCAAAAAAATTCTGTTCATTTTTATATGGTCCAATATGAGAAAAAATAATAGAGGAACAGATCGCATAAAGTAGAGGAACAGATCGCATAAAGTAGAGGAACAGATCGCATAAAGTAGAGGAACAGATCGCATGAAGTAGTGGAACAGATCGCATAAAGTAGAGGAACAGATCGCATAAAGTAGAGGAACAGATCGCATAAAGTAGAGGAACAGATCGCATAAAGTAGAGGAACAGATCGCATAAAGTAGAGGAACAGATCACATAAAGTAGAGGAACAGATCGCATAAAGTAGAGGAACAGATCGCATAAAGTAGAGGAACAGATCGCATAAAGTAGAGGAACAGATCGCATAAAGTAGAGGAACAGATCGCATAAAGTAGAGGAACAGATCGCATAAAGTAGAGGAACAGATCGCATAAAGTAGAGGAACAGATCGCATAAAGTAGAGGAACATATCACATAAAGTAGAGGAACAGATCGCATAAAGTAGAGGAACAGATCGCATAAAGTAGAGGAACAGATCAAGGGTATGGAGGAGGAACAGATCGCATAAAGTAGAGGAACAGATCGCATAAAGTAGAGGAACAGATCGCATAAAGTAGAGGAACAGATCGCATAAAGTAGAGGAACAGATCGCATAAAGTTCGCAAAGACACAACCAGGCGAGAAAGGAGAGATAATGTGATAGAGTAAGAGATGCAAATACAATGATTATCAGAAACTCGATCCATTTGAAGTATTTACGTAATTATAGTCCATTTTCGCTATGAATCAAGCTCAATGCACTGCTACAATCATTGGGGTTCTACTCGATTTGAGCAGATTCCCGCACAATAGATTCTACATAGAGGTCCGTTTAATCGCACTCGCTCAGAACAATAGTCCACATAATAGATCTTTTCTATGAGAGAGAGAGAGAGAGAGAGAGAGAGAGAAGGAGGGAGAGAGAGCGATAGAGAGAGAGGGAGAGAGAGAGAGAGAGAGAGAGAGAAAGAGAGAGAGAGAGAGAGAGAGAGAGAGAGAGAGAGAGGGAGAGAGAGAGAGAGAGAGAGAGAGAGAGAGAGAGAGAGAGAGAGAGAGAGAGAGAGAGAGAGAGAGAGATGGGATGAGCAATCGATCGACATACAAATCGATGTTCTGAACTACCTGACAGAGTGTTGAACAGCTCTCCCGAGGTAAAGGTTTCTCCACTATATAAATATGGTTTTTGTTACAAGCGAAAAAGATGTTGCAACATAATATAATTATGTTTGTCAATATTTACTGACACAGACATCTGAGAGAGGTACGTATTGCATAATGTTTTCAATTACGATATTCAAACTTCAAACATCCCAGGGGTGTTGTATTTACTTTCATAGACTAGTTAAGGAGATCTCTATCACTAAGTGTATGTCGTGCTATTGATACTGTCTGTAGTGAAGTCCTACGTGCAGGGTTAAAACCTAGTTTGTTGTACTGAGAATTTTACACCTATGTTTTTTTCTTTCCTTGTTCGTCTTTACTCCTTCATGTATATTAGTTTGTCGACTCTTTCCCCCCTAACCGGATGATTCCTCTCTTTTTAAAAAAAAAAAGAAATCGAATTTCGCCTTCTGTGTATGAAGCTCGCAGTGTATTTTTCTCCTTGAAGTAAGTGACACTGTAATGCGTCTGAGCAATCTAAGGTGGGCTGCGAGAAATGACCAACTGGGATTTACAGTTTTATATAAGCCATGAGGGCTAACCATATTCTAGCATGGCTGCTAATATTATAAATATAAACACAATTTGTCATCTAGTGCGGAAGGGTATTGTGTTCACTAAAGGACGCCTGTTTCTATTAGTGTGGAGACTCTCCTCCAAACTTACCTTTCTTATTTCTCAGCTGTTTGTTCTAATCCTGGCTTTAAAATCACATCGTGGAGTGCTGGGTATCTCTTGGGCCTCTTTTGAAATCGTAGACTTATAAATTCAATGAGCAGATAAGAATCGTTCAGTCTATTCACACAGTATCAAACGCCGGTCGAACTATGTATCTATAGTGTGTACATTGAAAACAAGTTCACCTGATTGAAAAAAAAAATGTTTGGCACAATCCGAGTATCGGGTGTCGTTTACACTAAAACATGTAACATCTTGTTTCGATGTTTTTCTCCCTCAGTTTTAATACAGGTTATTTACATAATCGCTACGCTTAAGTGTTGTTCTAAATTCCATACGTTGTCTGAGCTGATGTGATACCCCAAGGTCGTTCTATATTTAGTAAGGTCTGCACGCTGTCTTGTAGGGAGAAATAAAATCGCTAATGAATTATTGCGTAGTTTTTAATTTGCGAGCTGTTTTTCTACTTAAACAATCACGAGGAAATATTTCTAAGTTTCTAAGCACAACTTGCAAGAAATAATGAATCTGTTTTATGATTCTAAAAATGCTTTGTAAGAAATAATTGATTTGTTTTAAATATTGACGTATCATTAATAGCGGTATTAGAATTTTTTCAATGAAAACTAGAGGAGCACCATATAAATAAGTTTAAGCTTCTTTCGCTTTTAATGAAACGTTTCATTTCCTTTATGACATTAAAAACATTATTGCCTTTTATATCTCAGCTACTTTCTGTGGTAAAAAATTAAAGTTTAATATAAAATGGGTGACCTATTTCTTTTAGATGATCACCTTATCGAGTATCGAATCATGTTTCTCTGTGTGTCCCTGTAGAGCGGCGATGCGGTGATCAAGACACAAACAATGTTTTCTCTGAGCTGAACGGTGAGAGTGGAACCTAGATGACATGGGTTTTGCTATAAACCCTGACACCCCCTCCCCTCCCGTTCCCTCCCTATTTGCCTGCTAATATTTGTCAGCAGCTTGTGTGATCTTTGTAGATCTCATCCCCTTTCAGGAAATACGCTTCCCACAAGATACAAAAAAGAAAAGTAATTGATCAATTTGTTGTTTTAGCGTTTCCATGGTGGGATCTGTGACAGACAGCGGACGCTAAGATAGAGAAGTCTAATTCCCTCAAAGCTGCAGGTCTTGATTAAAGCAAGTGCACCTGACCATAATTTGTTAATAAACAGTTTGGGAAGTCTTTCCCACGATCTAATAACACTGGAAACAGGTCCTCTGCTTCCTCCGGGATTAGAGGAGACAATCAGGCTGGGAGACAGGCATACCAGCAGACAGGCAGACAGACAGACAGACAGACAGACAGACAGGTGACACGGCCAATCTGAATATTAAAACTGTGCATCGTGCTGCTAAGCATCCGGGAACTGTCGTCTTACCACGAACGGGTCCCGAATGGGGCCAGGAAATAACTCCCAGCTCTCGTGAAACACAACGAGTAGTACAATGATTGACTTTTTTCACTTTGATCAATGTGCAGTTCACATGTGAAATAAATTGAAAACGTAGCAAAATGATGCTATGAAATAAATTGCAGTTTGAGAAACGTAACAATTGCTCGTTCCATGATTGGGGTTAAAGGCACAATTCCAGAAACATTCTACAGGCTGGTCTCCATGCAAGATCTACTTCTATAGTGAGATCTCGAGTAGGAAGAGGACAAGAAACACGGAAGACATAAAACGAGAGAGATGGGATATCAAGTTAAAATGAGAGAATATCGCTAGGATAAAAAAAGAAAAGATTAATCCATCGAGAAAAAGATAGAGAGAAAGAAAGCGACAGACATGACAGACAGATAGACAGACGAAGGCAGACGCAAGACAGATGACAGCACAAAAAACGAAGAAATAAATTCCATTACAAAAAGACAGCGCAAGGTGAAAGGGAAAGCGGAGAGACAAATTAGAGAAATCGCGGAATTTTTTCCCGCTAGTTTAATCTGGCACATATTTAAATGATTTAATGAAATCTTTATCTATTTGTCTTTCTTCTCAACCAGTTTTTTTTTTTGCCAGGATTCAGTTCGTAAGTTGTAACTATGAAAACACATAGAAACTCCTCAATATCCCCGAGCTACTTCTACATCTCTGTATTAACCAATAATTTCTAGAAATTTTCTATTCGTCTTTGTGCTGGAGCGGCCTGGAAGCACAAGACTCACTAAAACAGCTTTGCGTGTTTTATTCCACTGTATTTTCAATCATGTAGCTTTATCTTATGTTGTTTTTCAGTATTCTATAGTCTACGTGTGTT
>JAWDGP010003143.1:0-7500 GCA_033675545.1 Elysia crispata | reverse complement strand
TCCTTAAGTCTTGCTTTTTCAAGCGAACCCTTTAATTATGTTTAAACTGCTAAGATCTACCGGAACATGTGTATTTAAAGAAAAGTATGAACAGTACGTTACAATTTTTTGTCGAAATTGTTTCTTTTGTGCACTTTTCAGCAACGGCGCGCACACACCCATGATGCAAACTGTTTTCTCTTTTCATTCTTCTTATATTTTTTTCCCTTGTAAATTCGTCCTGGCTTTTTTGCCTGAGGACACACGTGTTCAGTCTTTCCATGCCTTAAACATTAATTTTTTTTTATTCTCTTACTCCAAAACTGGTTTGACGCTAGGATAATTAGATAAGCAGAGAGTAGGAATCTCTGATGGCTGATTCTCACTAACCTGATTGCTGTTGCTATCATCAGACTTCAGATACTTCTCCTGTGCTCAGGCCATTTACCTCTTTGGAACACTTCCTGTTTCCTCAGAAACTGTCCGTGTTTTGGTCTTGTCAAAACTTAATAAATATAGAGAAGAGTTAGAATGATATCTTACCTGTGTCGCACCATTTTATTTCAAATTCTCTAGACAAGACCTAAAACCACTGTTTTACACTCATTTGCGATTTATGTGTCTAACTTTCACTAATCTTTACCTTACTGAAAAACAGTCCTGTTCAAACCAACTCTTGAAGCACAGAGCTCGGCAGGTTAAATAACAACCGTCTTCCGGATCCGCATGTTTGCCGCGACCGGATGTTTGCCGCGTCCAGTTATTGTCCGGTTAATCGTATTGAGCGCCGATTGTTGCAGCCACGTTTTTATTCCTCAATCAAGTCACGAGACCAAACTCTACAGGATGAACTTACTCGATAACCCCACAACACTCAAGTTAGTTCATAATCTGGCATGTGGTGAGGGGCCATCACGTCTCGGCCACCTTCAGATCGACTCAGAGCGAAGGGCGGGCTTTACGAGAGGGCAGATAACCATTATGCAGGTTACTGCTGGAAACTGATCGCTTGGCTGCAGAGAGGGCACCGACACACAATTTATAATTATCACGATACAGAGTTGACCTCATTAAAAAAAATGATAACAAACAACAAGAAACAAAAAGCAAAACAAAAAAACAAACAAACCAAAAACCCAAAAAAAAAAAACCAAAAAAAAAAAAACCCAACCAACAAAACAAAAAAAGAGACTGTTTGATCATCTCGGTAAACAGACAAGGTTGAATAATACATAATTATGTGTGCTGTGATTATTCCGATTATTAGAGGAATAAAACAAAAATATTCATTTTATTTTTTCTTATTTTCTTTTGAATTTAAGATTAATGTCTAAATTCACGTAAGAAATAAAATTATTCAGTAAAGCCCCGAACATGAGCGTCTGGCTGTTATTATTTCAATATTACAGACCCGTTTGAAAATCACAGAGGTTTCAATCCAGTGGGGCTCCGTATCGAACCAGCACACAGCACGACTCTATCACAGACCTCCACAGAACGCTCTACAGTCCTGACAGTCAGGGCCAACACTGAAGTGTTGTGCGGGCGAGGCTTGCTTGGTTGATGTTGTTTTACCTATTTTTATTCTCTTATGACGCCAATCCCGGACTTTATTACGTTTTTGTCTTGTGTACTGGGTGGGTCATTAGGGAGTTAATTATTGGAACAGAATGTTCTATTGCTCTTAGCGCTTTACCACTCAATTTTCTCCCTTGTCATTTATCCGCCACCCGCTTCCTTCTTCCCCCCCACCCTCCCCGCCTGCGCTCAAACAAGCTCTCTCTCTGTGTCTCTTGGTTGCTTTCTCTCACATACACCCACATTCTTTTCACACCTACATAATAAATACACGTGATTTGATCATTAAGGTTTCAATCTTCACTCAGCCACATCAGAGTGTCTTGCTTTCATCTTAAAGAGTGCCTCAACTTATTGCCTCATAGCCAGAACCGTGAGGTTGGTGGTGTCACATGTGGTCTAGCTCAGTGTCACACGTGACAGGATGGCAACAAAAACTGCTCCTTTCATCATGGTTATCCGGCACTCAAAACTGGATCAAGAGGCACACACTGACTTCAGAGATTTTATGGTTATAAAAACAGGTGCATCAGGAGTCAAACACTGACTTCAGAGATTGTATGGTTATCAGACAGTCAGGTGCATCAGGAGTCAAACACTGACTTCAGAGATTGTATGGTTATCAGACAGTCAGGTGCATCAGGAGTCAAACACTGACTTCAGAGATTGTATGGTTATCAGACAGTCAGGTGCATCAGGAGTCAAACACTGACTTCAGAGACGTTATGGTTATCCATAGAGTCAAACACTGACTTCAGAGACGTTATGGTTATCCAAAGAGTAAAACACTGACTTCAGAGACGTTATGGTTATCCAATGCGTCAAACACTGGCTTCAGAGACATTATGGTTATCCAAAGAGTCAAACACTGGCTTCAGAGACGTTATGGTTATCCAAAGAGTAAAACACTGACTTCAGAGACGCTATGGTTATCCAATGCGTCAAACACTGGCTTCAGAGACATTATGGTTATCCAAAGAGTCAAACACTGGCTTCAGAGACGTTATGGTTATCCAAAGAGTAAAACACTGACTTCAGAGACGCTATGGTTATCCAAAGAGTCAAACTGACTTCAGAGACGTTATGGTTATCCAAAGAGTCAAACACTGACTTCAGAGACGTTATGGTTATCCAAAGAGTCAAACACTGACTTCAGAGACGTTTTGGTTATCCAAAGAGTCAAACACTGACTTCAGAGACATTATGGTTATCCAAAGAGTCAAACACTGACTTCAGAGACGTTTTGGTTATCCAAAGAGTCAAACACTGACTTCAGAGACATTATGGTTATCCAAAGAGTCAAACTGACTTCAGAGACGTTATGGTTATCCAAAGAGTCAAACACTGACTTCAGAGACGTTATGGTTATCCAAAGAGTCAAACACTGACTTCAGAGACGTTTTGGTTATCCAAAGAGTAAAACACTGACTTCAGAGACATTATGGTTATCCAAAGAGTCAAACACTGACTTCAGAGACGTTATGGTTATCCAAAGAGTCAAACACTGACTTCAGAGACGTTTTGGTTATCCAAAGAGTCAAACACTGACTTCAGAGACATTATGGTTATCCAAAGAGTCAAACACTGACTTCAGAGACGTTTTGGTTATCCAAAGAGTCAAACACTGACTTCAGAGACATTATGGTTATCCAAAGAGTCAAACACTGACTTCAGAGACATTATGGTTATCCAAAGAGTCAAACACTGACTTCAGAGACGTTTTGGTTATCCAAAGAGTCAAACACTGACTTCAGAGACGCTATGGTTATCCATCTAGTCATGATTTTCTCTACATTCTAAGATTTCCGTTCATAGCAGACTGGTAACTTTGATTCTAATCTCAGATGGCAGCCGAGTTTGCTTCTCTTAATCTATCAGAATTCGAACGATATCCCTGCTCCAAGATCTCAGGACTAAACACCAGAGGATGGCGTGACCGACTCTGTACCGCTTCGATGCTGCACCACTGTGACACCAGTGGTCACCAGTGGTCACCAGTGGTCTCGAGAAGAATTGCCTGCCAGGAGATTCGCAAAAATGGCCAGACCTGAGTTTGAGCTTTAAGCCTAGAGTCACCTTATTTTGTTTCATACCTTTAAGATCACACAAAGTATTCACTTGCTGATGCCTATTTCAGTCGTATTTAAATGTAGTGCATTCAGTTACTACAGCAAAGTAAATAGTTAATCATGACATTTAACCGACTGAAATCTAATCAAAACGGTTAAGTCTCTGAAGTCAGTGTTCAGATAAACCGCACTGATGTGATAATGATGGATGTAATCTTATATGTTTCAGCCAGCAACATTGATGTATTGAAAATCATTGACACCACTATTATTATTTTTCTTTGAGTTTATAAGACTGAAAAATGCAAGCTAGTTTATAAGTTTTATTAATAAAGTGCATTATAAACATGAGTCAACACCTCCATACACATTTGCTCGTGGCCAACCAATTCTCAGACTTCTGTAGAGCAGCGTCGGTACAACAGACTTTTCATCAGAAGTCGCCAGATTTCAGAAACATGTTCTCAGTGAGAACCAATTTGCTACGAATATTTCGCTGAGCGCGCAGCCATACTTTGACAAAAAAAGTAAATAGTTTACTATCGGTTTTTTGGATTCGGTTACGGTTCTCTAAAAATAATGTCAGGCACAAGACTTGTTATTTGTCGTTTCACCACTACTTTATGAAAGTAGCTTGGTTGATTTCTTCGCTTATTTTTAATTCTTATTGTTGTTTTTTTCAGTCAAACTGAATCTTTAATTGAGCCGTAAGATTGTATTCATTGCGGGATGCAATTAATGGCTGGCAAAAATAAAAAGATCATTCACCCGGTCCATTATGATTATTGCCAAGAATAACATTACCGGTAATTATTTCTATTCATGTATGACATTTTTCTTTAAAAAGGAAAACCTTTGCGAGGTTTATCATGCGAAACAGTATAGCAAACAAAAAAAAAAAAAACCTACGCTTTTATTAACAATATATTAAGAAGAGTTGCGCTAGTTTTTAGAATTTTGTTCACAGCTTCATCTGTTTGTTTGGCTTTACATACTGCATGAAAGACCTTGGCAACTGATGGGGCCATGGTAACGGCCACAGGTGTAAACCCTTCTCTCCTCGGTTGACTGGGTGTCGAGGATAACAGATGTAGGGCGCTACATACACGTACTGCCGCTTTGTGGGCTGTCGAAACTGAACACTTGGTTCAGATTCTGGCCCAACTTGTGGAGATTTTCACGACTGCTCGAGAAGGGGTAATAACTCTCATTTCGAACTTCTAGTTGAGACCCCTAGGCCGCTCTTTGGTTTGTTTTCCTTGCAGGGATTGTGATTAGTTCAAACGCATGAGTGGAGGGATTGTGATTGGTTCAAACACATGAGTGGAGGGATTGTGATTAGTTCAAACGCATGAGTGGAGGGATTGTGATTAGTTCAAAATCATGAGTGCAGGGATTGTCATTAGTTCAAACACATGAGTGGAGAGACTGTGATTAGTTCAAACTCATGAGTGGAGGGATTGTGATTAGTTCAAACTTATGAGTGGAGGGATTGTCATTAGTTCAAACACATGAGTGTTGAAGTATGTCTGCTGTACATTATAATTCTGTATTAAGACAAACTGGAGATACAGATGAAGTACCAGAGGGACTGGAGTAAATTAACTGTCAAAAGTCTTGAGCAAATTTCTCTCTAGATTGTGGTGTTAAATCGACTGTTTTTGCTCTGTCATGAATACCGAGTTGCTGGGTAAACCTATTGGGGTCAATGTGTAGTTGTAGGCGATAGGATAAAACTGGCCGAGGGTTGACACAAAAACATGACCAACTTATAAGAACGAATGAGTGGTAGAGAAGAGATGCCAAATATCAATAATTGTCAACATTTTAATAATTTTTTTTCCGAGAACTTCTGTAACATTTTTGTTGTAGGTTGAACTATTGCTTTAAATCAAAAACCGAATGAAAAATAAGAAGCTCCATAAGCAGAACCTACCCTGACATGTTTATAGCAGACGACAAAACTACTGAAACAAAATTAGCAAGTCTTTCTAAACGCAAACATAAGGGAAAATACACATAAAAATTGGATGACCAGTTAAAGCAATGAAGAAATGAAGAAATGAAGGTTGTTAATAACACGGACAAATACCTCAACAGGTAGCTGGATTGCCTCAATGCAAAACGAACACCTTCAAAATAGAGAGAATAATGTGTAGAGTGAGGCATTCACCTAATAAAAGTAATATTCTCATAACATGAAAAGAACCTGGATTCTTGCTGCAACACTCATATGATAATTGTTTCTGTGTTCATAATTCCACGAAAGAGAAGAGATAAATGCATATACTTCTAGTTGTATGACTGAATTCAACATTTTCCTTTCATTTTTGTAAATTAAAATGATTTTTTAGCTATCCAAAAAATTCCATATAGCTGGGAGAGGAATAATTATGTTCTCTTTTTGAAGTTCTAAATAAAAAAAGCACACTTGGTGAAGAAAAGGAAATTGATGACAAAAAATGTTTCTTGTAATTAACATGTTATTAACAAAAAAGTTGAATACGAGAATTGACATAACGCAAGGCTGACTTGTGCAATTGATATCGAAATAAATATAGTATATTACGCCAACGATTTTAAAATGTAACCCCTAAACGCTAACAAGAAACGTATATTTGCCAAATATTTTATAATGATTAAATCACACTTAAATTAACCAATTAAAAAAATATGATAAAGAGGTTTCTGGAAAGAAAGAACCACATTTTCATGTGCTAGTGGATAAATTACAAAAAAAATACAATCTACTGGTCAATATAGATAAGACAGAGTTTACAACGTTGTCAAGAGCTGGAACAGAGTATAAAAATACAAAAAAAGTTGGAACTCTCATAGGCGACGAAGAAGACGTTGAGAGGAGGAAACGACTATCCAATGCAGCACTGACAAAGCTTCTAAATGTCTGGATCAAAGGAGATAAGATTAAAAGAAAGACCAAGCTGAAATTATACAGGTCGCTCGTAAAATCAATACTTGTCTACAACTGCGGCACCTGGGCACTGACAAAATCTGAAGAAGAAAAATTAAATGCATTTCATCGTAAACAGCTAAGGAAAGTTCTCAACATCAAATACCCCGTTAAAATCACAAATTCATCTCTTTACAACAAGTGCGAGGAACACCCCCTTTTCTATTTATATACTTGAGAACAGGTGGCGCCTTTTCGGGCACATACTTAGAAGAAATATTGAAATACCTGCTAATAAATCAATGAACAGCTATTTCGCCACACACGGAAAAAAGTTTCGGGGCGCCCTTTAACAACACTACCAGTCGTCCTCAACAAAGACCTATCAAGACTACAAGAAAACACACTACAACTCACAACTAGGGAAGACCTCGAACACCTAAGATGCATCGCCCAGAACAGACAGCAATGGAGAGAACTGTCGACGAGAATCCGAAAAGCTGCCGAAGCGCCCCCGTCGGACGACTGAGACGCGGAAGGCCCTAAGTCAAGTAAGTCAAGTCAGTGGATAAATTAAAATCTTTCACGTTAAAAATTCATATTACTTCGTAATTTGGAAAATATTTTACAACCACTTCCCGTTACGAACCCCATCATCAAAAACTAAGTGAAAACTGATCTGACCAGTTATGATACGTTTAGGAATCGAGACAAATCAAGTCCGGCAACTTGAAGTAAGTTGACTTCAGGTCTGCTGCATTTCACCGCACTAGTCAACGGGAGAAGAACGCTACAGCACAGATCTATGCGGGTCGAGGCCGTCGCACCAAATAGAAATAAATCTAGATGTAGGAAAAATCTGATGTAGATCTAATCTAGATGTAGGAAAAATCTGATGGAGATCTAATCTAGATGTAGGAAAAATCTGATGGAGATCTAATCTAGATGTAGGAAAAATCTGAT
>JAWDGP010003141.1:0-11921 GCA_033675545.1 Elysia crispata | reverse complement strand
AAATTAATATTAAATATGCTTCTATGCTGTTATTTTTTTTTCCTTTTTGTGGTGTTTGTGTGTTGAAAAAAGGGGGGGACTTTGATTTTGTTTGTAGTTTACACAAAAATTTTCAGTAACTTTTTAAGTTACCTTTCCCATGTTGTGGTTAATTATTTCCTTGGTTTACCTCTTTAACTCACTTTCTTTCCAGAACCTGCAACTGTCCGCCACGACCAATGTTCACCTGGGAGGTCAAAGTCACGTGCAGGTACCAGTTGTTTAATATATGGATTTTTTTATCTTATACCTTTTATTATATATAGGAGTGATGAGGGGAGGAGAGTTCTTCATGCCACGTCCATCTTACTCTATCTTGTCTAAAAGGCCATCAATATTGCTTATCAGGCAGTTTTAATTTTCTTGCAATAGTTGTTACAGGAATGGTTGTGATCCTTCGATATAAACAGTCGGGTCATAAATGAGCATACTAAGCTCAAGCATACTGCTCTAAAACTATGCAATTTTTTCTGCTTTGAAAATGTAATAAAATCATTTTCACCCCCTGTTGACTAGTTTTTTTAACACCTTCTTTAAACAAAATTGAAAGAATAAAGAGTATTTGGTATAACCATACTTAGAACAATTCTTTAGGAATAATACGCTTTTTTTTAGCATCCTTGTGTATATAGCTCATGCGACATATATTTTATTTACATATTACTCTTTACAGGAGCCAGGAGTTGGCTGTCTGCGAACTTTTTATATTAAAAGCCAATGTATACATCAAAAACGCATTCACATACGAGACGGTCAATTGTGACATTCCCCTTATGATTAATGCAGGAAGCAGCACAGAGATAAGAGGAGGATCGAACAAAATATCGAAAAACAAAGTTATGGAAAGATATTTTTTAATTCTTACGTTGTGGGCTTCGGCATTAAATCATATTCGCATAAATCTTAACAAATTCAAATATTCCATTTTTAATCGAACACATTTCTTTAATAGACCATTCCGTTGCATGAGTTGACTTTCACTTTTCTTACTACATGTACTTTGTGAAAATATCCTCGTGTACACGAACCTGTAGTAAGATTCATCAGATCACGTTAGAGGATAAGAACATGAGAAAAAAGGCATTATTTATAACAGGGTGATAGAGCGAAGAGACCAATGACTTTGTTATACTTATGGCATGGGTGTGACGTAACTGGTGACCACAAACTTAATTTCATACACAAGAGCCGGGAAGTGAGAAACTGACAGTAGGAGGACTTTAGCTAGCAGCCAACAGAGAGAGACAGAGAGAGAGAGAGGAGAGAGAGAGAGAGAGAGAGAGAGAGAGAGAGAGAGAGTGAGAGCAGTGCTTTTTAATATTTTTTTTTCCAAGCTATTTTGTTACATGCATTTTATAGCATTTCGCCACATTTAGATGAAAAAAAAAATGATACTAATTTGATAGATAAAAAAATACATGTACATGCAGTTGTATGTTCCACTAGGTGAAAAACTTAAAACAGACATTTCCTGGTTGAAAAGGTTTTAAACAGTGTTCAAATAATTTCGACACTATCAAGATTAATAGAAAAAAAAGGTGTGAAACATACGAAAAGACATAAATAAAGCTTTTACTTAACAGTGATGGATTCTGTCCAACACTGGGCGATTCTAAAATAGTCGAACGGTTTCCTTAAAATTTATTGTTAGGCCTATTTGTTATTTCAAATTTTTCTTACTTCGATGTTATTTTTGAGTACTTTTCTTAGCAGTTCATGATAAGTTGCATGAGACTTTTGTATGAAATGGTTTTGAAAGACGCAGCTTGCTAGTCAGAGCTCATTACTTAGTCGTGAAATTCCATTTGCTATCATCATAACATCTCAGGTTTTGGTGGTTTATTCTAGCCCAAAAATAAAACTTGTCTATCTGTATTGCTTCTCATTTTTATATGTTTATATATATACGAATTGAAAAAGAAGGCGACGCAATCGAAATTAGAATATGTTAGGTCACATTTTGCAATATATAATGTAACGTAACGCATTCAGACAAGAAAGCTAAAAGACCATTCAGGTTCACATGTATTTAACAGTTACTAAAACATTGCGAACGTAAATTGGAGTTTTTCCCGACTCTATTCTTAAGAATATCAAGTAGATTCAGGAAAAAAATACATTGATTAATACAGTTGTGTAGGTAATTTTCACATAATAATGAACAGGTAGTCCTTATGCCTTGTATTAAGAACTTCAAGATGGAGAAGCGGCATAATAAATCGAAAATGACCATAAACTAGATCCTTTGCTGAAGACATGGCATTCGTACTGCAGATGTAAATACAGCTAGCAACTATTTCGTAAAAAACCGTAAAGACTTCATCATGTTGAGTTGATTGACAAGTTGTCTGATTACATGGATTCTTGGCTTCCCAGATTTCCTGTAGTTTATTCCTCAAATACCTGCAACACATGGTGGTAAACAAGCCTCCTCTCCGATTGAAATGTCAAAATCCAAAGTCCCAATAGATTTTAGAAAATGGTGTTTGGTGCAAGGGAAGCTCTTTTTAACGATGGAGGTATTTCTAAACTTGAACTTTTCTCTGAAAGTTTGCTTACATATCCATTTGTTTGTTTCCGTGAGTGTAGCGGATGTGTTTGGTTAAGTGTTGGCTCAGAGCTGAGGAAATGGTTATCAAACTTAAGTGAGCAGCGAGTAAGTGTGCTGGCCAGCGAGAGTCAAGAAGCTGAAGCTGCCTGGCCTGTGCGGTGCTCTCCTCAACCTCAAACGATGACGCCCAGTGATAATTGTGCCTTTGGCTGTTGCCGTTACCGCCCTCTGCCAGCGCGCAGCGGATGTTCAGGTCCCAGCACAGCCTCACGATGTCGTAGTGGGCAAAACTGTTCACTGGGAATACCTGGCGATCCTGAGGCGCCCGCACAGCAGAACTGGCGCTGAGGAGACAGCAGGTGGATGGTGCCCAGCGAGGAACAGAAAGTGGGTGGCCAGGCGAGTCAGGCCGAATGGTTTACGGTCAAGATCTGGCGGTGCAAAACCGTTTCGGACGAGTCCACGTACCACCGTCTGGCCCCAGCCACAGCTGTGTGGAGACTGTGCCTGTCTTTGTAAGACAAGTAGGATCCAGACAAGAATCGCAGCAGTTTGAGAACAATCGTGTTGTAACCCACCTGGACACGTCTGCTACGGTAGTTCCTGAGCCGGGACAAGTAGCCGAGCTCGACCAACTGCTTGTAGCCGATAGCAGCTGAAAGAGGCGTGTCCCCAGACTGTGTCACTGTGTTCACACACGCCCTTTCTCCAGTAATAAAGTCACAGCCTCAGGAGAATCGCTTCACAGAGCACACATTAAAGCCGTGTTACCGTCATCATCTTTCACATTAACGTCAGCCGGCATCTAACAGAAGTCGCAGACACAGAAGCACTCATTTGAAGTAGCCCCTATGAGCCCAGTTTGTCCGTCAATTTAATTTTCGGTGGTTCCAGCATCGAAGAACAGAGCTATACCTAGTGGGGCTTTTACCGTGGTAAGCGCACCATGTTTTACAGCCTGTATGAGCGGAGTGTCACCCTGGTGTGTCATGACAGTGAGGTCAGCGCCAGACTCCGCCCGCTTTCTAGACACGTAAAGCATACCCCGCTGAGCAGCCGCAAGAGCTGCTATGTTCCTCCACCTGGACGTTCACATCTGCACCATACTGCAACAACATCTTCAGCATATCACATCTCTACAGTCGCCTCAGCAGCTCTCCTGCAAGTGGTATCAACACACTGAAAGATGGGAGGGTTTCTTTTCCGGTGCCATCGTATTATCGCACACTGCTGTGATTCCAAAGATTCTTTATCTCTTCAATGTCATGGTTATCTATAGCGCTGAGAAGCATTGAGTTGTCATGATACCAGAAAGGTGAAGCTTTATCACAATTAATTGGTTTGGATCTCAGTGTCTGTCGAATTATTCATAATCGTAACAAGTTTTTTCAATGGTCATAAGTAGAACTTGTAAAATTAATTTTGCACAACAATTATATTCTAAATCATAACAAGTGGGGATACTAAGGAACCAGCACTGCAATGTATCGTATACATAATTATATGTAACCAGAATGAGGACATAAACTTCCTGCATAAAGCAGAGTCAATCATATCTAAGAGATGTTTTCTTTGTCTTTTAAATCGGACACCCCCCCTTTAAAGTCTCTAAACCTGTTGCTGAACAGATCTGGAAAAAGAGAAACAAGAATGTGTGATGAATTAGAAACACAGTCATTAGCATACATGTACAGAGGGAGATACACCCATGCATTTAAGACAATGAAATTAAACATTTAACTCTTTTTTTTAGTATTCACCTATTGTTGGAACTCTATTATCACCCGTGTACCTTTTTTTTCTTTTCTCTCACAGCCCTATTCCTCCTCTGTCTGATTTCCCTGCTTCTGATTCTGTTAGTGCGTGCGCCTGTTACTACCTCCACCACCACAACCACCACCACCACTACTACTACTACTACTACTACTACTACTACTACTACTACTAATAATAATAAATCTACTATAGCAGTACTGCTACTATTACTTTTAAAGCTGCAATTAGTAAAAAAGCTCCCTGAAGGGGAAAAATAATTTTTTTTTTTTTAAATTTTTATTTCACATTTTCCCTCTCCTCTGATCGCAAAAACGAAAACTATTTACTTTTTCCACCCTTTTTAATACCACAAATAGGAAAACCGCACGGAAAAACGTCCATGAAAATTTTTTTTTTTTTTAACTTTTTCTCCCTACCGCTCCTCGTAATCGAAAAAAATTACCACTTACCTTTTTTTCCGAAATTCCGAGGAAAAAGTGCTCAAAAATCCCGCTAAGCGCGCTCAAGTTTCATTTTTTACAAATTACGTTTTTTCCGCCGTGATCACGCGAACACACACACACACTCTGTTTTACGGACCCATAATGCGTAAAAATCGCGCTTAACACCTTTTTCTTGAAATTACTTTTTTTTTGCTCTCTAATTCTTCTCCTTACCCCCGAAAAACTTCCTAATTATCTTTTCCGGCAAATTTCCGACAAAAATTAGTGAAAAAGCTCCCTGAAGGGGAAAAATACTTTTTTTTTTTTTTTAATTTTTATTTCACATTTTCCCTCTCCTCTGATCGCAAAAATGAAAACTATTTACTTTTTCCACCCTTTTCAATACCAGAAATAGAAAAACCGCATGGAAAAACGTCGTGGAAAATATTTTTTTTTTTTTTTGGACTTTTTTCTACCCTACCGCTCCTCGAAATCGAAAAAAATTACCAGTTACCTTTTTTTCCCAAATTCCGAGTAAATGTGCTAAAAAATCAAGCTAAGCGCGCTGAAGTTTCATTTTTAACAAATTACATTTTTTCCGCCATGATGATGCGAACACACACACACCTACCCACACATATTCTGTTTTTCCGACCCATAAAGCTTTAAAAACACGCTCAACACCTTTTTCTTGAAATTACTTTTTTTTGCCTTCTGCTTCTTCTTCTTACCCCAAAATCACTTCGTAATTATCTTTTCCGGCAAATTTCCGACAAAAATTAGTCCATGAAGGGGAAAAAAAATTAAAAAAAAAAAAAAAATTTATTTCACATTTTCCCTCTCCTCTGATCGCAAAAACGAAAACTATTTACTTTTTCCACCCTTTTTAATACCAGAAATAGGGAAACTACACGAAAAAACGTCCATTAAAAATTTTTGATTTTCTTTTGATTTTTTTGCACCCTACTGATCCTCGTAATCGAAAAAAAATACCACTTACCTTTTTTTCCGAAAGTCCGACTAAAAGTGCTGAAAAATCGCGCTAAGCGCGCTCAAAGTTTTTTTTTTTACAAATTACGTTTTTTCCGCCGTGATCACGGGAACACACACACTCTGTTTTTCGGACCCACAATGCGTAAAAAACGCGCTTAACACCTTTTTCTTTAAATTACTTTTTTTTTTTTGCTCTCTACTTCTTCTTCTTACCCCTGAAACATTTCCTAATCATCTTTTCCAAAAAATAGTGAAAAAGATCACTGAAGGGGAAAAACCATTTAAAAAAAAAAAAAATTATTTCACATTTTCCCTCTCCTCTGATCGCAGAAACGAAAACTATTTACTTTTTCCACTCTTTTTATTACTGGAAATAGGAAATCCGCATGGAAAAACTTTCATTACAAATTTTTTTTTTTTGACCTTTTTGGACGCTACCGCTGCTCGTAATCGGAAAAATGTACCACTTACCTTTTTTTTGCGAAATTACGACTAAAAGTGCTCAAAAATCCCGCTAACCGCTCTCAAGTTACATTTTTTACAAATTATGTTTTTTCCACCGTGATCACGCGAACACACACACACACCTACCCACACACACTCTGTTTTTCGGACCCATAGTGTGTAAAAAACGCGCTTAACACCTTTTTCTTGAAAATACTTTTTTTTTAGCTCTCTACTTCTTCTCCTTACCCCCGAAACACTTCCTAATCATCTTTTCCGGGAAATTTCCGAGAAAAAAATAATTAAAAAGGGCCCTGAAGGGTAAAAACAATTTTTAAAAAAAAATAATTTATTTCATATTTTCCGTCTCCTCTGATCGCATAAACGAAAACTATTTCTTTTTTCCAACATTTTCAATACCAGAAATAGAAAAACCGCATGGAAAAACGTCCTGGAAAAAAATTTTTTTTTTTGGACTTTTTTCTACCCTACCGCTCCTCGTAATCAAAAAAAATTACCAGTTACCGTTTTTTCCGAAATTCCGAGTAAATGTGCTCAAAAATCAAGCTAAGCGCGCTGAAGTTTCATTTTTAACAAATTACGTTTTTTCAGCTATGATGATGCGAACACACACACACCTACCCACACATATTCTGTTTTTCCGACCCATAATGCTTTAAAAACGCGCTGAACACCTTTTTCTTGAAATTACTCTTTTTTGCCCTCTACTTCTTCTTCTTACCCCAAAATCACTTCGTAATTATCTTTTCCGGCAAATTTTCGACAAAAATTAGTGAAAAAGCTCCATGAAGGGGAAAAAATATTAAATAAAAAAAAAAAAATTTATTTTACATTTTCCCTCTCCTCTGATCGCAAAAACGAAAACTATTTACTTTTTCCACCCTTTTTAATACCAGAAATAGGGAAACTACACGAAAAAACGTCCATTAAAAATTTTTGATTTTCTTTTGATTTTTTTTGCACCCTACTGATCCTCGTAATCGAAGAAAATTACCACTTAAATTTTTTTCCGAAATTCCGAGGAAAAAGTGCTCAAAAATCCCGCTAAGCGCGCTCAAGTTTTTTTTTTTACAAATTACGTTTTTTCCGCCGTGATCACGCGAACACACACACACACACTCTGTTTTACGGACCCAAAATGCGTAAAAATCGCGCTTAACACCTTTTTCTCTAAATTACTTTTTTTTTACTCTCTAATTCTTCTCCTTACCCCCGAAAAACTTCCTAATGATCTTTTCCGGCAAATGTCCGATAAAATTTAGTGAAAAAGCTCCCTCCAGGGGAAAAATAATTTTTAAAAAAAAAAATTTTTATTTCACATTTTCCCTCTCCTCTGATCGCAAAAACGAAAACTATTTACTTTTTCCACCCTTTTTAATACCACAAATAGGAAAACCGCACGGAAAAACGTCTATGAAAATTTTTTTTTTTTTTTTTTACTTTTTCTCCCTACCGCTCCTCGTAATCGAAAAAAATTACCACTTACCTTTTTTTCCGAAATTCCGAGGAAAAAGTGCTCAAAAATCCCGCTAAGCGCGCTCAAGTTTCATTTTTTACAAATTACGTTTTTTCCGCCGTGATCACGCGAACACACACACACACTCTGTTTTACGGACCCATAATGCGTAAAAATCGCGCTTAACACCTTTTTCTCTAAATTACTTTTTTTTACTCTCTAATTCTTCTCCTTACCCCCGAAAAACTTCCTAATTATCTTTTCCGGCAAATTTCCGACAAAAATTAGTGAAAAAGCTCCCTGAAGGGGAAAAATAATTTTTTTTTTTTTAAAAAATTTTTATTTCACATTTTCCCTCTCCTCTGATCGCAAAAACGAAAACTATTTACTTTTTCCACCCTTTTTAATACCACAAATAGGAAAACCGCACGGAAAAACGTCCATGAAAATTTTTTTTTTTTTTTTTTACTTTTTTCTCCCTACCGCTCCTCGTAATCGAAAAAAATTACCACTTACCTTTTTTTCCGAAATTCCGAGGAAAAAGTGCTCAAAAATCCCGCTAAGCGCGCTCAAGTTTCATTTTTTACAAATTACGTTTTTTCCGCCGTGATCACGCGAACACACACACACACTCTGTTTTACGGACCCATAATGCGTAAAAATCGCGCTTAACACCTTTTTCTTGAAATTACTTTTTTTTTGCTCTCTAATTCTTCTCCTTACCCCCGAAAAACTTCCTAATTATCTTTTCCGGCAAATTTCCGACAAAAATTAGTGAAAAAGCTCCCTGAAGGGGAAAAATAATTTTTTTTAAAAAAATTTTTATTTCACATTTTCCCTCTCCTCTGATCGCAAAAACGAAAACTATTTACTTTTTCCACCCTTTTTAATACCACAAATAGGAAAACCGCACGGAAAAACGTCCATGAAAAATTTTTTTTTTTTTTACTTTTTTCTCCCTACCGCTCCTCGTAATCGAAAAAAATTACCACTTACCTTTTTTTCCGAAATTCCGAGGAAAAAGTGCTCAAAAATCCCGCTAAGCGCGCTCAAGTTTCATTTTTTACAAATTACGTTTTTTCCGCCGTGATCACGCGAACACACACACACACTCTGTTTTACGGACCCATAATGCGTAAAAATCGCGCTTAACACCTTTTTCTTGAAATTACTTTTTTTTTTGCTCTCTAATTCTTCTCCTTACCCCCGAAAAACTTCCTAATTATCTTTTCCGGCAAATTTCCGACAAAAATTAGTGAAAAAGCTCCCTGAAGGGGAAAAATACTTTTTTTTTTTAAAAATTTTTATTTCACATTTTCCCTCTCCTCTGATCGCAAAAACGAAAACTATTTACTTTTTCCACCCTTTTTAATACCACAAATAGGAAAACCGCACGGAAAAACGTCCATGAAAATTTTTTTTTTTTTTTTTACTTTTTCTCCCTACCGCTCCTCGTAATCGAAAAAAATTACCACTTACCTTTTTTTCCGAAATTCCGAGGAAAAAGTGCTCAAAAATCCCGCTAAGCGCGCTCAAGTTTCATTTTTTACAAATTACGTTTTTTCCGCCGTCATCACGCGAACACACACACACACTCTGTTTTACGGACCCATAATGCGTAAAAATCGCGCTTAACACCTTTTTCTCTAAATTACTTTTTTCTTACTCTCTAATTCTTCTCCTTACCCCCGAAAAACTTCCTAATTATCTTTTCCGGCAAATTTCCGACAAAAATTAGTGAAAAAGCTCCCTGAAGGGGAAAAATAATTTTTTTTTTTTTTAATTTTTATTTCACATTTTCCCTCTCCTCTGATCGCAAAAACGAAAACTATTTACTTTTTCCACCCTTTTTAATACCACAAATAGGAAAACCGCACGGAAAAACGTCCATGAAAATTTTTTTTTTTTTTTTACTTTTTCTCCCTACCGCTCCTCGTAATCGAAAAAAATTACCACTTACCTTTTTTTCCGAAATTCCGAGGAAAAAGTGCTCAAAAATCCCGCTAAGCGCGCTCAAGTTTCATTTTTTACAAATTACGTTTTTTCCGCCGTCATCACGCGAACACACACACACACTCTGTTTTACGGACCCATAATGCGTAAAAATCGCGCTTAACACCTTTTTCTCTAAATTACTTTTTTTTACTCTCTAATTCTTCTCCTTACCCCCGAAAAACTTCCTAATTATCTTTTCCGGCAAATTTCCGACAAAAATTAGTGAAAAAGCTCCCTCAAGGGGAAAAATAATTTTTTTTTTTAAATTTTTATTTCACATTTTCCCTCTCCTCTGATCGCAAAAACGAAAACTATTTACTTTTTCCACCCTTTTTAATACCACAAATAGGAAAACCGCACGGAAAAACGTCCATGAAAATTTTTTTTTTTTTTTTTACTTTTTTCTCCCTACCGCTCCTCGTAATCGAAAAAAATTACCACTTACCTTTTTTTCCGAAATTCCGAGGAAAAAGTGCTCAAAAATCCCGCTAAGCGCGCTCAAGTTTCATTTTTTACAAATTACGTTTTTTCCGCCGTGATCACGCGAACACACACACACACTCTGTTTTACGGACCCATAATGCGTAAAAATCGCGCTTAACACCTTTTTCTCTAAATTACTTTTTTTTTGCTCTCTAATTCTTCTCCTTACCCCCGAAAAACTTCCTAATTATCTTTTCCGGCAAATTTCCGACAAAAATTAGTGAAAAAGCTCCCTGAAGGGGAAAAATAATTTTTTTTTTAAAAATTTTTATTTCACATTTTCCCTCTCCTCTGATCGCAAAAACGAAAACTATTTACTTTTTCCACCCTTTTTAATACCACAAATAGGAAAACCGCACGGAAAAACGTCCATGAAAATTTTTTTTTTTTTACTTTTTCTCCCTACCGCTCCTCGTAATCGAAAAAAATTACCACTTACCTTTTTTTCCGAAATTCCGAGGAAAAAGTGCTCAAAAATCCCGCTAAGCGCGCTCAAGTTTCATTTTTTACAAATTACGTTTTTTCCGCCGTCATCACGCGAACACACACACACACACTCTGTTTTACGGACCCATAATGCGTAAAAATCGCGCTTAACACCTTTTTCTCTAAATTACTTTTTTTTTTACTCTCTAATTCTTCTCCTTACCCCCGAAAAACTTCCTAATTATCTTTTCCGGCAAATTTCCGACAAAAATTAGTGAAAAAGCTCCCTGAAGGGGAAAAATAATTTTTTTTTTTTAAATTTTTATTTCACATTTTCCCTCTCCTCTGATCGCAAAAACGAAAACTATTTACTTTTTCCACCCTTTTTAATACCACAAATAGGAAAACCGCACGGAAAAACGTCCATGAAAATTTTTTTTTTTTTTTACTTTTTTCTCCCTACCGCTCCTCGTAATCGAAAAAAATTACCACTTACCTTTTTTTCCGAAATTCCGAGGAAAAAGTGCTCAAAAATCCCGCTAAGCGCGCTCAAGTTTCATTTTTTACAAATTACGTTTTTTCCGCCGTGATCACGCGAACACACACACACACTCTGTTTTACGGACCCATAATGCGTAAAAATCGCGCTTAACACCTTTTTCTCTAAATTACATTTTTTTACTCTCTAATTCTTCTCCTTACCCCCGAAAAACTTCCTAATTATCTTTTCCGGCAAATTTCCGACAAAAATTAGTGAAAAAGCTCCCTGAAGGGGAAAAATAATTTTTTTTAAAAAAATTTTTATTTCACATTTTCCCTCTCCTCTGATCGCAAAAACGAAAACTATTTACTTTTTCCACCCTTTTTAATACCACAAATAGGAAAACCGCACGGAAAAACGTCCATGAAAATTTTTTTTTTTTACTTTTTCTCCCTACCGCTCCTCGTAATCGAAAAAAATTACCACTTACCTTTTTTTCCGAAATTCCGAGGAAAAAGTGCTCAAAAATCCCGCTAAGCGCGCTCAAGTTTCATTTTTTACAAATTACGTTTTTTCCGCCGTCATCACGCGAACACACACACACACACTCTGTTTTACGGACCCATAATGCGTAAAAATCGCGCTTAACACCTTTTTCTCTAAATTACTGTTTTTTTACTCTCTAATTCTTCTCCTTACCCCCGAAAAACTTCCTAATTATCTTTTCCGGCAAATTTCCGATAAAAATTAGTAAAAAAGCTCCCTGAAGGGGAAAAATAATTTTTTTTTTTTTAAATTTTTATTTCACATTTTCCCTCTCCTCTGATCGCAAAA
>JAWDGP010003139.1:1397500-1471998 GCA_033675545.1 Elysia crispata | reverse complement strand
CTTGTAAGTCACTACATTAAATTTCATTTCATTTTTTTATGTTTTTGTTTCTACATCTTGGTTTCTCTAAACATGGTATTTTTGATAACAAAAACATCATTTTGAGGACTCATTCTGTTCGAAGACAAACATGTATACTATTGTTATTATCTTCTTAATGTCTTGATATTTTGTCTCTTTTGATGATTTTCGGGGTAGTTTCTAATCAAACACGAGAACTTTTCATTGATCTGGCAAGGTGAATCGTCTTTACGAAAAGAATTTTTGTTTGCTCAGAACGAATCATTAGCAGAAAAACTGGATATGTAACAATAACAAAACGAGATATTTTCAGTCGTTATGCTCCCTACTTCTCCTGAAAGTTGCTTTGTTTGCATTTCATTTAGTGAACAAAAACCTAAATGATTCGTTAGCGGAAAAGGAAGGTATTATTTTCCTGGGTTTTTTCAAAAAGACTTTTGAACGATGAAGAAAAAAGGGAAAAACAAGGAGAAAGTGAGATAGAGAAGCAGAAACAAAGGAGACAGCGAAAGAGATTTACTATGAGAGAGACGTGTATGGAAAGGAGTGAGGGAAAGAGAGGGAGAAAGGAGATGAAAGGATAGGGTTAAACTGAAGCCACATAAAGGTAATAAAGTTTCTCATTTACGAACCTAAGGTAAAAAATGAATATATTTCTACTGAACTTAGCCCTGCTTTTGCAGTTTTCCTACATAATGCAAAACATGGATTACCGCAGTACTACAGTTTTTCTTTAATTTTCTTCAAAATATAAGAAAAATAAAATTTATAGAATTATTCTACCTAACACTGAAATATTTCCGTGCGACAACCAGGTCTCGCCTCGTTTATTAGCAGTCCTAGCCTACCAGAAAAGTTACAAGAAGATTCACCTGTCTCCAGTCCAACGTATCGATTTTTTTTTCCAAGTTCTGCCCGTGGCGTCCATGGTAGAAGTAACTTCTCAGGAGAAGCCAGGCTTGTACTGATGCCCGCACCACTGCGTATCTTATGATAACCTTATTGATTTATGAAGAAAGCCGTTTCCTTGTTACTGCTAAGATTGAGATTTTCCGCCCTTTTTGTTTCCAGTCGTATTGTTTTGAGGAAGTTTACTCTTTTGAAGTGGAAAACCGCAACATAATAGTTTTATTCTGTGCAATTTAGTATTAAAGCAAATGATATTATATATAGTTTATCCATTAGTTTTTACTCTATTTAATATTAGCAGTATGACAAATGACAATATGTAATTTTGGGGGCAAATACATCGAATAAAAAACTAAAGAAAGGACGAACATTTTAGCTCATTTATCTATCCTTTTCTCTCTTCTAGAAACAAAGGAAGTAAATATAACTAATTTTAGAAATTCCACTAAAAATAATATAGTGTCCTCATTAGGAAAGCAAAGTCAGATTGTCTCGCAAGCAATTTATTATGTCTAAAATAACCAACCTCAAAGTCTAGGTCTCGACTCCGACTGTCTGGCTTGACGGTTGTTTTGTCCAGGTAGATAATGTTGAAATGATGCCTGAATTCATCTCATTACATAGCTCTTAAGGATTTCTCGATTATAAAAGACCTTTGTATTTTAAGACTATTCAATTGTATGTAGCCCCATCTTCATCTTGCTAATACTGCCCGCTAGCTTTCTAATAGTTTTCGTAAGAATTTGTCAAATAAGTTCGAAACAGTTTCTACGGATCTAGATGTTTATACAGTGGAGATAAAGAATACTTTAAAAGAGAATATCGAAATGAAGGCGCTGATTTTTATGACGGTACAGACTTCACCGTGGCATCAAGGCTATTAGTTTGTTATCAGCTGGCTTGCATACATTTGGAGCAGCAGCTAGATTAGTGTTTCGGCGTTGTTCAAACTTATGATGCACATCCTTGAAACTTTAAACACTCTAAACCATTCAATATAGGGATGAAAAGTTATGATGTTGCTTTCTCTTAACAAAGTTCTGAAAATGTTTTCGTTTATCTTTGCTCAACGGCAATATTTTTCAAAGTATATTAAAAAGCATTAACAACTCATAGGAATTACACAATTATTGTGCGTAATGTGATATGAGTAAAACAAAAGGTTATCGACACACTTAATTAAGATTTAACAATTTACCCCTTTTTTCGAGCTCGAAAATCGCAGCACCATGAAGTGTGTTGCGATATCGTATTAACTACGAATTCTTCTTCAAAAACAAAGTCACATTTTTATTTCCTTTTGGTTTTAGTGTTTTAATTCTTTATAATCATATGCATCAATTTTTTTACTTACATTATAGTATATGTAAACATTGATAGTTAAATAGGAAAGTATTTGGGGGCAGGTAGAAATAAATTACTTAGATGATCTAGTCTAGACTTGGATGCATTGGGATGGGAGTTATCGTTCGTTGAATAATGCGCTCAGTGTGGGCGCTGCTCTTGGGAAATAAAAATAGTGATTCAATAGAAAATTTGTCTTGTGTTCCACTCTGGTTGGGTTTTTGCGGGTTTTTTTTTTTCAAACAAATCTGACGCAATATCTCACGGTCTAAACGGCTCAAAGGTGATGAGGTTAGGCTCACATGCTTATTTTTCGGATTTTTTAAAATCAGCACTGATCTCATTCTTTTATTCCTTATTTTAAAAAAAAAAGTGACTCAATCCAATCTTTGTCCATATGTGTGGTTTATCGCAATAAACAAGCAGAAAAATCCAAAGCGCGTTGACTGTGTCATATCAAATTATGAGGGAGATACACAGACAACAGTCCTTAATGAGATGAAACAAAACATTTTTTACTTCTTGGGCATTTGAATAACTATAACTTTTTGAGCAATTTATTGCTAATTTTCAAGTACATAGATCTAGTAAGTTTCATTGGATACTTTAAGCTTTCATTCAAGACCCTCATGATCTCTAGATGCTTCAGTATATGAGACAAATCATCAAACTGACAAAACCACTGTGATGAGCCACAAAAGCTTTCATTTGGAGCAGATATGTTCAGAGTTAAAATTTACATGATTGAAAAAAATGTATCTCATGAATGCTAGAATTTTCTGGGCCTGCCAAATGGACTTTTATGTTACTTTGAATTGTAAATTGTAATGTTAAGCACAATAGCGACTATGAGCGCCCATGGCTGTGGAGTTGGAACGCCTACCCTGGTTACAGCAAGGAGATTTTGTGCAGGTTCGACCCCTACGTTTCTGGGCTAAGATACAGTTGTATTTTTTATTACTAATTTTTCAAACCAACCGCAAAAATTGTGGTCGTTCCATTTTCAACCAAAAAAGAAAACTATCTTTTGACACCATAACAGTGTTTGAAGTATTAGGATTACTAGGACTTAAAAGGATAAAGGGATTTCACAATCCCAATGTCTTAAGATGTTCGGTCAAGCCATAAATAGTAATGCACTAAAATTCTTTGTCTTAAAAATCTTCGTTACAGCACTCACAAAAAAGTTTGAGTGCTTTTAGTCTGTAACCGCCATTTTATGGAACTTGTATTTTTTTGTGTTTGTGTGTTTCTTCAACCTAATTTCCTTCCGCTTTTCTCTTTGTCTGCTTTCGTATGGAAAAAAAACATTTTTTCTTAATTTTCATTGTTTTCTATTTTCATATTACCAGTACTTAATATAATTCTTCTTCTTCTCTTTCTCCATGTATTCATACACTAAAACGTCATGTCGTGCTCACATTTGAAGATTTTCATAGCTGTCAGTCTCTGCCTCGACTCCCATATTTCAAGTCCCCGTTTCATTTGTGCTGATTGGGTGTTCGTATTTCACCACAGCTTTCCTTCCTCTGTTATTTGGCACCAGGCTATAAATTTTCTTATTTCGCTCAAAGCAATCTTACCAGAGAGAGACAGACAGGCAGACAGACAAAAAGATATACAAAGACAGAGAGATATATAGAGGTGGAGAGAGAGAGAGAGAGAGAGAGAGAGAGAGAGAGAGAGAGAGAGAGAGGCTGATAATGATATAGTCAGATAAAATGACAGACACACAGGCAGAAGAAAAAAAATAGATCATTTATTAACATTATTTTGAACGAAAAGTTGAGAAAAATCTGTTTTGACCATTCTGTACACATCTCACTCGTCCTAAATTTCTATATTGTTTCCGGCAAGACTTTCTTCAATTTCGATGAGAAAGAGAAAAAAAAGGTGAGAAAGACACATAGATACGAAGAGATTGAGGGAATACGCATACAGATTTATGGAGGCTTAGGGGTTCACCAGTCGGATTCGATAACATTCCTAGCTCGTGCTGTAATTTCCTTGGGAAGAATTCACCTTACATTTTTCTTAATCCACGTGTCTGCAAAATGGTCCCGGCTATATTGTCTATGAGCAATTTATGGTCGTTAAAGGCAGAAGTACTGTAAGGCTTGGAAAAAAATATTTGAACTAGCTTTGGTTTTTTGCGACCTGTAGCTAACATCATGTAGGAATTTGAGTGTGTATACTGCAGAGTAGAACTTACGTCGTTTTAAACAGAGAGAGATAGCCGTAAGTAGAGATATGTAGTCATACGGATCAACAGAGTGATGGTAGATTGAAACTCAGATGTGATAAGTAGTAAGAGCAGCAGATAGTAGCAAGAACGTTTAATAGATAGGTAGGTAAGTACTTAAGTGGGTAAGAAGCAGGGTAAGCAGATTGATAGATATGACTGTATTTAAGATAGAAAGATAGATAAATAGATAGAAAGATAGATTCATAGATAGAAAGATAAATAGGTATAGACAGATAGATAGATAGATAGACAGGTAAGTAGGTAGGTAGGTAGTAGGTAGGTATTTAGCATAGAAAGATAGTTAAAGAGTGTAAGAGGAGGGAAAGGATTTGAAATAACGATTAATGGTAGGGATAAAAATTAACCAAGAAAAATAAATTTTAAGAATTAGAAAAAGAGAAAAATTACCTTTCCAGTTTTATAAGATTGTTTTTCTCCTAAAAGTGTATTGACATAAGGTTACTTTAAAAATAATCAATTTTGGTCGAATTATGGCGCTCCTGCATGTTATATAATACATTTATGAATCTTTGTATAAATAAATAAATTGTAAGGCATTGGTCCCTCAGATTACACGAAATGGAATACCTTGACCATAGATAAATAAAAAGGAGAGACATTTCATACTCCTTCCACATAATATTAAGAGCAAAGCATTTTTATATAGCATTATATATTGGTGAAGTAAGCACTTTACAAAGTTCCCACACAGACCGTTGTTAAGCTTCGAGGCATTCAAAGAAATTCAAATCCAATATGTTAGATATTGAATATTTACTACAGGGACTTAAAAAAGTGCATGTAGAGTAAGAAAAAGTTCAAGATATAGAGCTTCACGTGGTCCTTCAAAACAACCAGCATCCGACCATACAAAGGGTTATACCTGAAAATCTCCTGGTACGTGCTCTATCAAATAGCTATTCTTCCTCAGTCCCAATGAGGATATACATATGAAAAAAATGCTATGGAACTTGGCAAAACTCAATATTGATTAATGTAGACAATTTGAGTGCATATAGTTCATATACACATTTGGCCGTAGAATTTTTTTTAAGCCTCTTGAAATGAAAAAGAGTGTGGGTCACCGCACTAGAGTTTCCCACTAAAATCTATCTAATGTGGGGTTATTTGGATCGTCTTCTTTGGAGTCCTTACCGGTTCTTGTGTTTTATGCAGGGTCCTTGAGTAACAATCTTATCTCTTGGAAATATCTTACTTCGCTTTGCTTGGCGGTTTCTCTGGCAAATAGTAATTTGTAATGTCTTCGTTCAGACGTAAGGGTGAAGTAGAGTCTCAGCAAAGATAAAACGATGTTAATAAGTTCAAAGAAATACGGTTTGATTATTGTATCCTTTAATTAATCAGAGTGTTCGAACATAACGAGCAAACATTTTTAAAATAAGTCAATTTTGAAACATAAATAAAGATTGTAAACGTTTAGCATATTCCAGAATAAAACCATACAATGCATTTAGAAAATGATAAGAACATAGAGAGAGAGGAAAAATACAAATACAGATAGAGAGAGAGAGGAAAAGAGAGAGAGGGGAGAGTGGCAGGCAGACAAGCAGAGAGAGAGAGAGAGAGAGAGAGAGAGAGAGAGAGAGAGAGAGAGATAGAGAGAGAGAAAGCAGAGACGGAGACAAAGAGGGGGAAAGGGAAAGAGAAAGCCTGACTGAAAGAGAGAATAGGAAGTTAAGGGTAGATAGACTGAACGAGTTAGTGAAAGAGAGAAGGAAATGAGAGAAGGAAGAAGGTAATAGTAGAACAACTGAGAGAAAGAAACAGCACAGAAAGTTCATGTACATCCTAAAACATGTATTCACACATATTATTAGAGGAACAAACTCGACTCGTTTTAATTATATTTGTCCCAGCTCTCCTACGGAAAATAATTTTCGCGAGAGATATAAATCGATGTAATCAAGCATTGCTAAGAGTGCCATCTTTCTTTATGGTTAGCATTTTTAAGCATATAATATTTTTTTTTCTTTTTCTTATCTGCGACAAGCATCATCCTCTTTTATGCATGCATGTATGCGAATCTCTCAGCTACCCAGCAAGAGCGATAAAGGGGGCGGAGTTCCTAGCACTCTCTTGTGTAAAAGTGTCATAAATTGCATGATACTTCCTAGAGTGGTGCATTGTGGGATACAGGGGAAAAGCAGCCATTCATCGGATGACAGCTCTCCAGTCTTTGTGCAGATCATTGATGAATGTGCTTTGGTCACAGTTTCAAATTTGCCGAGTGGTTTCTATGTGAAGGCGAGGAAAAATCGGAATGTTTGAACTTAATTTATGAATATGAACAATGCAGAGATTAAAAATGCTTAAACCTTCCGACAGTGCTTGAGTCATACCATAATCGCCTTGCCTTTCCAGTCGTTTTGATTTGGACTTTAAATCCCTGTGTTGCTAGTCTGTTACTTACATGAATATATTCTTTTCTATTTGCCGTCTTGTTCTCTCTCTCTCTCTCTCTCTCTCTCTCTCTCTCTCTCTCTCTCTCTCTCTCTCTCTCTCTCTCTCTCTCTCTCTCTCTCTCTGTTATTAGGTTCCGCGTTGTTTTCTCTATCTTTTTGTTGCCTATTCTTTTTTCGCTTGTTGAATCTTCTTTTGCCTTTTATGCTTATCTTGCTCAAAAGCTTTTTTCTTCCAAGTCCATCTGCATGACTCTTTAACTTTCAATTCAATTTTCTAACCACCTTTATTATTATCTATTTAACATCTGTCTACCATCTGGTTTTCTATCTTTTTCTCCTCTATGTATCTTTGTGTCTTCGGGTTTTCTAGTTCTTTCCCTCTCTGATTATTCATCTATTCCTCTATTTCTTTATCCTTCACTCCCTATATAGACTCATGCACATATCGATCTGTCTATTTATTTACACCTGAAGATATAAATATATATATATATATATATATATATATATATATATATATATATATATATATATGTATGTGTGGGTATAGGTATTTTATTTTAAATAGATATGTAGATATACCTTTCTTTAAAATGTTATGA
This sequence comes from Elysia crispata, assembly GCA_033675545.1. Taxonomy (NCBI): domain Eukaryota; kingdom Metazoa; phylum Mollusca; class Gastropoda; family Plakobranchidae; genus Elysia; species Elysia crispata. The sequence goes on along the minus strand of JAWDGP010003139.1, from coordinate 1,464,454 downwards.
TATTGTCAGTTCATTCATCATTAAATATTGATCTGTCCACTGATGTATTGATTTATATTTTTATTCATTTTTTTTATTTATTTATTTACTTGCAAATAAAATTATGTCCGTTGCCTCTGGCTCTATTGACATGAAACTTCTTGCCTGAGCATAAGAGTTTACTAAAATCCGACATCCCAATTCTTAAATACTTATATCCTCTTCTCTGCAATGAACTATCTATCTATTCTAAGAGGGTCAAGCTGGTTTTTTTTTCTGTTTTTGTCAAAGAGTTTTCTCAGTATTTCAAAGATGTACTTTAATTCATCGAGCAATATTTGAAGTGGTCACAGGGTTTTCTGACACTTTAAAAACTGATATAGTAATGAAAAAGCCGTCTGAAGAATTAAGAACAAAAAATATGAATACTTTTTTTTATCTTAAAAAGAGTATATGATATGATTCATCGGCATAAACTCTTAAGTAAGGCAAAGATGCTGATCAGCTGCGATCCAGCGAATGGGAACACTAAAAAAAATTTCTAGCCCGAGGACAGAGAGAAATTTCTGTACTCGTGCCTGTGGAAGATGTTTAGAATTATGTTTTAATAATTCAAGTAACATTTTAAAATACAAATAATAATAAAGTAAATTTCCTTTTTCGATACAGTGGTTATTCTAAGGGATTTTTCTACGGTGACTACGAAATTTTTTGACTGCAGCACAAAAAAATTCGACTCCTGTTGTTTGTTGTTTTTTGTTGGGTTTTTTTGGGTTTTTTTTTTCCTTTTTTAGGTTAACCAGCATATAAATAAACATAAGCACTTAAGCATAGTTTACCATAGCCGTAATGTGCTTTTTTATTTTATTTTTACTTTATTGATTTTGTTTTTTATTTGAAGTACCAAAGTCAAAGCATACGTCTTTGTATTAAATGTAATGTATACTATTGTTACCATTAGCGTATTATATTGACTTGGTTTGTCTCGCGATCGCTGTATCTGCTCTTTATGTGTCAGTGTCTTTGTTTTTTAGCCCGTCTGTCTGCCCCATCCCCCTCTCTCTCTCTCTCTCTCTCTCTCTCTCTCTCTCTCTCTCTCTCTCTCTCTCTCTCTCTATCTCTCTCTCTCTATCTCTCTCTCTCTATCTATCTATCTACTATTTATCTATCTCTCTCTCCCTCTCTCTTTCTCTCTCTCCACCTTTTCTCAGCTCTTTTTTGGTCCCTTTCAAATGTCTTCTTATTTCCTATGGCTCCAGTCATGCATTTTGTTAATCAACTGCGTTCTACAGCTCTGTTTTAATATCCCCCTTTTATCTCACGAAATCAAAATTGCCAGCTTATCCTAACCGTTCTTCATTTTCAACCCTTCTTTCTTAAAACATTATCTCTCTTAAAGCCCCCCCACCCCCCCCCACCCCCCTTTTTTTTTCATGTCCTCGACACTCACAAAATGACTATTTTAACAAACCCCCTCTGAGAAAGAAAGCCGATTTTCTATCTAAAAAAAATTTTTTTTTAATAAAAACTAGAGAGAAATTTGTATCAAGGAATTTGGCTCAGCAAAAGTACAAACACATAAACGAGTTATCTCCTGTCTCCAGGGTGCGAGGGGTCGAGAAACTGAAGCCTGGTCAAACAATCTACCACTGAGCCGTCATCTGTATAGCTGAGTGAATGTGTGGAGGCTGAGCGGAGACCAGACAGTGACCAACCATCCAAACTGAGGCCTGGTCAGCTGAGCGACCTCAAAGACTTTGATTTGCTATGTCATCAATGGTCTGCGAGCACCGATCTCATAGCTTAGGAAAAGACTAAAAAATCAAGAGACTAAGGTTTTTTATCTATATCTAAACTTTTTCATAGATCCTCCTTTTATTCTCAAACCGTTTTGAACTTGCGACAGTGTGGCAATAATTTCATCAACAGATGGTAAAGAAACGATCTATATCTGATTATAATTTATCGAAGTTTTATTTTTTTTTTAACTTACTGGAAATATGTTTTTGCTTAAAGACCATCTGTATTCATGCTGTATCATTTATCTCTTGATTTTTACCTTGGCGGCATTGGAAATGGAAAAACAAAAATGGTGGAAAATGTTAAATTCAATTCAACTCAAGTTTATTACGACCCAGTAATAAAACACTCAAAAATAGGTGAAAGGTAGAATGTAATAAGTAAATGCGATTGGAAAGCAATAACTCGCATACATAAGATAAATAGTTCATAGACACTTAAGTAAGGAAAAGAAAACTGAAATCAATTCAGATACTGTAACATATAAGACAATATATACAATTATGCCTGACACATTCGGGGCAGGAACAAGCTTTTTATTCTTTCAATAAATGTCCTAATTTTTTTTAAATTGTTTTTTTTAACTCAGCATAATTATAATTATAACCTCGCTTTGCTAATACAGTCATAGCAAAAATCAGTTCTGGAGCCGCATAATTTTTTTAATTTTTTGTGACAAGGATTCGTAATATGAATCATTAACTCCTACTGCAGCTGAGAGACGGGGGGGAGGGGGGGGGGGTAAGAGAGAGAGAGAGAGAGAGAGAGAGAGAGAGAGAGAGAGAGAGAGACAAACAGACAGACAGACAGACACAGGGAGACAGAAACAGAGAGAGAGAGAGAGAGAGACAGAGAGACAGAGACAGAGACAGACAGACAGACCGACAGACAGAATGATGATTATCGTCTCTATCATGATGACTATCAAGCCGAATTTACAAGTGATTTGAATTACTACCGAACAATGGTTTTCTCGAGAACATTAGAATGTTTTACTCAAAGACTAAATTCTAAATGCACACCATTATTGAAAACTTGGCTCAAAAATCATAATTTATTAAGAACTTTAAGCTGCACAGCTTAGTGATTTCACTTTTCAGTTCAACATGATTATCTCTCGTAAGATTGCCTGGCTCAAAAGAGATTAGCAGATCAGATATTGTTGTGAACAGCGAATGTACATCGAAGGAAAAGATCCACCAGATTTTTTTAAACTCCTTCTGTTTGTAGTTAGTGTAACTTATTAATTTTCATTTATCTAGATTGGTTATGGAATGGTTGATTGGTTAATTTGGCTAGCTAGAAGCCCATTCTTGTGAATTCTTGTGTTCTTTATCTCAAATCGATTATGTGTCTCGTTAGTCGTCTTCAGCGTGCAGTAAATCTACAAAACCCAAAAGTATACATTATTTTATAGTATCTTAAATGATAAAGACCGTATGTATCAAGTTTGGTCGAGGACAAAAAAAAAAAAACTTCATCAAGAACACACCCGAAGCATCATTGATTGGAAGAAGATGGCTTAGAGCAGACTTATAGGAGGCTATGACTAACGGACCTTATAACCTGACAAAGAGGAATTAAATTTTAGCTGTTGAATCGCAGGCAGATCAAAGGGGCCGTTTTTCACTGAGTAAAAAAACGAATCACCCGGATGAATTGCTCTCACTTCCGAACCTCTCACAACGTGTTTTTTTTTTAATCTGACCTCTGACCCCAGAAAGGTATCTCTCGTTGTTGCTGTGGATGAAGGACACCAATCAAGTTGACACAAACCAGGGCCAAGTGGCCTGTAGCGTGTCAGTAGAGTTTGTTTTTCATTTTCTTCCCGTATCTCAGTATCTTGTGTATTTTGGAACCTTACTACGATTTACACTGCTTCATTTACTTTAATTTACTTAGATAAGTTTCCAGAACGGAAATCCATAGCGACTTCTATGATTGTTTGCTTTTAAAGTCCGGAAAAAATTGATATCTTTTTTTAATCTCAAGAGGTGAATATTAAGCTTTGTATTTCCTTATAAAATTAGAGCAAATTTTTACACGCTGCTGGTTTGCGCATTAGTAAATAAATCAGCAAAATAAAAATTATTCCAATTTGATATCACGAAAAACTTGCTCTAAATTAGTAAAGGGTTGGATAAAATGATGGATTTTTTTTGTGGAATGCTCAGTTTCAGTTGTTCTTTTTTATTTGTTGATAGTCTTGAAAAATTTTGAAATTTTACAAAATTAGCTACATGTACCACTTTTATTTGAATTTACTATGAAAAGCAGTAGAATAAATTATGTTTTCTAACATACTTTAAGTTCTACGGTTTTTTTTTCTTTAGTTAATTATAAAAAAAAATATGATATAAAAATGTGAAAGCAATTGTTTGGAGGAAAACTAGAAAACTATTTCTTTCAAAACAAATGTGCACAGAAAAATTGATATATATTTCAACTGATCAGGCTTGACTTCCACACACACACACACACACACACAGACACTCACACTTCCGATCCCCCAGCTACATTTTGATTCGGACATCAAAGCGGTTTTCCGAACTAGCAATAGCACTTTAAAAGTAATATACAGAAGATCAATGATGAAAATCCACACAGTCAATGATCCATGCTACTTGTGGTTCTTTTGAACGTTTCTGAGTTCAGAGCTCATCCCCAATCTCGACAGCATCAAATTAAATGACATTTTATAGCCGTGTGTTTGTTTATAGCTAGTTGCCAAATTCCTTCACAAGAGAGAGCCGCATTCACTTTAACTCTTTTTTAAAGTGATAACAAAGATTGCTTACAAGAGCGGTTGATTTGGTTTGACAGAGATGTTAAGTGGTAGAGTGTTTTAGACTTATGGTAGCCATGCTTACAATGGACAAAAGAATTTTTTAGACTAGTTATGGTTTGTCTTAATTATCATTTTTAACGAGTCTCCTATATAAATCTATATTTTATCGCTGTGTTTTAAAGTTCGTATGCTATGGCACTATGAATTTAAATTATAATAATATTGATTTTTACTGTACTTCTCTGGGTCGACACGTTCCTTGGCTATTATAATAATTATGATTTACGGTTTTCCTAGCTCCAGCTAGTACTGGGAAATCGATTGAGAGAAACACAGAGAGAGAGAAAGAGAGAGAGACAGAGAGAGAGAGGGGGGGGGTAGAAAAAGAGAATTAGATATAGACAAAGAGGTGAACAGAAAGACAAAGAATGATAGAATGACAGAACTCTTAAGGTAGGAATTTAATGATTGGACAAGCAAACATGTAAAACGTATATTATCATGACAAAGAGTACCTTGTTTCTTAAAAGATCTTGAGGAATGATTTTCTGTCTTAAAATTTCTCGGAGAAAACAAAAGCTAGCAATTTTTCTTTCAAAAAAGGCCTAGCATGAATGCAATTAGATTTTATCCAAGTGACCAGTGCCACTGGTGACGCAATCCAGGGTGGAATTGACGACTCTCTCGTATCCTGTTTCTCTGTCTAATGAATTTTTTAATTAATATTTTTGCAAGAAGAGGTAAAACTCGTTGATTTCATTCGAAAGATCACTGATTGTTCCCGGAAAAGGTAAAAGGCCACAACAAAAGAGGCTGAAGGAGACGCAGATGGTATTACAAAGATGGAGGAGATTAAGAGGACAGTTTAAGCTCCATTTGCCATTCTTTGAGAAAGTTTAGTCACAAAATAATGAGAGAGAGGTCAAGTAGAACAATTTAGATATTCAAAGTAAAAAACTGTGAGGTATTACAAGGCTCTGGGTTTGGCCAAAAGTGGGTGATAGACAGGAAAGACATCGCTTGGAAAAAAGATTATTCCAAGAGGCAGATGTTGGGACTAGTCTAGAGAGGTATAGAGGTGCAAAATAAAGACCCAGTGTCTTATCAAAATATGGTAAACTCGAAAACAGATACCGTTATAATAAACGAAACTTGCACTTAGCGGAGAAAAATGTCGAGAATTTACAAAGAGTTGCAGCCGAAGCATTGTGCACAAATTTTGATGTTATACGGTATCGAATAAGTATGGCAGGAGCACATTAAGATCAGGTTTAAAAAGTCAAATTCTTTTTCAATAGTATATGTTCCTACTATTTTTATGCTGTCATTTTGTTGGATAAAATTCTAAATCGGGGCCGTGGGTGGAAGGAATCACTAGTAACAGTTTCGACTTTTCCTTCTCTTTTCAGCTCAAATAGGTCCAGGTTGTCAACATAAAATATTCATCCGCCTTTGAGGCCTATCAAAGCCTATAGGAATTTTTTTTTCTTCTCTGCGCACGGTGATTAAAGGACCACCGGAGACTCAAGTAATATGAGAAAATCTACCTCAGCTCCAGGATTATGCGATGACGTCTGTCCTAGATTTCATTCGCCGGGATCTGTCAAGTACTATAACTGGAGTTTGACCCGAAGACGTGACGGCCAGTCGGCTTATGGTCATTTTGTTTGTGACAGATGTAGGACACCTGACATTGATGGCGGCTCACCATCCGGACCGGGTGATTGGGTATGAAAAATGCAAAGCTGCCGTCACTTGTCTGACTATACAAGCTGTTGGGGAAGATTGGAGTATAATCAAACGCTGGACTTAGCAGTTTTTTAGGGAATTTTTTTTTCTGTCAGACAAGCTTAATTCTGACCAGGGAAGGAGATATTGGGGCTTGTGTTTACTGACTGGTATCGTGATTTTGCCGATTATTGCGAAATCATATTAATAATGGCTTTGGATTGGAAGATTGGAAGAGTAGAAAAAATAATGACTAAAAAATCTGAGGTGGTCATACATAAGGATTAGATGACAAAGGATGAGATATGATCCTTTTACACAAGGAGAGTCATTGAATCTGAGGAAAAAGTTGATTTTGGCTTATTTGGAGTCGTAAATATTTTATTGATTTGTATCAGTTTGTAATTTAGTGACCCAAAGGCTTTTTGGGTTTAGTTTAAAAGAATTGAAGTTTAAATTTATTTGGACACTTCTCAGAACATTTTTTTGATATTCGTGATAAAATCTGTATAATATTAAAAGAGAGGAATTACGCTTATATTTGATACCTCATTACCTATACAAGGATATTAAATGTAGTATACTGCAACCTATTGAGGACTTAAATCTCATAACTGCTTTGGTGCAAATAATCATGATAAATTATAAAAATGTAGTTAAATCTTATATTCCTTTTCGGCATAGCCATAGCTGGTTGTTCCAATAAAAAATATCAATATTTAGATATAATTACTGCCTCGAATTATTTATAAACCAAAAACATTTTATTTTCAAGTTAATTAGAACAGTTAACTAAATTTTTTTTTAAATCTTTGTAAAGACTCATTGACATGCAGGTACAAATAATTGAGCAGGTATGAATTAGCACAAAGCAGTGCACTTCTAGGCTTGTTTTTGGCTAGTGCCTACAGAGCTTTGTATTGAGCGTTTTGAAAGATCTTCCAACTTATTAGCCGCAAGTTATTTGATTTTTTTTTTTTTTTTTTTTTTTTGTGGTGCACTGGCCAAACGCAGAAGGGTTACTTGAAGTGAAAAAGAACAAGAATACATGAAACATCTATCAAATGGAAAGGGCAAATTTCAATAGTGAATTTTTTTTTAAATTGATAATTTATGAGAGTAGCGAAATGGATAAGGGTAAGATTCTTTAGTTTATATTTTAAAAAATCAAATTATTTAACATGTTTAAGGAAAGTTAAATGCTTTGGTGAACAGTTTTGGAGTACTTGTTTTAAAACAAAGCCAAATTTTTAAACTAGAATATTTCTCTAACAAATTTTATAAGAATTTTTCGCTCTAAACGAATTCACCATAATTTTTGGGGGGCAAGTGGATTGAAATCATTTTATGTTATGAAATTGAAAGAGTATCATGATCTTGTACGATCCTCGCGAGAATTTGTCCGTCAGTGCTCTCATCTATCACAGGCAAAGTAGGTCGCCACTCGTTTCACTGCCATCGTTAATTTATGGCCCGGAAGTACTTCAATCTTTCTTGATGTTGTCAATCTTCTTTTTCCGGTTGACCACCAGCCTGCTCTATCATTTTTCGCGGGGGAAAAATTTGAGCTTTTGATCTGTGTCAGATATTTTTAAGGTAAGGGTAGAAATATTTGACAATTGGAAATAGGACCTGGGTATTTTCATTTATTTCCATTGATTGTGAGTAGAGCTCATTGACCGCAAGGTGACCACACAAATGTTTGCCTTCCTTAGGCAAGACAGAAAATGAATGAAAGGAAAATGCCATGACGCCTCATTCCCTTATTTAATAACAACTTCCAATCTATCGTGGCCCAAGAGCAACAGACACTTAAAGCCGGTACCGCACTACAATTTTTAGTTGATCCACTAAAAAATTGAAATCGTGTTGTCGAGTTGAGGTACAATATGTCTTACCTCACTACAACTAAGTATTTGATCGATTTTTTTCGAGTTGCGTCATTGTAGGGCCTTGTCTCGATCATTACAAAAATGGATGTGACAGAGGCTGCTTGTGTTTGTGCTTTGACATTTTCCATTCGGAAAAAGAAAAAACTAAAGAAGTATTGCGTTCATTCAATTGTTAGTCAGCGATTACTTAAAGGGAAATTTTACACCCTTTAGCAGGATCTTCGAGATCACCCGAAAAAGTTTTTTGCATATTATAGAATGAGCAAGGAAAGTTTTGACTTTCTACTGCAATCAGTGGGACCTCTGATTGCTTTCCAGAATACAAGTTTCAGATAGTGTATAATTATATTGAGTACTGAGTAGATCTAGTGTGTAGTCGACTCGTGTCAACTCAACTATCTAGTTGTGGTGGGGTAGCTTCCTCTATTTCTCACTAGCACAATAAAATTGACCAACAGTTGAGTTGAAGCCAGTTTGTTCCTCGGCACAAACTTTCACGATTAAAAAATTGAGTTGAAGTAGTGCAGTACCGTCCTCTTATTTTCATTTGTTACATCCAATCCTTTCAACTCTATCTTTTAGTTAATCAACTAAAATTTGTAGAGCGGTACCGGCCTAAGTTCATTAAAAATTTAGTGTTTTGGACAATCTTACTCTGAAAAGGTTTCATATGTTATGAATACAGCTCAAGATATTTAAGGCGGACCAGTAGTTATAAAGCTTGGCTCCTTTTGTTATTAGATTGTTAAGTATCAAAGCGACAGTCCAATTTTCCTCTTTATTTGGTAAAACTTTCAGGATACATCCAACTTCAGCAGTACCCTTCGTATATAGGGAATAAATATTCAAAAAGAGATTTGCTATGATATAAGAAATCATGAACTCTGTCGGAAAATTGAAAACATTAAAGAAGATTTTAAAAATTGGATTATTTTGTGAAAGAATACTTTTTCTCCTATTTGGGCGTTTTCTGTAACCTGTTCCACACTTAATGCGTCTCTAACAATTTTGCATTAGCCTGAGTGCTTTTAAACGATTAAGGTTCCTTAGTGCAATCTCTCGCGATTGATGTGCTAACGATGCTGAAAATCTGATTCATACCGTATGTTTTTTTGTTTTTATATTTTGAAGATTTCTTAAGAAGGGGCACTATTGCACTAAACTTGATTTCTTCTGATTCCCTACGTGCACTCTGCTTTCGGGACTGATTCCTGCAAGAAATGGTGAAAAAGTTTGATGCTACGATAATAAGAGAGGCTGATTGCAGCTATATGAGTGTAAAAGTCAATCAATTTGACTCTCTTAAAACAGTGTTCATGGAAGTTCTTTTTTCATTTTTTTTATGCCGACCTGATTTGAAGTTGGTTTGATTTATTTTTTTTAATGAAAACAGCAGATGCTGTATCTTTTATTGAGGGAGCGCGTAAACTAAAAGGTTTTAAGTCCCAAAATGAATAATGATGTTGATATTGTAAGGGTTAAAACAGTTAGCTTTTTTCATATTTTTAGTTGAATTAGAAATTCTTGTACAGGCGTGAGTAACCCTATAAGGATGGGTTTTTTTTTTCAATATGATGCGATATGTTTGTTTAAAACAATAGTATTGTTTGATATTGCTATTTTTTTTCTAAATTAGAAAGGTGACTCTTTATTTTATAGGTTTACTTATAGTAAGTATAAAATATCCGACTTTAAGAATAAATCTTGTAAACACTTTGTGATCACTCGTTATAATAAATTATATTTAAGTATACTTCAACAGGTCATTCTTTTAGACACGATAATTATTTTTTTGTTGTTGTTGCTAGTCTGATTTCTAGCTTTTAAGCTTTCGTAATAGGAAATATTTTTTTCTCTCATATATTTTTTTCAATATGAATAAGTTATATTCATTTTATAACAAGCAATGGGAAATATTAGTGAATATGAATGCTATGCGACACTGTTAAATTGTAATATTGTTATGGAAAAAAATTACAGCCTACCGCAACAGGTAGTAAAGATTTAGTTTTCTCTTTCATCCAATGGAACCTGGTAAGATTCCACCAATACATTAATACATACATGCATACACACATAAAATACATACACACATACATCCAGACATACAACCATACATACAAACATACATACACCTCTACACCAATACATACATATATACATAATATGTATTTATTTTAAATATAATTCACACAGACATTACAAAATACACACACAAAGATAGTCAGATAGATAGATAGATAGATAGACGGATAGATAGATGAATAGATAGACAGATAGATAATAGATAGATAGATCGACAGACAGATGAAAAGAGAGATCGATAGTCATATTGATTAGCTTGAAAGAAGGAAACCCAACCAAACATTGCTGGAGTTTCGGAGATTTCGATTTCAAAGACCAGGGAAGGAAACAGTGTTGCCTAGAGACCATGCTCTACGAATTCGGAAACAGTATAACTCAAATAAATTGAGAAATGAAAACTCAACAAGATAAGCGGATACACCAGCTTCAACTCGAAGTGATCATAGCTGACAAAAAACCACCAGGATTTTAGCCCAGTATTGGGTTTAAACTGAGGATCAATAGCCTAATCCATCACGTTAAACTTGCAAGTTTATCGACTTAACAAAACAGGCTGACTTTTCGAGCTTCGACAAGCCAAGCTTAGTTTGCTGGATCAATCTTCTCCATAGAGCACAAATAACAGGCGCTATCTTCGCTCAATGACTGGCAAATAAAGAGAGTGCCCTATCAATTAAAGAAGCATTAGATAGAGATGGCTGGATTAGAAACCGGTGGAAGCCTTCGCCAAAGATGGGAACGCACGATCTCTGGACAGAGCGGGAGAGAGAGAGAGGGAGCATGCGCTGAAACGTTTTCGAGACTTGACAAGTGAGTTAAAGGGGAAAGCAAATTTGAGGAGGCGGATCCGACGGATGTGAAGCTAAAAGGTGATATAAGGTTTATTACGATATATCAGGGTTAGCATTACCCGTGTCAGATATGAGTCATTATTGCCGTAACTTAAAGTTTAAACAATCACCTAACCTGAACTTATATGGACAAAGATGACATAATACAAAATAACATATAGACGTTTCACCTTAATTTTGGTTTCATCAGTGATATTACAAACATAGGGAATGCGATTTCATTATTGCCGTACAAGATTTTTTGAGTGAGACTTTATAGACCAGAGAAGTCTGGATATACAACCAAAAGCGATGCTTTCCTGCGTGCGATCGAAGCAAGACAAGAGTTTAAACTGCAAAGAAACAAAATCAGAAGACCGATGCTACGCAGGAAATAATTATACGGATACTGCGTTTCACAGTTCCGACAGATTACGAATTCGATGAGCCTGGAGTGTGACAGTGAGACGTTTGAATGATGACCTTAGATCCAAAGCTGCTTCGTTTTGTTTGTAACGGTACCAGAAAAGATAGGAAAATAAGAGAGAGAGAGAGAGACAGACAGACAGACAGACAGAGACAGACAGAGACAGACAGAGACAGACAGAGAGACAGAGACAGAGAGAGAGAAAGACAGACAGAACAGAGAGAGACAGACAGACAGACAGACAAACAAACAGACAGACAAACAGACATACAGAGAGGTGCATAGGAAGGGGATGAGAAAGATCGGGCCGAAGCTGTTGTGAAGTAAAAGGGAAGGAAGCGCGTGAAAAGAGTGAAAATAAGTTTACAGGAGACGGCACTAAAGAATGAATCATGCAGGTATTTATAAAAAAAAAGAAAAAGAAAGAATCAGAAATCAATTCGAATACATAAGGGATAAGTTACAGAGAACGGCTAGAATTATAACGACAGATCGGGAGTTAATTATGCCTTTTAAGTCGAACAAGGAAATCCAGCCTCGTATGGTAAATAAAGAAAACCAAAAGAAACAATACAGATAGAGAGAAATGAAACGTGGCGAGATTTTACAGTCGCCATGACAACGACGCCGAGGTGCAAATTACCTGGTGACCACGGGATCACGACTCGCTAATCCTGAAATAAGTTCCAGTTATTAGCATGGTATTCTGATCCGGCCGCTCTTATTGTGAGGTAATCAGAGGAGGACCTGATGAAGAAAGACTACACCTGCTAAGGCATTAAGTTCTTATGATGTAAGAGCGGTGTTTGCCTGGGATTACTCAGGCTTAAAAGCTAATGAATTCCTGTTCATCTTTCCATAATGAAATGACAGTTTTTGATAAAGCATGGTAGCAAGACTTATATGAAATAGGAATATTTACTGATTAACCGAAGTAAGAATAGAAGAAGAGACAAAGAATGAAAGACAAACAGGTAAAGAGATAGGATGACAGAGGTGTAAGACCAATATCATGCATATATGTTAAAAAGATAGAAAAATTGATGGCGATATGATTAATTAAAGATAAATGAGGAAAAAAGATATCTAAAAACTTTGATAGGGAAAAGCATACTACATAAAGCGGTAGATAGAAAGAGAGAGATTAACAGAGTGAGAGAGACGCGCAATTCTTTCCAAATCTTGCTTCTATTCCACTTTCTCTCTCTCTCTCTCTCTCTCTCTCTCTCTCTCTCTCTCTCTCTCTCTCTCTCTCTCTCTCTCTCTCTCTCTTTCTCTCTCGCTTCCTCCTCTCTTATCTCTATCTCTCTCCCTTCTCTCTTCTCTCTATCTCTCTCACTTTCTCTCTCCTTTCTCTCTCATCTCTATCTCTCTCACTCTCTCTCTTCCTCCTCTCTTATCTCTCTCACTCTCACTCTCTCTCTAATCTCCCTCTCACTCTCTCTCTAATCTCCCTCTCACTCTCTCTCTCTCTCTCTCTCTCTCTCTCTCTCTCTCTCTCTCTCTCTCTCTCTCTCTCTCTCGTGCTCCTCTCTGCATGTCTTATTTTCAGCTTTCTCCGTTCCGTGTTCTCACGTTAATACTATTTTTTTTTAAATCATTGTTCTTTTCTTTCCACTCACTTTTCACTCGCCTACCTGTCAGGTCCAATTTGCGATCGCCTACAGAGTGAGCATAAATACTTGATGCGTTCTAACGTCATGCTAGACACTGGCGTCACACACGGCTGACACACCGCTGGCAGGAAACGCTTGCAGGAGGTGTTACCAAAACATTATCACCTGTCAATGTGTCTCTATTGATTTGACTCTCGTTTCTAGAGGACGGGCGAGATTTTTACCTCCCCCCTTGTTTGCGACTCTCGTAGTAAGAGGTGGATTTTTTTATAGGTCTTGGTGTTTTCAAATAGAGCAAGGGGTCAATATAGAAAAAAAGACTCTTTTTTGAACTAAAATTTATCGAAAAAAGAATGCAGCATTAATGGGTTTTTAGATTTAACTTTTGATAGATTACATCAAAAGACCTATATCGATTGAGTAAGTCGAAAGTCTCGTTGCATGAAAGCAATGTCAGAATGTATGCTAGCCTTTTTTATTAGGTCCAAGAGCTGACAACAGAAGATACAAGTAAAAAGCTTGTTCTTGTGGCTTTCATATATCCTCTTCTGATATCTGAGGTAAAATCCATGTTTTCTGTTTATTTTCTGCTGTCTATGCTTGTGTGGGACTTTCATCTGTCACCAAGGCGTGTGGTTTTCTCGTATCTAATTCATGTTCTTCCTGGTTTATTCCATACTACTCATACATTTCAAATTAATCAGTTTAATATACCGTGGATTGAATTTCTACACAAATTTTACAAATTTATCATATCTTCCTCTGTGAAATGAAATATATCTCGTTTTTAATCATCTTGTCTGTGTATCTATGAAAGATTGAGCACAATGAAGAAACATTTTACACAATGGGTGCGCAAATGACTATGAGGGCCACTTTCTGTTATTTGTTTTGTTTCTCCATTTTTTAGAGTGAATTACGAGAAAATTGAGTTGCCGCAGCCCAAGGTGCGCAATTAACATTGAAGGCATTATAGATTAGCCTCCGTCAGGCGGATTAAGCTCCGTGGGATGAGGATCCGACTCAGGATTTGAACTCGCAACAGACGCAATGAATGCCTCTCACCGAAGGTGTATACCACTGCCACATCAGGTCAGCAGCTGCATCGATTTCCCTTCATGTTAAAGTCAATTACAAACAAAAACATAAATATATTTACATACGATTTATAAGTTTTGTATAAATATATAATTTTATATTCACATATTGTAGAGTGCAACCATAAATTTCAGGAAAAGTTTAACATAAAGAACATATTTTTAAACAATATTTAAAAAAAACAAACTTGAAATATAGGAAATGCCAGAAGAATATCTTTTTCAAGAGAAAGTAAGAGGCATATATTGTGACAATGTAGCAAAACGATAATATAAAAAGCAAGTCTGAGGTAGAGAAAGAGAAATCATTACAAAAGTTTGCCCCTTGTGTGTGCAAAGCCACCCTTAAACGATCATAAGAAAATGAAGAGCAAGGATAATCATCTTAACGTGTCTTTATGAAGCTTATCGTCTTGTTTTCAATTCACTTAAGATGGAGCTATTATGATGGGATCGACATTTCAATGTAATTAATTATCCTTTCATTTCGATAACCCAAGCCTCTAAGCTAAATCCTGCTATGAATTCGAATACAAGGGTTCGGCTGATTCTCTCGGACATGTCCAATGAGGTATTTCTTTCAATTTACAGCTTTCCTTCTTTTTTTTTTTTTTTTTTTGGAGCTGAGTGTCCTATCGCTTTTCCCAGAAATTTAGAATTCTTTAACGATGCCTTGTGAACATCTTTGGCATGCAACTTGGAGCTGACAAAGCAAGGTGGTAGGAATTTTCTCTGATCCAATATTATGTTCAATCAGATTTCCATCGTTGAGAATGTTAGGGCATGCAATTCTCTCCTTCTACGGGTTGCATTCCAATCGGCCTTTCAATCCCATTTGAAAACTGCCATTAATCTTTCTGCCTGTCTCGTTCCAATCTGTCGTTCTGAGACTTTTATGTTCAGTGAAATGAGGTAGCCTTTACGTACATCCGTGCATCGTTTTTAGCCCAGCAACAGGGCAAAACAAAGAATAAATGATTGGATTTACTCAGCACGCCCAAGATGCCAGAATGTTCAATATTGTTTCAGTTTTTATTACTCTCTGTGGCTTAGCTTTTGTTTCTTGAGAGATGTATTTGGTTAAACTGAAAGATACCGTAATATCTGTAAACCAGTATTGTTTTTTCTTTCCCCTTTATATATATGTATAATATGCTTTCGATTAGTTAAAGTTGTTATTGGGTTTCAATATCAGGAACTTTGTGCATCTCAAATACAATAATCTTGTGAAAGCCCTGACAATTCAGAGTATAAACTTTTAAAATGATAATACCATCTTCTTTGTCACAATGTCTCACTCTCTGTTGTGTTTTTATCTGAGGTACAGCAGGGAGGTCCTCACTGGTGGTTGAATTATTTAGCTTGTAGAAATCCGAATTCGTCAAGGTGTAACAAGTGGGGTTCAAGTTTTTGATGACAATAAATACGTGTTTCTGTGCGTATAAGTATGAATTCAAATTTTCTTGCAGTTTATGATTGGTCGAATACATTTTTTTCTTTACGTGTATTCCAGAATTAGAACACTTTTAAATTTACGCCTTTTGATAAAGGTGATATATTACGGTGAAACTGTTGCAATTCTTCAAACTTCGTCAAAACTAAAACTATGAATAAAACTTTACTGATTTCACTGAAGCTAGATAGGAGAGGAGTACATAGTTGATAGCATAAAAATAATTGTGTGCGCTATTTGGCGTAGAGCACTGTCATTTTTTATTCCTTTCCAGTTTTGTCTCTAGCTTGATGTAAAAAACCCCACCAAAAAAAAATAACAATAATAGCGCTTGCTGAAGGACTATTATAAACAATCCACACGCAAATTGTCAAAAAAGGGTATTGTGTTGATTAATTGGGTTGCGGTGTGTGTTGTATGCTAATCACTGGGTACACAAGTATATAGTATATTTGGTACACAAGTATATAGTATATTTCAATTGATTTTAAGCTTTTTTTTTACTGCTAGGTGTTATAAGCACAAAATGTTAGTGTTTACTCTAATCAACTGAATTCTTTCTTTATCATTATCTAATCCTCATTTAACTTTTTATTTTCCCCTCTCTTCTTTCCCTGTCTGTTTCTTAATTTGTCTTCGTTTGTGTCACTTCATTTCTCTCTCTCTCTCTCTCTCTCTCTCTCTCTCTCTCTCTCTCTCTCTCTCTCTCTCTCTCTCTCTCTCTCTCTCTCTCTCTCTCTCTCTCTCTCCATTATGTCTAGCTATATAATTAGTTAGCTATCCATATTGGGATAGATGGCTTTTGCATCTTAATTTAACTTTCTGATCTTTTGTCCGCCTATTACTTTCTTATTCTTGTAAGCACCTATTTTGAACAGTTGGAAGCTTAGGGCGTGTCTGTCCATGGATACATCCCTCTTTGGTTTTCACATTGGTTTTTAAGATTGAGTCCCCGATTGATCTTTCATTTATTGCAGTTCTCAACATCTCTTCTGTCTTTTCCCATTCGTATGAGACGGCTTTACCTACTCGTGCAGGCCTTCTCTTCTCTTTGCCTCTTCTTGTTGCACTTTCTAAAAGAAAGCGACGCCACAAAATGTGACGTTTTACGGCAGAGAACCAGTTGGGAAAATCCCATATTCCTCAAGAAGGCTTGGAATCTTCGCTATTTAAGGTGCTTTTACTTAGGAAAGTTAAAATTAATAGCAGTATAAAACGTGAAAATGTCAAGGTTTCTACAGAAAAATTGCATTTACACAAAAGTTTCTCTGCCGCAAAACTTCTCATCTTGTGGAGTCGCTACGCAATATAAAAACCACCCTTCCCTACCAGCATCAGAGAAAGGAGAAAGATAGCAAAGACAAAAATATCAACACTTGTGAGCTTTCCTATCGTGGGGAATCTCTCGTCTATACTTATCTATACTCTAATCTAAGTCTCGCTATGATTCTCACTCGCTCCTTCATCTTTCTTTTTCTCTTCCCTTTCATCTCTCTTGGCTTCTCTCCCCCCCCCCCCTCTCTCTCTCTCTCTCTCTCTCTCTCTCTCTCTCTCTCTCTCTCTCTCTCTCTCTCTCTCTCTCTCTCTCTCTCTCTCTCTCTCTCTCTCTCTTACTTTTCTCTCCTACACATCTCCCTGCTCCCTTCTTTTTCTAACTTTCTTCCAACCGAAAACCGGAATCGACTCCTCTGGGGCAGGAAGGGAGGTAATCAAGCCTTTCCCGGCAGCGGATACAGATCGAGGCCGTTTTCTTATCCTTCGGCTTTAGTAGCCCGCATTTTCAGATTACCATCGGATCCTCATCACCAGATCCTCCAAATCCGGGAGCCTTGTACGAGTAAAAAATCAATTAATGCCATCTAGGATAGCATTTTATGGTTAGGATGGTGATGGTGGATAACCCGAAGGTACCATTGCCCCACATTTCACCCGTAATTTCTTACTTCAGAGGGTATTTGAAAAAATCTTTACGGCATTTTCAAAGCTGCAAATGAATGGGTTCAGAGAACTTTGAAATTATATGGAGTCTTTAAGGCTCAAAGGAAAAGCATTGAATTTTTTTTTCAGCAAAAGGGACCTTTTTATAGATGTGAAACGGCGCAACAGGCTGTTTGTTAATCTTTTTTTTAGTTGCGAAATGTCTAGAAACATAGAAGGCTATTCACAAGAGACGTTTTGACTAAATTCGCAGCCTATTAGGATATTAAAAACTCAATATTTTGGCTATTGAAACTAGTCAACAAATACATTTATGAATTTGCACTCATGAAGGTAAAAAAATACATGTACCAGCCCCATCAAAATATACTCCATCTACAATGTGGTGTTAATTAACAGGTGCTGAATATGAGCATGTTGAATTTTTAAGGAAAGCAGTCGCTATCAAGAAATAAATAAATCGGGCCCAAAACTTAAGGGCGAAATGTTGTTTGCTGGGGTTTTTTTTACTTATGAATGTTTTCACTGGCTTTCTTAAAAACGAAGTTTGCGATTCAAATCTAATCTCTTGCGATCTATGCTTGCAACAACGTTGTTTTACCAAAAGTCTTGAATGGAATGATAGCCATTGCAAAATCTTTGGTTTACAGATAAAATTAAACATAAGTAAGTATACGTGTATCAAATTATATAACGTAAGGTCTATAAATAACAAGGAATCTACTTTAAAGTTGGTTATAGAAAAGTGTCGAAGATGCTGATCAGCTTCTCAGTTTATTTGCGTATCTGCATAATTATGTGTATTGTAAATATTCAAACGCATATAAAAAAAATTTGATGGATCAAAATTAAGCAAGATGTAATATTTCATACCCTATAATCGATATGGGTCTTTCTCAATCATATACAATTATTGCTCGACATTCTTCTCACCTCCAAAAGCAGCAGAATTTGAAATAAACGAGATTTGTGGGGATTTATGTTATCAGCCATTTTATTTTTTTTATTTGCAACTTCAAAAAGATGTCTGGAGCTTTTGTCATTATTTGCCCATTGATGTGTCCAAATCGTGAAAAACCACTATTCATATTGTTACTTTTGCTGTTTTTGAAGAAGTATGTCTCTAAATCACCACTATTTTAGACTAATGGACTTTGGACTTTCTTCGGAATATTTTTTATTACACTTTCGAGCACAAATGAGCCTTAAGTATATTATTGCTCAGTCCCACTTCTTTCTTTTCTCTTGAAAAAGATCAGAGGTTCTTAAAGATTCTTCTAAGAATATGTGATAACTTTTAAATATGGTGTCTATCTAGTTATACGAAACAACAAAAAATTTAAGCAGGACAAGTTTCTTCCTACTTACAAAAAAAAATAATTTTTAGCATCGTATTCTAACAATTTTATGTAAAGTAATAAATCAGTACTTTGTGATTCATCCACTTCCTCAAAAGAAGATGATTATTATATAGAAAAGCTCATTACTTTTCTCCTGTCGGTACGTTATTTCACTCTCGTCTGGGTCGATCTGAACCACATAGATCAAGGAAATTAAGAAAGTACTTGCACTTTATATCATGATGTAGTCTGGGTAATCTTATTGTGATGAACATTGTCATTAAAAGGGGAAACATCAATGGTTCATCGCATTAAACATCGTGAATTGAGGCAAATTTCGATGAATGTCTTAAGGGTAATTGAATATGAAGAACCCTGCCATAGTGCTGATTAGAGTTTGGAAAATGATTAAACAGTAGGAGGTTCAGCACAAAATAAATTCACTACAGCATTGACGTCAACATCATCTTTATTGTCGTTCTCAACATAATAAACGTTTATAATTGTCACTCTCATTACAATATATGTTTCCATGTTATGTCCATCTTATAGTTTTTAATTTTGTATAGCCGAAATCCAAGACTCCTTTAACCTTAGGCATTTTTTTTTAATTTCCTGTTGAAATCAACATAATTTTAGAAGAAAAAAAACTTGCTTGTCTTTTCTATAAAAATGGCCAACAAGCAACTTAACGATGAATAGACAAATGAGTATCATATAAAATGATCCAGGGAAAGGTTATAATAAGTATATCAAATAACAGCACACAAGATCATTAAAAAGGACAGAGAGAGAGAGAGAGAGAGAGAGAGAGAGAGAGAGAGAGAGAGAGAGATATTTGGTTAGTTGAATGTGCTGAGGAGTGACGCAAGATTCAAAACTGGTCAATCGTGCTGTGACAAAAGAAGTCAAGGTTAGTAAATCATAATATAATTATGTATAAATACACTAGGGCAGAAATTGAGACGATGCGCCAAGAATATTTAAACCGTGTCTTTTTCCGTAGTTTCAGCGATGAAAAGCCAGGGCTTACACAGCAAGCAAATTGGCCAGGTGAGCCAACTGATGGATTATCCTGGCAGACTTCCTGAATCGCGGGATTCTTGGAGGGCAGCAGTAAATTACGGGATGCTTCAGACCCATAAAATATCGTGACCAGCACCAGCTCAAGAAGAGGGAGGTCAGGAAAGTCAAGGCAGCCTCAACGGATGGACCAGCAACACGCTTCAATGCAGCCGCTGCAACAGGTACTGCCACTCATACAAAGATCTACACAGCCATACTAGGAGGTGCAGCAACCAGCCATGACGCCCGTGCATCAGATCGTCTCTCGAGTTGGAAAGGCCAACAAGCACAAGCAACAAGTCCAAGGATACTAAATAGTTAAAAAAATATTTGTATTTTATAAGCTTGAACAAAATTACGCTGTTGAAACATGAAAATCCAACACATGAAAATGTACATAATGAAAATCGAAACAGATTAATAAAAGGATGAATCGAAAATGCTACTTTCTTTTGCCGATTTGAATATATCAAAGCACAAATACAAACAACCTATGACACATCCATGTTTGCAATACTAAATGTAGAGGAAAGATTAAATGGCTTTGGACAATTTTGCTCTGATCGGGCGCCTCACGCTTTTTGAGTAAAAATTACCACATTGCATAACATTTAGGGTGGATCAGACCTGATGTGCCTTATTTCCATCTTTTAGTCTTGTATCCAAACTTTTTTGCTCTATTATAAGATTCATGGAGAGACTTTCAGGGGACATTAAACTTCTCAAAGAGGCGATATCTGAAGCCGTCGCCTATTATCCTCAGATTGTTTAAAGTCATCAGTGAAATCACATTTTTTCCGTATTTAGATTTGCCATACAGACATAAGAGTCCTATTCATTGATATAGTAAACAGCATACCAGCAACATAAGCATAACACCACATGATGTGTACAAAGAAATGCAGACATTCACAAAGATGCACAGCTTGAGGATTAGCTATTGAGTGTTAAACTTGGCAAAAGTCCAAAGTCTGGAAAGTATAATTGCAGCCATAGTAACAAGAAGAAACGCATTCTCTTATTAGTGTTATATGATGTGAGTAAAACTTTCTGAATGAAAAGAAAATGTCTCCCTACTGTTCATATAATTACTCTTAATTTTTAAAGCTGTTGTTTAAAGATACTGTATAAAGACCCACACACACACACACACACCCCAAAAATGAAAATGAAACTGCATTATATGTGGTGTCTTTTTCAATTTTCACTTTTCATCTTCCGTACCCTTTCCTCAACTCGTTCTACCACTCCTTTTGGTTGGTGAATATTATATCCGTTTTCGCTTCCTCATCATTTCAAACGCACGGCTTCAAATACTCTCCTTGCCTTGCATGGGGACATATTAAAATAATCAATCAAGGAATGCCCCTCCATGGACAAGAATTTTCACGGTCCAATACAGACGCCATCTTGCCTTTCCCTTGTGCGCTATCATTTTAAAAGGGGTCGTAAGGGTCAAATCTTGGGAACGAAGGGCAGATAATTCGATTAGGATTTGCCAATTACAGCACACTCGCGCGATAAATGAGTGCGCTCGGCCAGAATTACCGTTCTTGGAACTTTGGACAACGAGACGATGATTTGTCACCTTTCCCACGGGTCCCTCTTTTCTCTCTCTCTCTCTCTCTCTCTCTCTCTCTCTCTCTCTCTCTCTCTCTCTCTCTCTCTCTCTCTCTCTCTCTCTCTCTCTCTCTCTCTCTCTCTCTCTCTCTCTCTCTCTCTCTCTCTCTCTCTCTCTCTCTCTCTCTCTCTCTCTCTCTCTCTCTCTCTTTCTTTCTTTCTCTCTCTCCCTCCCTTTCTCACGCTCTCTCTCTTCCTCTCTCTCTCACTCTCACTCTCTCTCTTTCTTTCTTTCTCTCTCTCCCTCCCTTTCTCACGCTCTCTCTCTTCCTCTCTATCTCTCTCTGTCTTTCTCTCTCTCCCTCCCTCTCTCTCCGTCTTTATCCCTCCCTTTCTCAAACTCTCTCTCTTCCTCTCTCTCTCTCTCTCTCTCTCTATCTCTTTTTCTCTCTCTATCTCTCTCTCACACACACACACACTATTTATCTATCTGACTGAGATATCCATTTTCGGTGACGTGTGTTTGTAAAATTTTGTCTTTCATTAAAAGCCTAAATATCACTTTTTCTGTTTCACTATATGTTTCTTTGTGCCAGTATCTCTCATACTGTAGTCTATGACTCAGTCTGTTTGAACGTTTGTATCTGTTTTTCTCTGCTCCTACCCCAGTCTCTATATTTATTTACGTATTGCATCTGCCTTAAGTGCCGTTTAAATAATTGAATGCTATTAATATTTTGTTGATTTTATTGAAGTGTTAGTCAAATGATCCTAAGAACGAAAATATGGAGAGTTTATACACTGAAACTAAAATGGGTGTGGCTATGTCACCTTTACAGCAAATTGGTTAACTCCCTTCTTACGGCACTCGTATGGAGAGGTACGTTGACAAGAAGAGAAACAATGTAACTATAACAATCCGTTAATTTGCTCTGAAATTAGTAAAATTGTATGTAAAATATCTACTCGACGGTTTAACATATTTCCGAGTAAACCAAAACATGAAAGGGCCATGAAGTTTTAGAATATTAAACCGAGAATAATGGTAACTGTTTTTAATGAATTTTGAGTGGCTTTTTCTTTTTAAATTGGAATATTGCAAAGCAACAAAAGGTCCGTAAAAATATGACCGATATTGAGAACACCCTTTTTAAACTTTAATCAATGAAGACTGTATTTTAAAGTCGTAAATTGTGCGAAAGTTTTTTGTTGATAACGATTAGTCAAAAGATCTCAACTTGTAGTCTTCAAAGTTCCTTATTTTACAAATCGCAAAGGGCAGCCCAAAGTAAATGGATGGTAAAGTTGGCTGATAAATAGTTGCAAAAATTAATTTATACACAAGCGCTGCATTTGAATACACACTCGAAGTAAACCAATGGAAAATGTTTACATAAAAATGAATATTCCGTTGTAAAAGATTGTGTGGGGTCAGATAGTTTTTCGTATGTTTTGCCCTCACGTTTAAAGCAAGGGAAACCACCCCTTTTAAAGCCCCTATTCTGGTTATTTAGATTACTGCCAGTGGATGTTCTTGACAAAAGCATCGCTTTGCGATAGTTCAAAATACCATATCAATTATGTCAAATTTCATGAAAATTCATTTCAAGTGAAGGTACATATTTTTTTTTTAATTCTGAGAAACGTTTGAGCATATCTTGTAGTGAACGAGTTACACCTAGCAGCGAACCATCTTCGATTTCAATCTATTTTCAAACATAATTAATTGAAGTAAAGTTTTTTTGTTTGGTTGGTTTTTTGTTGTTTTTTTGTTTGTTGTTGTTTTTTTTTTTTTGGGGGGGGGTTTTTTCGCTCACGCATGTTGTTATAGAGTGCTTGGTTTCTAACTGTATTTTTTACGATCAGAAATATGCAATCTGAATACATTCAGTGTATTTTACAATAAAAAACAGCAATATAAGTTAGTGGTTTGTAAGTTTTAAGTCAAACTTATCACTTTTGAGCTCGTAAAAATGTACAGAAAGTTACCACGGTGATCCATCTTGCCATTCATACTAGCGTAAGTTAATTCGTCAGTAATGTAATCATAATCACATGTCTGCGAAAGTTTGCTTTACCTCTTTTCAATCACATAAGCAGACGTTGGGGTCTAGGTCTTTGTAAAAAAAAAGTCCGTTTATTTCAATCCAAATGTAGAAAAACATTTTATTTCCAACCTAAGTATGACTCATAATCCCTAATTTTTCTTTACTTTCCTTTCGACCTACCATTTTGTCTAATTCTGTCAGAGGCTTATTAAAGCCCTTTGTTTAAACAACTCAATAATGAAGACATCTTCAACAGTTGATTGCAATAAGGTATCGTAAAGCGCCGTTATCTTTTAACCTCGCAGTTGTTCCTTGTGATAAAAATACTTTTACAATCAATAACCCCGATCAATACGCGTTCAATAAAATAGCTAGTATAAGGTACTCTCCCTGCGTGTGAAGTCAGGCGTGTCGTTTTGCTCTACTGCATCGAAGACAAGCTAAACTTTGGCCTAGCCTCATTTGCTTCCTCTTCTTCCTTCATGCCAGTAAAGCTTTAGACAGTCATACACTCTAATAATCTTTTTTTTTCTATTAAAGCGATTTTAATCGTCTGATAAATATACACTTTTTGTGTCTGTGAGTGGGGCCAAGTTCTGAATATATCTGAAATCTTGGCAGTGTTCCAAAGAAACAGGTCTTCGACCGAAATAAACGAATTGTGTTATGCATTTTAAGGAGCTCATTTACGAGGTAATTTGTCTGTGTGTGCCACTTACTTTAAGCGTAGAAAGACGATTCGTAGAGCATTTAGTACTTTAAGTATTATAAAGAAAGCAAATGTCGTTAACATATTACACCCAAAATATTAACATGCAGATGTAATAATCATATGCAGCCAGAGGGAAAGAGCATAAATAATTTATATAATTTTCTGATTCTACAGTTGCTTTTATTTTCATTGAAATGAGAGGATATTCAGAGTAGCATTGTCATTATATGTTTAATGAATGTCCCTCTCATATTTGTTTTGTTACCGTTTGGCTTCAGTAATGCATCGTAATTTTCTTTTCCAAACACACAATCCATTCAGTAACACAATGTGCATTCCGTTGTGATATTTAATCGCTGCTGTGTTGTAGAGATTAAACAACAGATTTAAATAAATTGACAGGTAAGACTAGAATCATTTGACAGTAAATCCATGTACAACAAAGACGATGTTTCTCATCCGTTATGAAAAAACAATCTCTTTGAGTTGTTAAATAAAACCTTTACTATAAGATCTTTTGAAGCGCATTATATACATATATATATATAATATTTTCAAATGGTCTTGTCGAACAGGTTTAAAAGGGCTCAATAGCAAGTTTTGATAAATAAATGAAGCTAATTTTAATATTTAAACCCATTGTTATCCAATCTTCGCTTCAGAGGATTTTCCTGAGCGTGACAACATCGAACGTAAGTCAGAACCAGTGGCCATGACCCTTACCTCTCTGTTGGCAGACACACACAACGTATTGATCTGAGTAAAGGGTTCCGAGAAAACTGCGTGTCTGTTGACCCGGATAGGGCAGTTGGCATTGCTGCTAGGCGCACTTCCACACGGGGTGTCAAAGGAAAAAAACAGCATGTTCGCTACACATAGAATTTGGGTTAAGGAAGATAAGACAATGCGAGTGACGAAGGTGGTTGCTTTGCTATAGATCAGTGCCACGTCTACCTCATCGGTGCATTCGAAGAGCGGGTGCAGAGCAGTTTTTATTGTTTCAATATTTCCCTTTATATCTTTTATTATCTTCGAATATTTTTTTTTTTTTAAATATAAGGCACAAAGTGTTATTAATACTGGTTAGCATCTTATTTAACTTATGTAGCTGCACTTTGTGTTGGTTTTTTTTGTTGTTGTTGTTGTTGTTGTTTTGTTTTGGTTTTGTTTTGTTTTTGGGTTTTTTTTTTTTTTTTTTTTTTTTTTTTTTTTTGTAATTTTGTCGTTGGTTTTTGTTTTGTTTTGTTTTTTTACGGGGATACATTGAAAGAAGTAAAACAATTTTTTTTAATTTGAGGCAAGAACAGAATTTTGATCTACACGTCAAACTTTAAGACATTTGCTATATTTCTACAAGTAAAGTTTACAAGTTTTCACTTTCTTATGAAGTCTATTTGAAGAACCCTCGTCGAAACTTCAAAACTGCCAGATTCCACTTTGAAAAGGCTATAACGAAAAAGACAAAAATATTTATAACAAACAAGAGGACAATCTTTCTTATTTAAAAGTGATTTTAAGTCGAGGCTTCCTACATGTATGTCTTAAATAGGGGTTTATGTGTTCCCGTGCCGTGTTTCTTTGCTTGATTGATTCCTGTCGAAGTGTGCTTTATGAAAGGACTTAATTCCGATTTCTCTATGCAGTGTTTTCTTTACCTCAAAGCAAGACAGGTTTTTATTTCCACTCGGGCGTTCACTGGCCTTCCAGATGAACCTGCATCGAACTAGCAGCTTTAGATGTTTTCGGGTCAGTAGGTCCGGTTGTTTAAAATCTTTACTGAGTTAATGACGGATTGGACCCTTGTGAATGACTCTTAACAAACTTACTTATCGTCCTTATTTCTATATGAAGTTTCTAACTTCAACCACTCAATCGATCATTGGCGAATGATAATCCCGTCTGTATGTTAGAGCATATAACTGCTCGGTGTTTATTCGTAGTAGTAGTAGTAGTAGTAGTAGTAGTAGTAGTAGTAGTAGTAGTAGTAGTAGTAGTAGTAGTAGTAGTAGTAGTAGTAGTAGTAGTAGTAGTAGTAGTAGTAGTAGTAGTAGTAGTAGTAGTAGTAGTAGTAGTAGTAGTAGTAGTAGTAGTAGTAGTAATAGTAGTAGCAGTAGTAGTAGTAGTAGTAGTAGTAGTAGTAGTAGTAGTAGTAGTAGTAGTAGTAGTAGTAGTAGTAGTAGTAGTAGTAGTAGTAGTAGTAGTAGTAGTAAAAGTAAGCGTGAAGTAAATATTCCTGCATTGAACGGCATTAAGAAATTTCGCAAATCACCTACATTTTTCTTTGCTGTTTATTCCTTTGCTTTCAGATTATTTAATGGAAAACGTTTCTAATGAATCGCGATGTGGACTTCTACAGAATTATAACAACATTGAAGCAGCACAGATAGGTATCACATTACGCGGCTGATATTGAACCAGATCCGAGACATATGCCTAACCAGGCAAGATGGGTTGTGGAGGCAGTACACATAAATCGAAGCCTGTTCTGTAAGCAAAATACAATAGAATGGTCTTCTGAACAAAAGCTAGTTGTTAGACTAATCTAAAGAAATGAATCAAGAAGGTGCTTTGAAAACCGAAGTTGAAGGGGTTTTTTT
The DNA here is from genome assembly GCA_033675545.1 of Elysia crispata. NCBI lineage: Eukaryota > Metazoa > Mollusca > Gastropoda > Plakobranchidae > Elysia > Elysia crispata. The sequence goes on along the minus strand of JAWDGP010003139.1, from coordinate 1,437,499 downwards.
TCCTATTCTTATAAACGTTCCATTATTTTTTCTCCTCAGATAAATCAAACTTCAGTTACTTCAGCCCTTGCCAATATAACTTAGTACAAGCTGCAACGATTGATAATAATATGAAGCCTAGTATTTACATTCTTTACAAGATTATGTTGTGAAAATGTTTTTTTTTTTTCTAAGCGACTGCTTTATGTAAAAACAGAGCAAAGTTATTCTGTAATACAAACATGGGGTATGATTAGCTTATGTGAATAGTATTTGGAGCTGACAAAGCAAGGTGGTAGGAATTTTCTCTGATCCAATATTATGTTCAATCAGATTTCCATCGTTGAGAATGTTAGGGCATGCAATTCTCTCCTTCTACGGGTTGCATTCCAATCGGCCTTTCAATCCCATTTGAAAACTGCCATTAATCTTTCTGCCTGTCTCGTTCCAATCTGTCGTTCTGAGACTTTTATGTTCAGTGAAATGAGGTAGCCTTTACGTACATCCGTGCATCGTTTTTAGCCCAGCAACAGGGCAAAACAAAGAATAAATGATTGGATTTACTCAGCACGCCCAAGATGCCAGAATGTTCAATATTGTTTCAGTTTTTATTACTCTCTGTCTTTGAGACAGACGTTTTGGCTTAGCTTTTGTTTCTTGAGAGATGTATTTGGTTAAACTGAAAGATATATATCTGTAAACCAGTATTGTTTTTTCTTTCCCCTTTATATATATGTATAATATGATTTCATAATAGCTCCATCTTAAGTGAATTGAAAACAAGACGATAAGCTTCATAAAGACACGTTAAGATGATTATCCTTGCTCTTCATTTTCTTATGATCGTTTAAGGGTGGCTTTGCACACACAAGGGGCAAACTTTTGTAATGATTTCTCTTTCTCTACCTCAGACTTGCTTTTTATATTATCGTTTTGCTACATTGTCACAATATATGCCTCTTACTTTCTCTTGAAAAAGATATTCTTCTGGCATTTCCTATATTTCTTGCTCTTGGTTACAAGTTTTTTTTTTTTAAATATTGTTTAAAAATATGTTCTTTATGTTAAACTTTTCCTGAAATTTATGGTTGCACTCTACAATATGTGAATATAAAATTATATATTTATACAAAACTTATAAATCGTATGTAAATATATTTATGTTTTTGTTTGTAATTGACTTTTACATGAAGGGAAATCGATGCAGCTGCTGACCTGATGTGGCAGTGGTATACACCTTCGGTGAGAGGCATTCATTGCGTCTGTTGCGAGTTATTGGGTTTCAATATCAGGAACTTTGTGCATCTCAAATACAATAATCTTGTGAAAGCCCTGACAATTCAGAGTATAAACTTTTAAAATGATAATACCATCTTCTTTGTCACAATGTCTCACTCTCTGTTGTGTTTTTATCTGAGGTACAGCAGGGAGGTCCTCACTGGTGGTTGAATTATTTAGCTTGTAGAAATCCGAATTCGTCAAGGTGTAACAAGTGGGGTTCAAGTTTTTGATGACAATAAATACGTGTTTCTGTGCGCATAAGTATGAATTCAAATTTTCTTGCAGTTTATGATTGGTCGAATACATTTTTTTCTTTACGTATATTCCAGAATTAGAACACTTTTAAATTTACGCCTTTTGATAAAGGTGATATATTACGGTGAAACTGTTGCAATTCTTCAAACTTCGTCAAAACTAAAGCTATGAATAAAACTTTACTGATTTCACTGAAGCTAGATAGGAGAGGAGTACAAAGTTGATAGCATAAAAATAATTGTGTGCGCTATTTGGCGTAGAGCACGGTCATTTTTTCCTTTCCAGTTTTGTCTCTAGCTTGATGTAAAAAACCCCACCAAAAAAAATAATAATAATAGCGCTTGCTGAAGGACTATTATAAACAATCCACACGCAAATTGTCAAAAAGGGTATTGTGTTGATTAATTGGGTTGCGGTGTGTGTTGTATGCTAATCACTGGGTACACAAGTATAATATATATTTGGTACACAAGTATATAGTATATTTCAATTGATTTTAAGCTTTTTTTTTACTGCTAGGTGTTATAAGCACAAAATGTTAGTGTTTACTCTAATCAACTGAATTCTTTCTTTATCATTATCTAATCCTCATTTAACTTTTTATTTTCCTCTCTCTTCTTTCCCTGTCTGTTTCTTAATTTGTCTTCGTTTGTGTCACTTCATCTCTCTCTCTCTCTCTCTCTCTCTCTCTCTCTCTCTCTCTCTCTCTCTCTCTCTCTCTCTCTCTCTCTCTCTCTCTCTCTCTCTCTCTCTCTCTCTCTCTCCATTATGTCTAGCTATATAATTAGTTAGCTATCCATATTGGGATAGATGGCTTTTGCATCTTAATTTAACTTTCTGATCTTTTGTCCGCCTATTACTTTCTTATTCTTGTGAGCACCTATTTTGAACAGTTGGAAGCTTAGGGCGTGTCTGTCAATGGATACATCCCTCTTTGGTTTTCACATTGTTTTTAAGATTGAGTCCCCGATTGATCTTTCATTTGTTGCAGTTTTCAACATCTCTTCTGTCTTTTCCCATTCGTATGAGACGGCTTTACCTACTCGTGCAGGCCTTCTCTTCTCTTTGCCTCTTCTTGTTGCACTTTCTAAAAGAAAGCGACGCCACAAAATGTGACGTTTTGCGGCAGAGAACCAGTTGGGAAAATCCCATATTCCTCAAGAAGGCTTGGAATCTTCGCGATTTAAGGTGCTTTTACTTAGGAAAGTTAAAATTAATAGCAGTATAAAACGTGAAAATGTCAAGGTTTCTACAGAAGAATTGCATTTACACAAAAGTTTCTTTGCCGCAAAACTTCTCATTTTGTGGAGTCGCTACGCAATATAAAAACACCCTTCCCTACCAGCATCAGAGAAAGGAGAAAGATAGCAAAGACAAAAATATCAACACTCGTGAGCTTTCCTATCGTGGGGAATCTCTCGTCTATACTTATCTATACTCTAATCTAAGTCTCGCTATGATTCTCACTCGCTCCTTTTCTCTTCCCTTTCATCTCTCTTGGCTTCTCTCCCCCCCCCCCCCTCTCTCTCTCTCTCTCTCTCTCTCTCTCTCTCTCTCTCTCTCTCTATTACTGTTCTTTCCTACACATCTCCCTGCTCCCTTCTTTTTCTAACTTTCTTCCAACCGAAAACCGGAATCGACTCTTCAGGGGCAGGAAGGGAGGTAATCAAGCCTTTCCCGGCAGCGGATACAGATCGAGGCCGTTTTCTTATCCTTCGGCTTTAGTAGCCCGCATTTTCAGATTACCATCGGATCCTCATCACCAGATCCTCCAAATCCGGGAGCCTTGTACGAGTAAAAAATCAATTAATGCCATCTAGGATAGCATTTTATGGTTAGGATGGTGATGGTGGATAACCCGAGGTACCATTGCCCCACATTTCACCCGTAATTTCTTATTTCAGAGGGTATTTGAAAAAATCTTTAAGGCATTTTCAAAGCTGCAGATGAATGGGTTCGGAGAACTTTGAAATTATATGGAGTCTTTAAGGCTCAAAGGAAAAGCATTGAATTTTTTTTTCAGCAAAAGGGACCTTTTTATAGATGTGAAACGGCGCAACAGGCTGTTTGTTAATCTTTTCTTTAGTTGCTAAATGTCTAGAAACATAGAAGGCTATTCACAAGAGACGTTTCGACTAAATTCGTAGCCTATTAGGATATTAAAAACTCAATATTTTGGCTATTGAAACTGATCAACAAATACATTTATGAATTTGCACTCATCAAGGTAAAAAAATGCATGTACCAGCCCCATCAAAACATACTCCATCTACAATGTGGTGTTTGAAATAACAGGTGCTGAATATGAGCATGTTGAATTTTTAAGGAAAGCAGTCGCTATCAAATAAATTGGGCCCAAAACTTAAGGGCGAAATGTTGTTTGCTGGTTTTTTTTACTTATGAATGTTTTCACTGGCTTTCTTAAAAACGAAGTCTGCGATTCAAATCTAATCTCTTGCGATCTATGCTTGCAACAACGTTGTGGAAGTTTTTACCAAAAGTCTTGAATGGAATGATAGCCATTGCAAAATCTTTGGTTTACAGATAAAATTAAACATAAGCAAGTATACGTGTATCAAATTATATAACGTAAGGTCTATAAATAACAAGGAATCTACTTTAAAGTTGGTTATAGAAAAGTGTCGAAGATGCTGATCAGCTTCTCAGTATATTTGCGTATCTGCATAATTATGTGTATTGTAAATATTCAAACGCATATAAAAAAAAATTTGATGGATCAAAATTAAGCAAGATGTAATATTTCATACCCTATAATCGATATGGGTCTTTCTCAATCATATATAATTATTGCTCGACATTCTTCTCACCTCCAAAAGCAGCAGAATTTGAAATAAGCGAGATTTGTGGTGATTTATGTTATCAGCCATTTTATTTTTTTTATTTGCAACTTCAAAAAGATGTCTGGAGCTTTTGTCATTATTTGCCCATTGATGTGTCCAAATCGTGAAAAACCAATATTCATATTGTTACTTTTGCTGTTTTTGAAGAAGTATGTCTCTATATCACCACTATTTTAGACTAATGGACTTTGGACTTTCTTCGGAATATTTTATATTACACTTTCGAGCACAAATGAGCCTTAAGTATACTATTGCTCAGTCCCACTTCTTTCTTTTCTCTTGAAAAAGATCAGAGGTTCTTAAAGATTCTTCTAAGAATATGTGATAACTTTTAAATATGGTGTCGATCTAGTTATACGAAACAACAAAAAATTTAAGCAGGACAAGTTTCTTCCTACTTACAAAAAAAAAAAAAAGAATTTTTAGCATCGTATTCTAACAATTTTATGTAAAGTAATAAATCAGTTCTTTGTGATTCATCCACTTCCTCAAAAGAAGATGATTATTATATAGAAAAGCTCATTACTTTTCTCCTGTCGGTACGTTATTTCACTCTCGTCTGGGTCGAACTGAACCACATAGATCAACGAAATTAAGAAAGTACTTGCACTTTATATCATGATGTAGTCTGGGTAATCTTATTGTGATGAACATTGTCATTAAAAGGGGAAACATCAATGGTTCATCGCATTAAACATCGTGAATTGAGGCAAATTTCGATGAATGTCTTGAGGGTAATTGAATATGAGGAACTCTGCCATAATGCTGATGAGAGTTTGGAAAATGATTAAACAGTAGGAGGTTCAGCACAAAAAAAATTCACTACAGCATTGACGTCAACATCATCTTTATTGTCGTTCTCAACATAATAAACGTTTATAATTGTCACTCTCATTACAATATATGTTTCCATGTTATGTCCATCTTAAAGTTTTTAATTTTGTATAGCCGAAATTCAAGACTCCTTTAACCTTAGACATTTTTTTTTAATTTCCTGTTGAAATCAACAGAATTTTAGAAGAAAAAAAACTTGCTTGTCTTTTCTATAAAAATGGCCAACAAGCAACTTAACGATGAATAGACAAATGAGTATCATATCAAATGATCCAGGGAAAGGTTATAATAAGTATATCAAATAACAGCACACAAGATCATTAAGAAGGACAGAGAGAGAGAGGGAGAGAGGGAGAGAGAGAGAGAGAGAGAGAGAGAGAGAGAGAGAGAGAGAGAGAGAGAGAGAGAGAGAGAGAGAGAGAGAGAGAGAGAGAGAGATTTGGTTAGTTGAATGTGCTGAGGAGTGACGCAAGATTCGAAACTGGTCAATCGCGCTATGACAAAAGAAGTCAAGGTTAGTAAATCATAATATAATTATGTATAAATACACTAGGGCAGAAATTGAGACGATGCGCCAAGGATATTTCAACCGTGTCTTTTTCCGTAGTTTCAGCGATGAAAAGCCAGGGCTTACACAGCAAGCAAGTTGGCCAGGTGAGCCAACTGATGGGTTATCCTGGCAGACTTCCTGAATCGCGGAATTCTTGGAGGGCAGCAGTAAATCACGGGATGCTTCAGACCCAAAAAATATCGTGACCAGCACCAGCTCAAGAAAAGGGAGGCCAGAAAAATCAAGGCAGGCTCAACGGATAGACCAGCAACACGCTCCACTGCAGCCGCTACAACAGTTTCTGCCACTCATACAAAGATCTACACAGCCATACCACAAGGTGCAGCAACCAGCCATGACGCCCGTGCATCAGATCGTCTCTCGAGTTGGAAAGGCCAACAAGCACAAGCAACAAGTCCAAGGATACTAAATAGTTAAAAAAATATTTGTATTTTATAAGCGTGAACAAAATTACGCTGTTGAAACATGAACATCCAACACATGAAAATGTACATAATGAAAATCGAAACAGATTAATAAAAGGATGAATCGAAAACCTACTTTGTTTTGCCGATTTGAATATATAAAAGCACAAATACAAGCAACCTATGACACATCCATGTTTGCAATACTAAATGTAGAGGAAAGATTAAACGGCTTTGGACAATTTTGCTCTGATCGGGCGCCTCACGCTTTTTGAGTAAAAATTATCACATTGCATAATATTTAGGGTGGATCAGACCTGATGTGCCTTATTTCCATCTTTTAGTCTTGTATCCAAACTTTTTTGCATTATTATAAGATTCATGGAGAGACTTTCAGGGGACGTTAAACTTCTCAAAGAGGCGATATCTGAAGCCGTCGCCTATTATCCTCAGATTGTTTAAAGTCATCAGTGAAATCACATTTTTTCCTTATTTAGATTTGCCATACAGACATAAGAGTCCTATTCATTGATATAGTAAACAGAATACATAAGCATAACACCACATGATGTGTACAAAGAAATGCAGACATTCACAAAGATTCACAGCTTGAGGATTAGCTATTGAGTGTTAAACTTGGCAAAAGTCCAAAGTCTAGAAAGTATAATTGCAGCCATAGTAACAAGAAGAAACGCATGCTCTTATTAGTGTTATATGATGTGAGTAAAACTTTCTGAATGAAAAGAAAATGTCTCCCTACTGTTCATATAATTACTCTTAATTTTTAAAGGTGTTGTTTAAAGATACTGTATAAAGACACACACACACACACACACACCCCAAAAAAAAAAATGAAGATGAAACTGCATTATATGTGGTGTCTTTTTCAATTTTCACTTTTCATCTTCCGTACCCTTTCCTCAACTCGTTCTACCACTCCTTTTGGTTGGTGAATATTATATCCGTTTTCGCTTCCTCATCATTTCAAACGCACGGCTTCAAATACTCTCCTTGCCTTGCATGGGGACATATTAAAATAATCAATCAAGGAATGCCCCTCCATGGACAAGAATTTTCACGGTCCAATACAGACGCCATCTTGCCTTTCCCTTGTGCGCTATCATTTTAAAAGGGGTCGTAAGGGTCAAATCTTGGGAACGAAGGGCAGATAATTCGATTAGGATTTGCCAATTACAGCACACTCGCGCGATAAATGAGTGCGCTCGGCCAGAATTACCGTTCTTGGAACTTTGGACAACGAGACGATGATTTGTCACCTTTCCCACGGGTCCCTCTTTTCTCTCTCTCTCTCTCTCTCTCTCTCTCTCTCTCTCTCTCTCTCTCTCTCTCTCTCTCTCTCTCTCTCTCTCTCTCTCTCTCTCTCTCTCTCTCTCTCTCTCTCTCTCTCTTTCCCTCTCTCTCACTCTCTCTCTCTTTCTTTCTTTCTCTCCCTCCCTCCCTCTCCCTCTCTCTTCTTCTCTCTCCCTCCCTTTCTCACGCTCTCTCTCTCTTCCTCTCTCTCTCACTCTCTCTCTTTCTTTCTTTCTCTCTCTCCCTCCCTCTCTCTCCCTCTCTCTTCGTCTCTCTTCCTCCCTTTCTCACGCTCTCTCTCTTCCTCTCTATCTCTCTCTGTCTTTCTCTCTCTCCGTCTTTATCCCTCCCTTTCTCAAATTCTCTCTCTTCCTCTCTCTCTCTCTCTCTCTCTCTCTCTCTCTCTCTTTCTCTCTCTCTATCTCTTTCACACACACACACACACTCTTTATCTATCTGACTGAGATATCCATTTTCGGTGAAGTGTGTTTGTAAAATTTTGTCTTTCATTAAAAGCCTAAATATCACTTTTTCTGTTTCACTATATGTTTCTTTGTGCCAGTATCTCTCATACTGTAGTCTATGACTCAGTCTGTTTGAACGTTTGTATCTGTTTTTCTCTGCCTTTACCTCAGTCTCTATATTTATTTACGTATTGCATCTGTCTTAAGTGCCGTTTAAATAATTGAATGCTATTAATATTTTGTTGATTTTATTGAAGTGTTAGTCAAATGATCCTAAGAATGAAAATATGGAGAGTTTATACACTGAAACTAAAATGGGTGTGGCTATGTCACCTTTACAGCAAATTGGTTAACTCTCTTCTTACGGCACTCGTATGGAGAGGTACGTTGACAAGAAGAGAAACAATGTAACTATAACAATCCGTTAATTTGCTCAGAAATTAGTAAAATTGTATGTAAAATATCTACTCGACGGTTTTACATATTTCCGAGGAAACCAAAACATGAAAGGGCCATGAAGTTTTAGAATATTAAACCGAGAATAATGGTAACTGTTTTTAATGAATTTTGAGTGGCTTTTTCTTTTTAAATTGGAATATTGCAAAGCAACAAAAGGTCCGTAAAAATATGACCGATATTGAGAACACCCTTTTTAAACTTTAATCAATGAAGACTGTATATTAAAGTCGTAAATTGTGCTAAAGTTTTTTTGTTGATAACGATTAGTCAAAAGATCTCAACTTGTAGTCTTCAAAGTTCGTTATTTTACAAATCGCAATGGGCAGCCCAAAGTAAATGGATGGTAAAGTTGGCTGATAAATAGTTGCAAAAATTAATTTATACACAAGCGCTGCATTTGAATACACACTCGAAGTAAACCAATGGAAAATGTTTACATAAAAATGAATATTCCGTTGTAAAAGATTGTGTGGGGTCAGATAGTTTTTCGTATGTTTTGCCCTCACGTTTAAAGCAAGGGAAACCACCCCTTTTAAAGCCCCTATTCTGGTTATTTAGATTACTGCCAGTGGATGTTCTTGACAAAAGCATCGCTTTGCGATAGTTCAAAATATCATATCAATTATGTCAAATTTCATGAAAATTCATTTCAAGTGAAGGTACAAATTTTTTTTAATTCTGAGAAACGTTTGAGCATATCTTGTAGTGAACGAGTTACACCTAGCAGCGAACCAACTTCGATTTCAATCTATTTTCAAACATAATTAATTGAAGTAAAGTTTTTTTGTTTAGTTGGTTTTTTGTTTTGGTTTTTTTGGTTTTTTTTTCGCTCACGCATTTTGTTATAGCGTGCTTGGTTTCTAACTGTATTTTTTACGATCAGAAATATGCAATCTGAATACATTCAATGTATTTTACAATAAAAAAACAGCAATATAAGTTAGTGGTTTGTAAGTTTTAAGTCAAACTTATCACTTTTGAGCTCGTAAAAATGTACAGAAAGTTACCACGGTGATCCATCTTGCCATTCATACTAGCGTAAGTTAATTCGTCAGTAATATAATCATAATCACATGTCTGCGAAAGTTTGCTTTAACTCTTTTCAATCACATAAGCAGAAGTTGGGGTCTAGGTCTTTGTAAAAAAAAGTCCGTTTATTTCAATCCAAATGTAGAAAAACATTTTATTTCCAACCTAAGTATGACTCATAATCCCTATTTTTTCTTTACTTTCTTTTCGACCTACCATTTTGTCTAATTCTGTCAGAGGCTTATTAAAGCCCTTTGTTTAAACAACTCAATAATGAAGACATCTTCAACTGTTGATTGCAATAAAGTATCGTAAAGCGCCGTTATCTTTTAACCTCGCAGTTGTTCCTTGTGATAAAAATACTTTTACAATCAATAACCCCGATCAGTACGCGGTCAATAAAATAGCTAGTATAAGGTACTCTCCCTGCGTGTGAAGTCAGGCGTGTCGTTTTGCTCTACTGCATCGAAGACAAGCTAAACTTTGGCCTAGCCTCATTTGCTTCCTCTTCTTCCTTCATGCCAGTAAAGCTTTAGACAGTCATACACTCTAATAATCTTTTTTTTTTCTATTAAAGCGATTTTAATCGTCTGATGAATATACACTCTTTGTGACTGTGAGTGGGGCCAAGTTCTGAATATATCTGAAATCTTGGCAGTGTTCCAAAGAAACAGGTCTTCGACCGAAATAAACGAATTGTGTTATGCATTTTAAGGAGCTCATTTACGAGGTAATTTGTCTGTGTGTGCCACTTACTTTAAGCGTAGGAAGACGATTCGCAGAGCATTTAGTACTTTAAGTATTATAAAGAAAGCAAATGTCGTTAACATATTACACCCAAAATATTAACATGCAGATGTAATAATCATATGCAGCCAGAGGGAAAGAGCATAAATAATTTATATAATTTTCTGATTCTACAGTTGCTTTTATTTTCATTGAAATGAGAGGATATTCAGAGTAGCATTGTCATTATATGTTTAATGAATGTCCCTCTCATATTTGTTTTGTTACCGTTTGGCTTCAGTAATGCATCGCAATTTTCTTTTCCAAACACACAATCCATTCAGTAACACAATGTGCATTCCGTTGTGATATTTAATCGCTGCTGTGTTGTAGAGATTAAACAACAGATTTAAATAAATTGACAGGTAAGACTAGAATCATTTGACAGTAAATCCATGTACAACAAAGACGATGTTTCTCATCCGTTATGAAAAAACAATCTCTTTGAGTTGTTAAATAAAACCTTTACCTTTAAGATCTTTTGAAGCGCATTATATACATATATATATATATATATATAATATTTTCAAATGGTCTTGTCGAACAGGTTTAAAAGGGCTCAATAGCAAGTTTTGATAAATAAATGAAGCTAATTTTAATATTTAAACCCATTGTTATCCAATCTTCGCTTCAGAGGATTTTCCTGAGCGTGACAACATCGAATGTAAGTCAGAACCAGTGGCCATGACCCTTACCTCTCTGTTGGCAGACACACACAACGTATTGATCTGAGTAAAGGGTTCCGAGAAAACTGCGTGTCTGTTGACCCGGATAGGGCAGTTGGCATTGCTGCTAGGCGCACTTCCACACGGGGTGTCAAAGGAAAAAAACAGCATGTTCGCTACACATAGAATTTGGGTTAAGGAAGATAAGACAATGCGAGTGACGAAGGTGGTTGCTTTGCTATAGATCAGTGCCACGTCTACCTCATCGGTGCATTCGAAGAGCGGGTGCAGAGCAGTTTTTATTGTTTCAATATTTCCCTTTATATCTTTTATTATCTTCGAATATTTTTTTTTTTTAAATATAAGGCACAAAGTGTTATTAATACTGGTTAGCATCTTATGTAACTTATGTAGCTGCACTTTGTGTTGGTTTTTTTTTGTTGTTGTTGTTTTTGTTTTGTTTTGTTTTGGTTTTGGTTTGTTTTGTTTTGTTTTTGGGTGGTTTTTTTTTTTTGGTAATTTTGTCGTTGGTTTTTGTTTTGTTTTGTTTTTTTTACGGGGATACATTGAAAGACGTGAAACAATTTTTTTTAATTTGAGGCAAGAACAGAATTTTGATCTACACGTCAAACTTTAAGATATTTGCTATATTTCTACAAGTAAAGTTTACAAGTTTTCACTTTCTTATGAAGTCTATTTGAAGAACCCTCGTCGAAACTTCAAAACTGCCAGATTCTACTTTGAAAAGGCTATAACGAAAAAGACAAAAATATTTATAACAAACAAGAGGACAATCTTTCTTATTTAAAAGTGATTTTAAGTCGAGGCTTCCTACATGTATGTCTTAAATAGGGGTTTATGTGTTCCCGTGCCGTGTTTCTTTGCTTGATTGATTCCTGTCGAAGTGTGCTTTATGAAAGGACTTAATTCCGATTTCTCTATGCAGTGTTTTCTTTACCTCAAAGCAAGACAGGTTTTTATTTCCACTCGGGCGTTCACTGGCCTTCCAGATGAACCTGCATCGAACTAGCAGCTTTAGATGTTTTCGGATCAGTAGGTCCGGTTGTTTAAAATCTTTACTGAGTTAATGACGGATTGGACCCTTGTGAATGACTCTTAACAAACTTACTTATCGTCCTCATTTCTATATGAAGTTTCTAACTTCAACCACTCAATCGATCATTGGCGAATGATAATCCCGTCTGTATGTTAGATCACTGCTCGGTGTTTATTCGTAGTAGTAGTAGTAGTAGTAGTAGTAGTAGTAGTAGTAGTAGTAGCAGCAGCAGCAGCAGTAGTAGTAGTAGTAGTAGTAGTAGTAGTAGTAGTAGTAGTAGTAGTAGTAGTAGTAGTAGTAGTAGTAGTAGTAGTAGTAGTAGTAGTAGTAGTAGTAGTAGTAGTAGTAAAAGTAAGCGTGAAGTAAATATTCCTGTATTGAACGGCATTAAGAAATTTCGCAAATCACCTACATTTTTCTTTGCTGTTTATTCCTTTGCTTTCAGATTATTTAATGGAAAACGTTTCTAATGAATCGCGATGTGGACTTCTACAGAATTATAACAACATTGAAGCAGCACAGATAGGTATCACATTACGCGGCTGATATTGAACCAGATCCGAGACATATGCCTAACCAGGCAAGATGGGTTGTGGAGGCAGTACACATAAATCGAAGCCTGTTCTGTAAGCAAAATACAATAGAATGGTCTTCTGAACAAAAGCTAGTTGTTAGACTAATCTAAAGCAATGAATCAAGAAGGTGCTTTGAAAACCGAAGTTGAAGGGGTTTTTTTTTTCCTATTCTTATAAACATTCCATTATTTTTTCTCCTCAGGTAAATCAAACTTCAGTTACTTCAGCCCTTGCCAATATAACTTAGTACAAGCTGCAACGATTGATAATAATATTATGAAGCCTAGTATTTACATGCTTTACAAGATTATGTTGTGAAAATGTTTTTTTTTTTTTTCTAAGCGACTGCTTTATGTAAAAACAGAGCAAAGTTATTCTGTAATACAAACATGGGGTATGATTAGCTTATGTGAATAGTATTTGGGAATGATTTCAATATATTGTGCATTCTTTTTTTATATATAACCATTCTCTATTTATGTTATTGATGGTTCAAAATTTACTTTTTTCAAATGCAATTAATTAAAATGATGATCGTCACAATAATTTTTTTTTTAATTTTACAGAAGTTTTTTTTTTGTTTTAATTTTTTTTGACAGTGTAACAGTTTCAATTTTTTTTTTAACTTTGTTGGTCTCAAAGACTTATTCAAACGAAATATTCCAGGGTCCCAGAAGAAGACATACCAACAGATCTTCAACTGGTAAACCTAAGAGACGATTCAAAAGGTCAAAACTCAAGCAAAGCCAGCAACGGTAGTGTATCGTATCACTCTTGGCATAAAACTTTAAAGCAATGTCAAAGAGTATAGTACAGCCCAATTTCTTCATTCTCCAATGTTTTACCTTTCAAGGCTATACGTTTCGGCTACACTTTTTATAAATTACCAACCGATACAAGTATTGCTACTCCTTTTCCTACTTTTCACCATTGCTTTCTCTCCTCGATCTTCTGACCTCCGTGTCCTCCCGATCATCTCCTCCAATTACTACTACTTGTCATGATTATGTTTACTGTTAGGTAAGCTAGATGTAGCAGACCACTGGAGTATAAATGTAAGAATTGTGAGTCTTGCCTATACTCAGCACTGAACAGTTTTTAGAAATAAACTTTTGAGGGAACGTGGTCCAAAAATGTTTGCACTATGTGGGATTCAATGCACGAGTTATTTTCCCGTTGGCATAAGAGAGCATGGTAAAAAACGAATCTCAGCAACGCTCCTTTATTTAATCAGCATTACACAACGAAGAGCTTTACTTTCCTGAGGACAGATATGAAAATTAGTGAGAATATAAGAGATGAAAATGCAAAGGTAACCATCGATGAGTATTACTTGTAAACTCCTTCAATTGCTTGCAGAAGATTCTTTCAACTGTCACTTCCAACAGTTACTGTTGTGTGTTTTCAGAGGATGTCGGAGAGCAATCACCTGACAGGCCTGCCGAGCCTCCACAGTTTTTTACTCTGCCACTCTCCACGGAGACAGTCATGAGAGGAGATATGAGCAAGATGTACCCATCAGAGGCCAAAGTGGTCAGGATCTTCACAAGTAGTACATTTACTGGTCAGTGCAGGATCGAGTTATGGTATTGATTTCTTAGTTGCTGTCACGGGTTTTGTAACTTAGTTCAGGTCACAATAGGTTTTATAAGCGCAACAGTTTACTCACACATGATATGGTCGAAAATTTATTAGACTGAACAATAGCCTATATTTTGTATTTTTGTCTTTGAGTATCTAATGGTGCTTAATTAAGACATTTTATCGATCAGTGAGAATAGTTCGAAGTTTGATAATCACTTTGTGTTCATTCCCCCCTATTCCCTAACCCCCACCCAGCCCCCTCTTTTCCGCCCTTTCTTGTCGCTTTATGTGTTATAAGAATCGATCGCTCAAGTTCATCGCTTTCATTTCTATATCTCTTGTATCGCCCCAAGTAGATATATATATATATATATATATATATATATATATATATATATATATATATATAGGCAGTTATAGTCAGTCTTTACCATCTGTTTTCAAGAAGTCCTTTTGTTTAGCTCGTTAACTTTAGTCCCTTTGCAAACTAAGAGATTTTTTTTCCACTTATTTAAGTTTCCAAACATAGAATAATAATCTTGTGGAAAATTTGACGTTGTTTCCAGAAATATATTTGCAACACTATTTCTACTTCCTGCCCTTAATTTCCGCCCCTCCCTTGTGAAGATTTTTTTTCACCCACGGCATTGGATAAGACCTATAATAATTTTTTGGTCACAGCTACTTTTGTATTATTTTGTCAGATTTAATTCAGAGGCATAATCACGGTAAATATTACTTTGTAAGAAAACACTTATTTGTATGCTGCCATCATACTGATTATCATTGAGGATATTTTCATTGAAAATTATATGCAGCACTAACTCTGTGTACATTCAGAAACTGTGAAGCAAACAAATCCCAAACAGAATAAGCCAAGAGTTATAATTATCATATATATTGTTATCTAATGTCTATTATCTTCCAAGCGTGACATTTCAATAATCTACAGACACTCGCAACGAGAGAAATTGGTTGATGGAGAGGGTCTACCCAAAACTGAAGACATTCTGCCAGAACAGAGGTTATGACTTTCAGGTCTGTGTGCCTTGATTGTTCTTCTTATTGTAAGTTTTTAAGTAGTAGTAGTAGTAGTAGTAGTAGTAGTAGTAGTAGTAGTAGTAGTAGTAGTAGTAGTAGTAGTAGTAGTAGTAGTAGTAGTAGTAGTAGTAGTAGTAGTAGTAGTAGTAGTAGTAGTAGTTGTAGTAGTAGTAGTAGTAGTAGTAGTAGTAGTAGTAGTAGTAGTAGTAGTAGTAGTAGTAGTAGTAGTAGTACTAGTAGTAATAGTTTTTGTAGTAGTTGTAGTAGTAGTAGTAGTAGCAGCAGCAGCAGCGGAAGAAGAAGAAGAAGAAGAAGGAGAAGAAGAAGAAGAAGAAGAAGAAGAAGAAGAAGAAGAAGAAGAAGAAGAAGAAGAAGAAGATGATGATGATGATGATGATGATGATGAAGAAGAAGAAGAAGAAGAAGAAGAAGAAGAAGAAGAAGAAGAAGAAGAAGAAGAAGAAGAAGAAGAAGAAGAAGAAGAAGAAGAAGAAGAACAATCCAAAATACATTTTCATTAAAATTATATTATTGCTTTTAATGTGATCAAAACAAATTGCGTTGTAAAGCTTTTTGAGTCAGTTTTAGGTGCAGCTTTTGTCGAATGTACTATAGGTCGTTGACATGCGCTGGGGCATCCGAGATGAGGCTCAGGATGATCACATGACCACAGATATCTGCCTGAATGAGGTACAACTCTGCAAAGAGCTTTCTACAGGACCCTTCTTTGTGGTAAGCTGATGAGATATCAGTTATTGTTACCTATTCAGTTTTGATTTTGTAAAAGCCGAGGAATTTTATTTGAATAGGGCGTGAAGGTTAACGGTAACTTTGAATGGTTAAATATATGGTACTTGAGATTTCTTTTAAAAATTCTCGTCTATTAATTGCACAAAAGTTCAAAGTTACAGGAGACAATCCGTGTAATTCTTTTTCTTCAGAATAAAAATTTTCCGTCATTTCATACAAAAAAAATGACCTAAAAAGAATAATTTTAAATAAAGCGTTATCATGTGGAGATAAAACAGGTAAGTAGATACAAATGTCCATTTTTTTATTTATCACCAACTGTAAAGTTTCAAACTAAGTCCTCAATATTTTGCATCAATGATAAAAAAAAGCGGAAAGTATTATCCAGATGGCTCTATACTTAAGTACAAAAACATGACTTAAAAAAAAACAACAAAAAAAAACGAAATAATTAATTTTTTTCAATGAAGTGGACATCGCCTTCTTTGTTCAGCTTACAGTCTTGTCCTTTAAAATTTTTTTTTTTAAATCTTTGTCATCATTTTCAAACTCATGGGATAAATCCAAGTCTCATCATAATATAAAGATAATAGCTTCAAATTTAATTTTTTTGTAAAAAAAAAAAAAAAAAAAAAAAGCTGAAAACATCGCCACTTCAGTCAATTGACATCTTTAGGCTTTGCACCTAACCCTTGTGAATTAACATAACTATGGTGAACAATTTCGATGTTGGTGAAATAGAAATTTGTAGCCCCTCAAAATCCTCCAAGCTAATAGAATAAAGGTACAAAATAACCTTGAAAGGTAAACTTACAAAGGAAAAGAGGGAAACAGAACACTACTATTCTGGCCATGAAGACAAAATAACCTTAAAAGGCAAACTTTCAAAGGGAAAGAGGGAGACAGAACACTACTTTATTCTGGCTACATGGCCATTTTAAACACTCAGTAAATTACAGCCTGTACCTGTTTGACGTCACTTTCAGTCTTTCATGTCCCACAAATACGGCTACCGGGATTTCCCGCGCAGAATACCGGCGACAGAGTTCGAGAAGCTCATCTCCGGTGTTACATGCGAGTCGGCAAAGGAGATGCTTAACAAGTTGGTTTTACAAGAAATTAACCAGTTTTGTTAGTAGAATAGTTCTTCTCGGTTTCGCTCACTATATAAAAAATAGATTCTCTACTAGAGACATGAAGTTCCTAAAGAGTCTCTTGGTCTTAAACGTGGAACTTTTCTACTTCTACTACTGTAATTGTTAGAAGAAGAAGAAGAAGAAGAGGAAGAAGAAGAAGAAGAAGAATGGTTACAATAAAAATAACTACTACAGCAATAATATTAATATTAATAATAATAATAATAATAATAATAATAATAATAATAATAATAATAATAATAATAATAATAATAATAATGAATTCTATAGTAATACACTATATTTTAACTAAAGGTGTCTTTTAATAATAATAATAATAATAATAATAATAATAATAATAATAATAATAATAATAATAATAATAATAATTAATAATAATAATAACAATAATAGTAATAATCATAATAATAATAATAATAATAACAACAACAACAACAACAACAACAACAACAACAATAACAATGATAATAATCATGGTGATGATAAATTTCCTTCCAGATGGTTCCTACTGGATGACAACTCGGTGCCGCCAACGTACATGCTGCAATCAATCAGCACACTGCTTCCTGACACCAAGTCCGAAGTGACAGAGCTAAGCAAAGAGGCCTGGGGATCTTGGTGGACCCAGCACTCTACCATGCACTCCGCTCTAGCCCAGTCGGCCCAGGTTACACTGGAGCCCTCCGAACGTCGATCATACATTGAGTCAGGTATACCAACTGGATTTACGATAGCCCAGTGACTCACAAGTACACTATGAGTAATTCTCACTTTTTTTTGTTTTTTTTTTTTTTGTTTTTTTTTTTTTTTTTTGGGGGGGGGGGTGGTTATGAAGCACGCTTATTGCTAAGTTCAGTACTTCAATTCAAGTGCTAGAATCCCTCAAAGGACAATCAATTTTACGATCACTGTCACTTCAAACCTGCTTTTAAATGCTCCTAAGCAGTACGTTTTTGCATGAAGCTGTACAATTCATAGTTGTTATAAGAGCCTGCCATTCTTCCTTAAACATATCTCTTGATTACAAGAGCTCATAACAAAATATGAGAGTGCACTCTTTATGTCAGTTGTCATAATTTTGTGAGAATGGAACGTTGTAGAGTATGATACAGGTATTTCATAGGACGTTACTTAACATGAAGTTCTTTTTTAAAGAATCCTTGAGGTATGCTTTTTGGGGGGAAAAGGTGCTGAACCAATAATAAGTCGGGAATTAAAGTATAGAAAAGAGAGGCATGTTTTGGATTAACGGATTAGCTACAAGACAACATTTTGAGAATTTGCACTCGACACCTTTTAAACGAATATTTCAATTTACGTTTTAGCCTGCAAGTTTTAACCAAAATAATAACAGTATATATTGCTGGGATCTTTATGGAAGTGAAACATTTAAATTTTGGAAATTAGGGATGCAGAAAACAAAGCCTTTCGTTTTCATTTGTAAATTCTATGTCTGTTGAAAATAGCGGGCACCAGTTTTTGTTTTTTTTTAGTTTTTCTGGCATTAATATTCCATATTCTAACCAATTTCCTTTTTATCTACTTGAATTTACCTAACTGTACCAATTGTATTTGATCTGTTTAAATTTATCATTTTTCTCTCTTAATGTTTATTTTCTAACCGAGCGCCAGCTTTTGAGAAATATAAAGGTTCCAAATCTCATATTCCTTGTGAATGGAAAAATTTTTTTGCATCATGACTTTCTGGTCCATTTTCATAAGACTTTAATTAAATGTGTCTGTTCATCCTTCTGTATGGTGTTGTGATCCATTATATTCACCACGCCAGTATCGGAAGCGGAGGTGAGAACAGCCGTGGAAGGACTGACATCAGACACCAGGGAGAGACTGGTCTGGTTCCGTCGTATCGTCACAGACATTGAACGGGTGGACGCCCAGGCCGAATATAACATCTTAAGGAGATATAAAGGTGGGGATTGTTGCCATATCGGTCACAAATCTTGTTTAAAAAAGCATATATAAAAGCAAGGAAGGATATTGTCCTTCATTCAGTATCTCGGATTAAGGTTTTATGAA
Source organism: Elysia crispata (assembly GCA_033675545.1). NCBI lineage: Eukaryota > Metazoa > Mollusca > Gastropoda > Plakobranchidae > Elysia > Elysia crispata. The sequence continues at coordinate 1,418,399 of JAWDGP010003139.1, read as the reverse complement.
TGCCGAAAGAACCTATTCTATTAAGATAATAAACACATCTATAAGAAAAATGAGAACGAGAGTATGAGAGCAGCTATATCAGGTCTTTTTCACTGAACTTTTTATCATGTTCTTGCATTATCTACCAATAATGCTAATTTGGTTTTCCTATAATAAACGTCATTGAACTGTATTTGCTCGCACTTAAATTGTTTTTGCTAAGATATTTTATTCCATTCTTCGGGTGCTTTCATTGTTGTTGTTTTTTTTTTGTTGTTGTTCAAAATCTTTATAAGATCTAAGCAATGACGATGAGAAAGATAAAGAATCTAAGGATCTATTGGACAAGCTTGAGGAGGAAACCCTGACTAATAACATCCCTTCCGAAAATGTCTACAACTATGAAGTTAACTGGCAAACTAAAGAAGGTACTTATAATTTTAGAACTGTTTACTATCATCATTATCATCATTAGCAGCAGCAGCAGCAGTAAAAAAAAAATAATACAAATAATGATGATGATGATGATGATGATGATGATGATGATGATAATAATAATAATAATAATAATAATAATAATAATAATAATAATAATAATAATAATAATAATAATAATAATAATAATAATAATAATAATAATAATAATAATAATAATAATAATAATAATAATAATAATAATAATAATAATAATAATAATATCCATTATCATTATGATTATCATCGCCATTAAACCACCGCCATAGCTATCAACATTGACATCGTTGTCATATTTAATTATTATTATCCCCACCATCATCATCATCGTCATCATCATCATCTTGTCCTAACATTTAAAGAATATGACCGAAAATACTCAATATTGATGCCATGGAGAAAAAAAAGTAAGAAAAAAAAAACTTTTCTAACCACAGGTATAAGCCCGGATTCAAACCCAAGCCACAAAGAATACCTTTCAAAGCTTTGCAACGACTTTGAGACAAGACTGGTGTCCTTGTGCGAAAATGCCTTCAACCAAAAGACCAAGGTTAGGTCACAAGAACCCTTCTTTCAGGAGGTGTTGCAACACCTGACTTTCTGCCAAAATAAGTGCGAGTCATTTCACGGTCGTGAGGGTAGCTTGCAGGTGAGGAGAGTAATCCTTTATGTTTCATGCAATACTAGCGAAAAAAACAATTATAGAGCACTTAGTGGTAGACATCAGGGATGCAAAAGGGCAAGTAAAAAAGGTTAAGTTTATGACTGCTTAAGGAGGTTCAAATAAAGAAATTGTAATACTTGAGTCAGATAAATCCGTTCTCTTTTCTGGACTTTTTTCAGCTTCTCCAGGCACTGCCAATACTACAAATGCTCTCGCGAGTCCTTCTAATCATCATCATCATTATCTTTTTCTTCTTCTTCTTCTTCTTCTTCTTCTTCTTCTTCTTCTTCTTCTTCTTCTTCTTCTTCTTCTTCTTCTTCTTCTTCTTCTTCTTCTTCTTCTTCTTCTTCTTCTTCTTCTTCTTCTTCTTCTTCTTCTTCTTCTTCTTCTTCTTCTTCTTCTACTACTTCTTCTTCTTCTTCTTCTTCCTCTTCTTCTTCTTCTTCTTCTTCCTCTTCTTCTTCTTCTTCTTCTTCTTCTTCTTTTTCTTCTCCTCCTCCTCCTCCTCCTCCTCCTCCTTCTCATGCAAAATAAGCATTATATTACCTCATTGAGGACAGGCTGCATCAAAAAAATCAATTAAAGAAATCATGTTTCTCTAGACCACATCATCCTACTACAACATATCTCCCTCCCTCATCCCATCCCTTACAGTTCCTATTTTCTTTTCGTAACCCTCCTCTTTCTTTTGGTGAAATGACTTTTTTCTTATTTTTTTTTTAAAAGGAAATCGAGAAATATCTGCGTGGACCGGTCAGGCATCCTTTTACCATCTATGGCCCATCTGGATGTGGGAAAACATCATTGGTTGCGAAAGCAGCAAAACGATGCTACAAAGTTCATGGAGGCAAGAGCATCAACATTATTCGGTAAAAAATTGGATGAAAATATTGGCAGAGGTTCTTTGATACTATTCAAGTAACAGACTCATCATACTTTTATTTGTCTCTCTGACTTTGCTACAGACAGTATAGATTTCGGTCTTTATGATTCTTTTTCTACCTGCCTATTCACGACATTAATTTATTATGTCCTTTTGCTCTTCTTACTTTTACAATTTTGTATCTTCATCCAGTTGTGAGACATACGTGGGCACAGTCAAACAACATTAGTTATCCTACTATTGTGTAGGAATTACCATCTTTCCTTCTTTATGTCCTTGTTATTTCTCCCTTTTTACCATTTACTGCTATTTCCGCTTCTCTAAGTGTGATTGTTTTACATCACACTGTCTCCCTGTCTTCTCTCCTACTATCTGTACCTTTCTTTCTTTTCTCTCTCCGCATCCAACTAAATATTCATCTATTCATCCGTCATTCTGTATATCCATGAAACTATCTATCTGTCTATCTCTATGCCTTTCCCTCAGCCTCTTGATTACCTGCCCTCCCTCTGTCCTCTTTTAACTCATCTCATTTCTACACCATTATCCTCTACCAACTGCTATTTGAAACCGGCTTGAAGTTCAACTGTGGTTTTGGCGGAGTCAATGGGCTTGGGTGCAAATCCTTCCTGCTATGTATTTTTTTTTCTTTAGATTAATCTTTCGAATTCTTTCCTCAGGAAACCGTTCAAAAAATTTACCATTTGATTCTTCGCATGTATCACTGTAAAGAAATCTCATTGCTACTGAATCCCTGCCAGCTTTATCGGTACCACATCAGCAAGCACCACACTCCCAGCGCTGCTCTCCAGCATACTCCAGCAGCTCATGCAGGCGGCCAAAACCATAAAGAAAGGAGGCCTTGACATTGCGAATTTGGTGTGTAAATAATTGAGATTGGGAAAGTTCTATGTACTTTTCTTAATCCTATTACTTTTAGGAGCAAACAGTCAATAATATTAAAGTCTCATCTGCGATGGGGAAGCAACGTAGTATTTAATTAGCAGTTTCATAGTTGCAAGTTCAGAATTCCAGTGGGAGAAAACTGCGATTATGGTAACCTATGTCAAGGCTTCGGGCAACCAATCAAATTTATTGATACTCCCAAAACTTATTTGACTGCGGCAAAGATTTTGTCAATAATTCACTACAGTTGTTTTGACTTTTCTTTTTTTATAGTTTACAATGGAAACACACTAGATCTATATTTTGCAAGGAAAGTAATTGAATAAGTTGATAAAGGTTCCGGAGGGGTTTATTTATTTTTTGCTATTGTTTTTTCTTTTTCAAGTTGTAGATGAATAATGTGATTTGTTATTCAAAGGGTATACCTGTTATGATTTCTCACTCATCTCTCAGTGTTAAAAATATCGTTCCAGATAATTTTATTATTATTATTATTATTATTATTATTATTATTATTATTATTATTATTATTATTATTATTATTATTATTATTATTATTATTATAATTTGTAACAAAACATTTTTTCCCTGTAGAATGCTAAAGAAATGGCTGAAGAGATGATCATGATGCTGGAATATGTGGCACAAAGGTGTCCCGTCGTTCTTTTCCTGGACTCCTTAGACCAGCTCGAACCTTCCCATGATGCTCGTCGACTCCGTTGGTTGCCCTTGGTACTGCCAGCCAATGTGAAGGTTATAGTATCCACCTTACCCGAAGCGCAGTATGAGGTGTTTCCCGTTTTAATGGTAAGTATAATTCCCTACGGTTTTGATCGGACTCATGAATAAGTCCGCTCTTAATTAGATCATTCATGCTGTTTGTAATATTTTAGACTTTTTACTTCAACAAAATTGACAATATCAAGGAAGAATACTAGCCAAACATATAAACTGTGCATAAATATACTGTGTTACTGACTGTTGGATTTTTTTTAAATAGCCACGCATTTATTTAACTTTTAAAAATCTCTTTTTTAAGTCTTTTCTACATGTGCAGACCTAAGAGAGGGTTTGCTTTCAGTTCCTGGCTCGTCTATCTTGTGGCTGGGTTAGATCTCATGTTACCATCGCTATTCATACTATAGGAAACCATTGTCTCCGGTATTAAATTTCTCGAGAAATATATTGGGCGTGAAATAATGAAAAAATATAAAACAATTTGAGATTTATTCATAATGATTTCATTCAAAGATACTGTAAGTATCGGATTAAATGAAATGTAATTAAAGGTAAGCCGCAATACCTTACAGAACTGCGGTCCTAGAAGTATCAAATAAACAATACCAATACAAGAACTTCAAATTTCTATCTTTTCGGAGTATGAATTTATATAGAAAAAAGAGATTACATTACTCTTGAAGTATTTTTATATATGTTAACATGATGTATACTCTTGAACATTGAAATGTAGGCCAACTTCAAAGACACACCTGGGTGTATGCTAGAAGTTCCTGAGCTCAAAGGGTCTGATATTACAAATATTCTGAACCAATGGCTGGCAGCTGCAGGTAAGAAGGCTTAATGGTACGATGTGATTGTTGCTTTTTAAAGCTAGGTCAGAACAAGTGTGATGTTATTACCCTTGTAATGGACGGTAGTGGTTGTTATGTTGAAAAGTATGGCGATCAATGATTCAACGGTTACTCTGGCGGTGGCATTTTGGTGGTATAGGGGTAAAATATGGTGTTGGTAGTGTCTGTTAATGAAAAAGGTAGAATGTGTACCGCTAGGGATATCATCAATTGAATTGGTAATGATAATAAACATGAGGAGTACAATGAGTATGGGAATGATATTTATGATAGTAATGGTAGTGGTAGTGAAGATTAAAAAAAGAATTCATTGATAGGAGTATTTAATTTTTATTTTTTCGCGGATATGTTGTTTCGTGGTTTTTTTTTTACTGCAGGTCGGAAACTGACACCAAAGCAGAGATCTTTAGTCCTGAACGCTTTCCAAAACTGTCCGCTGCCACTGTTTCTGCGGTTATCTTTTGATGAGGTAGCTTAGTGTGTGAACTAAGTAATACCGGTAAATAAAATATGAATGCTGAGTGAAAATTTGCATATACAAAATTTTATTTAATCTATCACTTGTCAAAAACAAATCTTGAAATATTGATTGAATAGACGAATTAAATGCAAACTGCAAAATTCAGAAGAACCTTTGTTGCCATTTCAGAAGTTTCTTTTTAGTTCACAGGAAACAGAGGTTTATCGAGTATTTGCGAAGAACATTTGTAGTTGTTTTTTTCATTAGCGGGTTTCTTTTTTATTCGATAATTTAATATCGCATTCTTGTTGCCTATCAACAGCTAACTCTAACCTCGCCTATTTTTCAGGCTTGTAAGTGGAAGTCCTTTGCGAAACCCGAACTATGTATCCTTCAGCCAACGGTGAGAGACTGTATCAACAAACACTTCGGAGAGATGGAAAGATTTCACGGCAAGACATTCGTGTCTCGATCCCTGAGTTATTTGACAGCTAGTAAGAACTCTTCCTACATACCCAGCTAACGTTCTGATTGATTCCTATAAAGGTAAAAGATATAAAGGTCGAGATTCTCTAGGAAAGATTTAGTGATTATTCAAACTTTCAGTCAAAATATTCTAACCAGTTTTTAAATTTTCGTTATCTTCTAGCCGTTCCTGGTATCATTGAATAAAGTTAATATACAGGTCTCTGTTTCCAGTACCTTTTTACTTTTTTGTTATTTTTTTCCTCCCTCATCAGCCCTTATCTATTTTTTCTACATCTCTTTTTATGATTCGCTCTCTCTCTCTCTCTCTCTCTCTCTCTCTCTCTCTCTCTCTCTCTCTCTCTCTCTCTCTCTCTCTCTCTCTCTCTCTCTCTCTCTCTCTCTCTCTCTTTCTCTCTCTCCAGGTAAGTCTGGTCTATCTGAGGCGGAGCTGGACGATATCCTGTCTTGTGACAACCAAGTTCTGGACGATGTCTACAGATTCTGGACTCCACCAATCAGGCGTCTACCGCCATTACTTGTGATAAGAATGAAAAGAGACCTGGGGCACTACGTTGGTAGGCTTTTCCTTTTTTCCTCAACGTATTACCGCACCACTCGATTGCTTTTGATGTAAAAAGGCTACATTTTTTCAAGCATTATAAACCTTTATAAATTAGAAATCAGTGCAATAAAATCAGTTGAGAAGTTAGCCTACGCAGTATTTATTTAATAATCCTAATAACTAGATTTTTAAGCATTATAAATCTGTAAAAATTGGAAATCAATGCAATAAAAGTAATTGAGAAGTTACGCAGTATTTTTTTTAACAATCCTAATAACTAGATTGTTTACATCTGAAAAACCCCCACCAAATTAATGTTTTATAATGAGCATAGTTTGGTGATCTTCGAAATTCATTGATGTCTATAATCTTTTTATTTTGATCATACCCAACTTTTTTTTTAACCTTTTTTGGTAACTACATAGTTATTGTAAAAATAACAGCAATTATAATGCCGTTTAAAAATATGAGAATTTTAAAAGTAAAATAATTAATGGAACATTATATTATAAGCAGGGTTGTTTTATTTTACTTAACAGGATTTTTTTTTCTGGAAAGAAGATGAACATCATGTCTAAGCTATCGGACTATAAATATGAAATATTCATGACTGGATGAGTACTATCAGTTGTTTTAAAATTCAACCTGAAATCCAAATCTCCTGCGTACTGTAATCTTGAAATCAGTTTTGTTGTGTTTGTTTTGTTTTTGTTTTGTTTTTTTTTTGTTGTTGTTTTGTGGTTTGTTTTGTTTTTCTTTTTGTTTTGTTTTGTTTTTTTTGTTTTTTTTGTCGTGTTCTCTTGCCAGACTAAGCCAAAGTTAGATTTTCTTTCATCCTGATTAGTAATAATCGCTTCGTATTCTATCTGACAATGGTCTCAGTTCTAATTTGAAAGGACTATCCTTTGCTTGGCGGTTCCTGTGACTATACGAGATTTTGGCCCACACTTGATATAGTCATAACTGTAAGGAGATTGAATTATTATGTTTGATAATGCACGCTTTTACCATCGTACATAAATCTTGAAGCTAGGAGCGCCGTTGTGGTGGGGTTAGAACCTACGCCCTGATATGAGCAGGGACATATTCGTGGGTTTGAACTTCACAGCGTCCAATGGAAACTTCTCTAGTGTGTGGAGAGAGCCAGGTATCAATCTTTTGCAGATGGACCACGTCAAAGAAACAAACAAGAAATCCTGAATTTTTTTACCCTAATTTTATTGCTCGTTTTCCAGTCAATCGGGGAGCGGATGGGAGGCAAGTGTTCTACTGGTATCATCGCCAGTTTATCGAGGCGGCGAAAGAGCGTTACTGCAATGATCAGGAGTCATTGAAAGAATTCCATGACGGTTTGGCCCATTTTTTTGCTGGCACTTGGAGCACGGGTAAGATAGAGGGGAAAAGCCTTAAGTTAGTATATATGACTGTGTTCTCGTTAACTTTTCTCCGCTTGCTAATAATTAAATTTTCTGTACCATCATTAAATAGCAGGCCAGTTGTGTTTTTTTAAGCACAGCTAAAAATTCGATGCACGGAAGAGAGACCCAGGTAACTTACAGCTATATTGGCTGAAATCAAGTTCCTGGTAGTATCCTTGGCTGGATCAATTTGGTGATGGTGTTGATTTTCGTCGAAATAGCCATATTATAATTTATAAAGCAAGGAATCGGCCTTTAAATATCGATTTCTAGACGGTTAACATTTAGATCTATGCTAAAATTTACATGTGGATGTTTAGGGCTTTCACTGACCAAATGAATTCAAAAAGTTTAATCTAAATATTAGTCTAAATATAACATCTTAATTTAGATACAGATATGATATACCATACTTACGTTAAACAAAATAATTATCTAGATCTAGATTAGACCGCAAAAACAAGATCTATACCCTGGTATTACATATTTCATATAAACTTGGGTCTAGATCTACATTTTCAAAAGCCTGCGATACTTAGATTAGGACTGTCCAAATAGATATAATACACTATGTGGATCTAGCAGCAAGGAACCCTTCACACAATCGCTCAAAATTTATCCCTACCATGTAAAGTTGATCATAAAAATGACGATCATAGTTACAGGTTCCCAGTACATAACAACTTTTTATTATGTTAAGCAATAACAGAAAAAAACAATATTGTGTGTATGAGAACTTAAAAAGTTATGTTATAGTAAGCAAGTACTGTTTTCGCTTTTATCGTTCTTTTCCTTACTGTGATCTAGACAAGATTTTGAATTTTTTTAAACAGACAGCTGGGATTTGGTGTTGAGTCGCCTCATAATTGTATCATGTGGAGCATTTGATGGGGGAAAAGCGCAAATTGTTTAAACGTACGTCTGATAAGCCAAACAAACATATTACTTTTCTATACAAGACAGAATAAAAACAAAATAGCACAAAAGCCAGCTCAGGAGAGACACTAGATATAATCCTCTGCCGAAAATAACGTGATTTTCAAAAACATTAATGACCTAAACACGGTGGTCTAACCCATGCTATGATTTCAAAAGATGGAATTGACAAGCAAATTCCCAACTTGTTTCTATTGTTTGTCCCTGAGTTTTGTTGGCAGTGGCATTAAGTCCAAAGCGGACTGTATTATAAATAGAAAAATTGACAGATTTGGCTAACCGTCATTAATTTGATTTGTCCTTCGAGATATTTTGATTATCATTCTTACAATATTCTCAAGCCCAAAAACTGCCTTAAAACCAATCTATACTTCTATCCAATTGTAAGGTTAAATATTTACTTACGGTTTTCCTTATTAAAGCGCTCTGCTGATACGGAAATTCTCAGGATTTTTTTTTTTTATGTAAATAATGTGAATAAATGGTATATTTTCACCCTCAGGTAACCTTAAGCCGTTCTTGGATAAGAAGGGCAAAGAGATGATAGCGGAGAGACACGCTGCTTCCCAGCCTCTGAAGCTTGGTGAGCAGTACAACATCAGGAAGCTGGGAAACCAGGCCTTCCACAGGACTCGCTCACATAACCTGGCGCTGCTCAAGACTGAGTGTCTCTTAAACCTTGACTTTTTGACGGCCAAAATAAGCTGTTTAGGTGTGAGGTACTTGGCAGAAATTTGCCCATCTTTGGTTGTTTCACCTCTTGTCTATCAGCCGCTGCTACCTATATTATTTCTACTACTACTACTACTACTACTACTACTACTACTACTACTACTACTACTACTACTACTACTACTACTACTACTACTACTACTACTATTATTACTACTACTACTACTACTACTGCTACTACTACTACCACCACTACTACTACTACTACTATCACCACCACTACTACTACTACTACTACTACTACTACTACTACTACTACTACTACTACTACTACTACTACTACTACTACTACTACTACCACTACTACTACTACTTTTGCTATTGTCAACTACTATTAATCATACTACTCCAACTCCTACTGTTACTACTACTAAGATGGTCTGGATTTTCTAATTTATTTAAATTTAAAAGCTATTATCTTAAGATTAATAGAAAGTTGTCGGTGATTGTTTTAGGAATGTAAATGACATATGAAACATTAACTCAAATACAGTTTTTAACCATTATTGTTTTAGTACATTGACGATTTAGATTGAGCTCTCATGCTCAATGATCATTAAAAAAAATATGACTTATAATCTAGGTCAGTTCTGGATGACTTTCATGAAGCTCGTATAACCTTTCCGGATGACCTTGCCCTTGAAGAAGTGGGCAAGGCATTGCAGCTTTCTCAAAGAGCGCTTGCGCATGACGTCAGGCTTCTCCACACCCAGTTGCTCGGCAGGATTAGGAGTGCTCGGGTAAGTTGATGCGGGCAAGGTTGAGAGCTGATACTGTCTGCATATAAATATTTTTGATTATACATACATTTATAATATGTATATGATTACAGAAAATCTTACCTTAAAGTCTCTGCATACTGCACTTGTGTTTCAAGCGGAGGTCGGAGGTGTCGTTTGTAGTTATACTGTTGATTTTCGTTTAGGAGCCACTGAAAGTTTTGCTGTAAATACCTATTTCTGTGGGGCATGATATATGTACATATATATATATATATATATATATATATATATATATATATATATATATATGCATATAAGTAATAGTACAATAGAAAGTAATGAAGACTCGTCACGAAAATCTTTACAAATCTCTCTTCAAAATCAACTCCACAATAAATTCCTAACAGTCTTAAAAGATAATAGTTTAAAGTTATTACGATTTTAACATACCACACCAGTTTTAAGTTTTAAGGAGTAAAGAGAGTAAGTCCCTTAGTACTCCAAAACGACTTAATAGTCGTCGCAAGAACGGACTGATATGAAAAATGAATTTGTTCAAATTGATGTGTTATCTTTAACCATTAAAATTTACCTGTGAACAGCGCAGAATCTAGGCATTAAAAATTAACAGCTGACTTACGTTAACTTAGAAAATCAACAGATTAACTAAAAGCTACTCTAATTTGGTCATCGTGCGTTGCAGAAAAAAAATAAATTCAAAAATGTCTCTTGAGTGACTCACGTTGATTCTTTTAATTCTTGTTTTCATTTTAAATATGCTGCTGGGGGAAAAGCAGTATATTTTGTATGTGTGGAGCCTAACTTTCTATAACATTTTCTATCTCTTCAACATCGAGAGTTGAAAATTATAATTACTGGAAATCTATCACGATTAATAACTATGAATCTAGCAGTGATAATCATGGCCCTAAGTAAAAACCAAACAATTGTATCCTTACAAACTTCAAGTTTTCCGGAACTTTACAGGATTGGAGCTGATCCAACCAGAGCTTCAGATGGCCCAGATGATGACTGAGCTATCTGGCGTCCCTTTCCAGAGAAAATTACTCTTATAAATTTTTTAAAAACCGAAATTTAAAGACTTGATGTGATAATATAATAACAACCCCATGAAAATACACACGACTATCCTACTTTTTTCTCTTCGAGAGATATTTACATAAATTGCTGACATAATAAATTAAAACGCGATGAAGACTCGAATTGTCTGTAACCTCCTTAAATGTTTCAGGTGGATATTTTATTATATTCCATTAGCAAGCATCAGTTAGTCTTGAAAGTGTGAGCAGGATGAATTTGGAGCCGCCATTGATGATACCAAGATGAATGCTTTTAAATACCTGCTCCTTTCCTCGTAATCCGATAAGTAGTTTATGTTCTTTGGGAAAAGAAAGTTGGGTAAGCACAGTAAGCAAATATTGCTTATGTGAACTCGGTAAATGAGAAAGATTGATTGATTGAGTCAATATTGTGCAGAGGTTGAAACAGGATAGCGGGACGACTTTTGTGAGGTCGAAAAATTAGGAAAAGTATGTAGAATACATAAGACAGATGAAGTGACAAATTCCTAACGCAATCAAGAATTAATACTTTAACCTAATGAGAGGCTAAACTACAGATTAGTGAATGACAAAAGCGATACATGAAAAAGCCACAGTTGTGGAGGGCTGGATTGACGAAAAGGGGATCCATTACTGAACCATCTAGTTATTGGTTCGGTCTCCTCTTATAGTCCACATCGATGGCTTGATAGAAAACTGCGGCCACGTTCGTACTATAATTTTCGGCAAAATTTGAGAACATTAAATAATCGAAAACCAGCCAAGTTATTTTTAAAGTTTGATCATATAAGGAGAGACAGCCCTATCTATGTATGCTCATCAGGCAAGAAGACTTCCGGAGTTGGCGGATCTATTGGCGCGATGTGAGGACTCTGGGGGACCATACCTGGAGCCCGACAGACCAATGATGAAAGCAACGGGAGGGATACTGCTTCACTCCATAGATGTACACGCTGACCGTATATCACATATGGTGGTCAACATAGCTGGGACTGTGGCAGTGACTTGTATGAAAATAAAATAGATAGTGATATGTGGCATGTTAGAATGATTTTTACAAAGTAGTAGTAGTAGTAGTAATAGTAGTAGTAGTAGTAGTAGTAGTAGTAGTAGTAGTAGTAGTAGTAGTAGTAGTAGTAGTAGTAGTAGTAGTAGTAGTAGTAGTAGTTGTTGTAGTAGTAGTTGTAGTAGTAGTGGTGGTGGGGATAGAAGTAGGAGGAGGAGGAGGAGGAGTGGTAGTAGTAGTAGTAGTAGTAGTAGTAGTAGTAGTAGTAGTAGTAGTAGTAGTAGTAGTAGTAGTGGTAGTAGTAGTAGCAGCAGTAGTAATAGTAGTGGTGGTGGTGGTGGTGGTGGTGGTGATAGAAGTAGTAACAGTAGTAGCAGCACCAGCAGCAGCAGCAGCAGCAGCAGCAGCAGTAGTAGTAGTAGTAGTAGTAGTAGTAGTAGTAGTAGTAGTAGTAGTAGTAGTAGTAGTAGTAGTAGTAGTAGTAGTAGTAGTAGTAGTAGTAGTAGTAGTAGTAGTAGTAGTAGTAGTAGTGGTAATAGAAGTAAAAGAGTAGAACGAGTGCTAGTAGTTGGGTTTTTTATTATTTGTTGTTGTTGTAGTAGTTATTGTTGTTGTGGTGGTAATAGTAGTAGCAGGAGAAGAAGTAAAGATTGTGTATGATTTTATCGTCTTTTTGTTTCCTCATTTAGGTGGCAACCAGGGACTAGTAACGATCTTCGATCTGTTGGCTGGTAAGATTCTGAAAACCATCTCAGATGTGGGTACTGAGCCGAAACGAGTACAGTTAGCCAACAGCGACCGTTCCCTTATTTTGAGTTTGGAGGAAGGAATTCAAGCTTATGATCTTCTGACAGGTAGGCCTGCTTGAAATTTCACTTAGGATTCTGAACTGAAGAGAGTTTATTTGTTCAAAAAAGCTCTTTTTCACAAGGTTTCCTTTGATCTTTTGACCTGAGTCTCCCGCCTTAAAGTTTCTTTCAACTATCTAAGTAACCAACTTGAAAAGTCTTGTTTCTTCAAAATAATGCCACTTAAATCTAAAACTATACTATCTGCTTCTGCTCGGCGTGATAAGAGCTTGCTCGACTTTGAACTTCGTTGTGTTTCCAGACGGCGGAGACGAAAGAAGAGGTTAATTTTTTTTAAGAATCCAAGTAAGAGCAAGTATACTGCTTTCATTTTCAAGGCCTTCTCCTTCTTTCCAATTCTTATTCGTTTCTATACTTGTGATTATTTACAGGCATCTCACGTTTTGTCTCTCTTAGTTCTATTTGTCTATCACTCAGTCTGCCTGTCTGCCCGTTATGTGTTTCTGTGGCTGCCAGTTTCTCTCTCTCTCTCTCTCTCTCTCTCTCTCTCTCTCTCTCTCTCTCTCTCTCTCTCTCTCTCTCTCTCTCTCTCTCTCTCTCTCTCTCTCTCTCTCTCTCTCTCTCTCTCTCTCTCTCTCTCTCTCTCTCTCGTTCTCTTTCTCTCTCTCTCTCTCTCACTCTCTCTCGCTCTCTTTCTCTCTCTCTCGGTTTCTTTCTCTCACTGACTCTCTCTCTCTCCCTTCCTAGTCTCCATCTTTTTACTTATCTGCCTATTTATCTATCTATCTGTCTAACTACTATCTATCTAACTTTGTATCTTTCTGTCTATCTATTTATTTATTTTTCAACCTATCTTTCTGTCTATCTCTTCATACTTTATCATTTTTCTTTCGTTTAATCAATCTATGTAAGTATGTCTCACTCACAATAGTCATATTTCTCATAGTTTACCGTAATCTCCTCGTCATCTTTTCAAATTTTTTCGATTAAATTTTCTAACCTTGTTTTCCATTCTTGTAGGCACAAAGATGTGGAGTGTGGACATAGAGGAGCAATTCGAGTTTGTTTTAGGAGGACCGAATTTCTCTCGAGTTCTTGTCATAGGAATTCCACACCTGATTTTTCTGGATGCTTTGACTGGTACTCCAGTTGGAGTAGAGAGTTTACCCCCAGACATCGTCATCAGAAACCCCGTGGTAATTACAGGTACGAAGCTAAACAATGGAAAGGGAATCAATAAGGTTGAGATGTAAATAGACACAGATTGTAAAAGAAGTAGACAGTCAGAGTATGATTCTACCAAATTATAAAGATAAAAAAATTTAAATCATTACAGTTAGTTGAACATATAGTAGAGTAAGGCCGGTTGACTTACAAAGACAACAGACACAACTATCGCATATCAGTCAAGCCTAAAGATAGATATTAAAACAAAAAAGCGCTCAATACTATATTTCTACCCGAACTAATTTATTTTCTTGAATAATTTCTCTGACATATTGTTAATTGAACTGTATTTTTACCTTTTGTTTTTAAAATAAACCTTTACTTGGGCAAATGTGAGTAGGGTTCGGCAGGGCACTCAGTGGCCACCATATTTAACCCACACTCATGTTAATTCTCATTTAAAAAAAAAAAACAATTCTTCTCAACTTAAAAAGGAAAGGCTCGGACAACATAAGATAGGCTTTGCAACATAAGTTTGAATTTTTAAATTACATAGAAAAACCATTTACTACCATTACCAATTCTACAACTAAGATGGCTATCGTTACTGCTACTACCACTACTACTACTACTACTACTACTACTACTACTACTACTACTACTACTACTACTACTACTACTACTACTACTACTACTACTACTACTACTACTACTACTACTACTACTACTACTACTACTACTACTACTACTACTACTACTACTTCTACTACTACTACTTCTACTACTACTACTACTATCCAGCTTCTTATTACAAATGATGATGATAATGATGGTAGTAAACCATTCAAAAATTATAAGTACCTTCTTTAGTCTGTATATTATTTCTACTATTTCTATAAACTACTACCACTACTACTACTACTACCACTACTACTTCTACTACTACTACTACTACTACTACTACTACTACTACTACTACTACTACTACTACTACTACTACTACTACTACTAGTACTACTACTACTACTACTACTACTACTACTACTACTACTACTACTACTACTACTACTACTACTACTACTACTACTACTACTACTACTACTACTACTACTACTACTACTACTACAACCACTACTTCTACTAATACGACTACTACTACTACCACTGCTACCACTACTACTACTACTACTACTACTACTACTACTACTACTACTACTACTACTTCTACTATTACTTGTATTTCTACCATAGCTGCTGTAACAGATTGTGGGTGATCTTTCTGGCTCTGTTTGTCTAGGGGTTTGAAAATATACAGCCAATCACTCGACTCGGCCGAAGAAAATAAGTCTGAAGTCCGTTAGTAAAAGTTGAAAATTGTTTAATCAAGAAGTTGACTCAATAATCACTGTGCGTTGACTCACTGCTCACAAAAATTTGACTGACTGGACATAATTTCGACTCTTATTTATACTAAATCTCATCGAATCATCTACAAAAGGAATTACATAAATCATTTGAAAACATTTTAGTACACGTAATGATTAATGCGCTATAAAATAGCAACCAATCAGAACAAAGGTAAACAAAGAGGGACGAAATCATCGTCATGCTAGGACTAATTGGAAGATTCCAGAAGAATCTAAACCACACACGTTCAAGGATACTTCTCACAGTGCGAACTATGTTCAACAAAAAAACCTAAACTCTTAGGCATGAACACAAAGATTATGCCACTCAATAAAACATGGTACGAGTAGATCTAGACTATCCTCTACCCAACAAGTACGCACCTACAAAGGGTGAGGAAGTCAAAAAATCAAATTACAGCACAATGTATTACAACTGCTGCCCTACTATTAATACTGCTGCTGCTGCCACTACTACTGCTGCTGCTGCTACTACGACTACTACTAGTACTACTACTACTACTACTAGTACTACTACTACTACTACTACTACTACTACTACTACTACTACTACTACTACTACTACTACTACTACTACTACTACTACTTCTACGGTACAACCGCTTCGACAGCTTTCATGCCCGTTTCAGGCTGCGAAAAGTACATGGTTATCGCTAGCATGTGGTCAAAACCAGTTGTCGTTTTTGACGCGATCAATCTTAAACTCTCGCACTTTACGGAGGGCCTAACAAGGTACATGGACGATAGAGAGAACGTAAGTTTAAAAATATCATATTTTTGTTTTCGTTTTCGGTTTAGCATATATACCAATTAAGTTATTTGGTTTTCATGATTCGTAAAAATTGGACTGGAGCCCTTTTTTATTCTTTGAGGCAACAATTTTTTTTCCTTTTTCGTACTTATTCTTTCAAAAAGAACTTTTCTGTTGTTTTTTTTCCTTTTGTTTTATTTTTCTTCTTATATCACTGCCTTTTCATACAAAGCTATGGATAATGTTACTAACCTTTAATGAATCTCCAGCTGAGATTTCTTCAAAACAGAATAACCCTTACTGCAATGTCTCATCCTAACGTTGCCTATGTTAAACAATGGATAGAATCGCTTTTTTTACAAAAGGTGGAGGAGTCTTTTCACAGAAGACTTAAAAAAATGAAAAGAAGGATTGAAAGAAAAAAAAGGGAAACAGGATAATGGTGGTGGTAATGGTGGCGGTGGCAGGCAAAAGCTTTAGGTAATTTTCAAAATCAAAGTCAGGATGGCAAAATAAAAAGATGAAAACACAACACTTACTTGCGGAGTTATTTAGGATGTCATCGAAGTGAAAATAATGACGACGACGCTACAGGTGAGATTGATGATGAGAACAAAAATCCCAATATGGCAGTTTAGATGATAGGTAAATTTAATAGATCACTTGTTGACACAGGCAGAATTCTTAAGATCAAACTAAATGAAGGCCTTTCCCCTTCTGTGTACGCTTGCAGAATCAAATCAAAATATAACTGCCAACACTGCAAACAATATTGCCAACTGCCAATATTTTAAAATCATGCAATGAATTTCCCAAATATATATATATATATATATATATATATATATATATAAGGGGTTTTGTTCTTCTTTTTCATTTTATTTTTTTGTTTTTGAATTGTATTTTTTACCTACACATTTTAGGGCCTACCCATTTTTTAATTGCTTTTCCGATGGATAATTTTCCATTGCTCTCTTTGTTAGACTTTGTGCCTAGTCCTTATACCTGCCGAACTATACTCCGTTTATCAGAAACAATCTGATCTAGTTGACAACCTTCTGATCAGCCACGACGGAAATATCCTGTATGTGGTCAACGCTGCCATGTATGAATTGCTCCAGGTGGATATTGCCACCCTTCAGGTCATCAAATCCTACCCAGGCAACGATAAGGAATTCCGTGACGTTAAGCTCCACCTCTCGCAGGATAGCCATTACATTTACTTCTGTCATTCAGGGTGAGCTGCCAACTTTTTTAAGGGCTGAAAAGTGTTTATTTTTTCCTTTATTATCTAAGGGATAGGAAGTTAATCAGAGTCTTTGCCAATCTTTTGAAAGAAAAAAAGAAAAGAGTTCTGAAACAAATTTTCATTTTTGGTGAAATTTTACTACGAGTAATAAGTGATGTTAAAATCGTAAAAACTAACGTTTCTTGTAAAATTGATTCCAAGGCTTTCATACTCCAAATAGCTTCTTGCGGCTCAAGGTATCTTTATTTTTCTTCAAGCTATTTTTTTTACCTAAACATTAATGAGAGTTAATGAAATCAAATGAGAGTTTGTTTGGGAAATTTGCTGATTAAATCAAGTTTGAGTTTATGTAATGTGATTTCCCAAAGACTTGAACTGAGCTATGTTTTAAGATCGTTAGTATTATGAAACAACCAAGTCTACGCTGAAGATCTTAAAGGCTCGAAAGCACTGATGTTAGTTCCAAAACTAAAAGGCGCAAAAATTTATATTTCACTCTTTTCTAAATAGAAGACAATTACTGTTTCAAATACAAAGTTTTGTTGTTGATTAAATTAATTATAAAACCATTAACTGCGATAAGCTCAAACAAAAGCCTAAAGATTTTTTCAAATTTTGGCCAAAAGTTAGCTTAACATTTCTATTTATTTACGTCAAACTTGGAAAAGTTTTTCCCATTCCGATTTTTAAAAATAAAATTAAAAAAATGTATCTTCCAGTTGTTTATTTAGAAATAAATTTATTATTCTAGATGTGTGAGTGCTTTGGAGTTAGCCACTGGCAGAAGAGCAACAATTCTCAACAAGCAGGGCGCAATACACAATGAAGATGTTTCTACTCCTGATATGAAGACATTTGTAACCTATAGCAACGATAGGTAAGATAGGGGAGTCTAATCCCTCCCTTTTCTGGCAGTTATGGTTATGGATATCAAAACCGTGCATTTGCCATTCTATAAAAAAGCTGCTTCCCTGAGCTTTTCGTAGACCTACACTCTTGATTTAGCAGTTAAACAAGGCTTTCCAGCCCAGTTTTGATTAAAAATTGTTTTTTTATGCCCTCACACTCACATACACACATATATACACATATATATATATATATATATATATATATATATATATATATGTGGGGGGGGCGTATATTTGTGTTGAGTGACCCACTTTAAGAAAGGATTAAAAAACCGAGATATTTCGGTTAAAATTACCTTTTTTAACGTGTATCAAATGAGGTATTAAGTTGTTATCAGATGATAGATCGGAATGCTATATCAATAATTAGTTTTTATTTTTCTATGTATCGCTTAATCCTTGTATCTCTAATTTTTTTTCTTTTATCTTTCTCTACATGACTGTGATACACTAAGATTTGGGACTATCTTTTTCTTTTATGAACTCTATATGAGAGATTTTCAGTAAAAAGAAATTCTAACTTACAATCAAATAACAGTAGCATATTTTGCGATGATTGTAAGTTATTGATTTTGGCATTTTGCTAAAACCATCGTTAGGTTTACCCAAAAATAGAGGTCTTGAGCCGCGTAATTTCTCATGCCGAACTGTCTTTCAACCAGTCATTTGAAGGTATTGGGTAATATTGGTCCTCCAACTGGGGAGTTAGATCTACTAACCAGTAAGGAGGTTCCGGAATTTTCACTGATTAAAGTTTCATCCAATAATTAGAACAAGCCAAATGCAGAACATGGTTGCATGGGGAATTTGTGATACACACTTACACACAAAAATGTCGCTTTAAGTTATATCAGAGACAATGTAATTACAACTTCAGGGGAAGGAAACACAAAAATCTTTTGGCGTTAGAAATGCTCCCGCTATCCTATTTTGCAGCAAATTGGTTATTTTAGATTGGCTGGTTCAGATCAAGCTGATTTTTTCTTAAAAACATTCGGTATTGAAAGATCAGTAGCAGACTGTACTTATCAGCAACTCATTGTCTAAATTGGTGATTGGTAATCGTTCAATCCTTCCACCCCCAATATGACAGACTAGTATTTCTGTTGGAAATAGAAAAGATTTTGTAACCTAATGACATTGCATTTAGAGGATTTGTGTTTCTGGTGTTGTTTAACCTGATTTAGATCTACGTATAAATTCGTGGAGTAAAAAAAAGACAATTCTTTATCTTCATAACGCCAGGGCACTCATCAAAGATTGAAAAAAGAGGAGAAAAAAAAGTAGGGTCCTGTATTCAAGAAAGATTCCCGTATTATAATGCGCATTATGCAATATGGGAAGCCGCCGTTTTTTGCTTGTTTTATGTATTGTTGTGAATTGGGTTGTTTTTTATTGTTGTTTTTTTTCGGGTGGGTGGGTTGTTGGTTTTTTGTTGTTTTTTCTTTTTATTGTATTTTGTTTTTGATTTTTGCTGTTGTTGTTGTTTTTTGTTTTTTTTTTTTTTGTTCATTTGTTTTGGTTTTTGGTTTGGATTTTTTTTCTGTTCTTTTTTATTTTTAAATATAATGTTAGTAGTTGTCTTGCAGAAGGATGCAGACTTGACCCAATCGTAAGTAAGATTCACATGCATTGTTAACACTTTCATTTTTGTTACTTTCCTTTCCCATTTCCATTTCCTCTTTTCTCCCCCTTCCCCCTCCCCCCTCCCCACCTCTTTCCGTTTTGCTTCCTTTTTGTTCTACCACCCTACTTTTTTCCTCTAATTGTATTTCAATTTTGTTCTCCTTTTTCTATGTATCTGGCTGTTTTTATCCTATTTCTCTATGTATCTCGCTGTTTTTTGTTTTTTTTGTTTTTTTGGTTTTTTTTAATCACTCTCACCGTTTCCATATCACAGCTCCGTGCATATCTTCGACCTAAACAAGTCAGAGAATCAGCCAGCGATTGAGTTCAAAGATTACAAAGATTACGAGAGGAGTCAATTCTCCCTTGTATTAAAAAATCCTGGAATTGAGTGAGTATGGTCGGTTGTTTAGTTAACAAATCCAGCCCACTTTATTGGCTATTCAAGGGCTAGAATAAAGATAAGGCGCAGAAAAGAGAAGGCTATACGAATGTAGAATAAAGCGGAAAAAATAGATATAATGGGAAAACCTTACTTTTGTCAGTTTTTAATGTTTTGAATGTAGCATCTATTTTCTATATCACTTGCTAAAGAGATTGCTCCCCAAACACTTCGAGAAAAACAATAATCCTGATCGTGAGCATAATAAAGCTAATAACATTTTAGCGTGACCTTAGAGTGAGGTTACTAGGCATTCATTTTGGGTTATGTTACTAGTCTGTAAAAAATTTTTGGATAATCAGCGATGGAGAACAAGAATTATATTGATCTTGTAACTTTAAACCCATTTACTTTTTAACAACCTAAAAATCATTCCCAAACGCTGCAGTTTTATTGCATGGTTAAAAAAAAATAATTGAAAGAAGAAAGGAAATATGACTTAAAACAGAATTAGTTCAGATGTAGGACTTCGTTTTTAGCCAATGTGCTTACGCCTGTAAGCCTATACATGCATCTATACATCAGGCACAATTCTGACAAGATCCGTAAGCTTCCTAGTCACCAAAAATGTCAATTAAGGCATGAGAAAAAAAATAGGACATTCTGTTATTTATCATTACCAGAAAAGTAAAT
>JAWDGP010003139.1:1367500-1390000 GCA_033675545.1 Elysia crispata | reverse complement strand
GAGGAAAGATCCTTGATTACCGCAGACTTGATCAGACTTCAATTTATGTACAGCTGATGGATTTGCAGCTCTTACTGCTACAAGTTAATCAAACGATCATACGCGTCATTTCAAAGCTCCATGGTATCACATAATGGACTTAGAGCACTGATTTGCGCTGATGCAGGATCCATTGTCTTCACCAAGTTAGAGCAGGAACACATAACATCAGGAGTATCCTCGCTTATAATGGCCTACTTGTTTGATGCATCAAGGATCCACGGCTTTGTTACTGGTTATTCAGGATTAGAGAATAAATGTCGTTTATGTTCTCATAGTTCCAACAATTTTATAAAAATCGAAATGACAGTAAAAGCAAATAATTCACAGATCTTATAATTCGGTTTAGGACATTCTACTCGGAGATGGTCGTTAAAATGAGTCGGTACTGACTAAGGGAGAATAATTGTTGCTTTCCGCCTTTGTTTTTCATCATCTGATTTTGTCATTTCGGTGCCAAATTGACTTCTCTGGAAAGAATGAAAGTAAAAATTTCTCAAGTTATGAACCTGCATCCTTATTGGGCAATCAACATTAAGGTTGTGACTGGTGCATTTAGTAGTGTTTAACTGCTGTTCTAATCCCAGAAGCAACGACTAGGTCCTATATTGTAATCTCTCACGCCGCATAATATTAGGCTTTTGTCAAGGTGGTTGAATGAGATCCGACTCAACCACCGGATAATCAAAGCTACGTTTTGAATGTGGCGCCTCTTTATGAGATGTTATACTGTGAACAGAATCTCAGAAAGGGAAGTATACACCAGAGTGTTCGTGGGTATGGACCGTCCACTAACAGAAGAGTTGGAAGAGCTTACTTAAAGCTTGGTGATGAGGCCAATGGTGACTCTACATAATTAAGACAATGGGCGTATTTTTTCCATGCACTTCTTCCAGTGTATTACGAAATAAGCCTTTATCACGTAACGTCAAGAGCAAAAAAATTTGCCGCTGTTTTTCCCACGGTTATATGTTGCATCACATTGAGGGCTTTGAAGAGATAACTTGGGTGAGTTAATTCAACCTTTTCTTAAAGGTCACCGCATAGTTAAAACACATCGTTTGTAGAAGATGTTAAGGCATTGTGAGTCATATTGTGCTTTCTTCACCGGTTACACATGAGGTCGGACCACGAACAGATGTGGCAGTTGAGTAGAAGCAGTCAGGATGAGCTCTAAGTTGAACAAATATTTAACAGGTTTTAGGGCTGATTGTGCTGGCTTTGAGTCTTGCCTTGATTTCGCAATAAATGGTTTCGATCGCTCTTCTTTTTGTGGATCAATAGCATTTTTTTCTTTTGTAGCTTGGAAAACGACTCAACGGTCGTTAAGAAACATTGTTCCATAGTGGATGTCTTCTTGCATGAAAATCAAGAATTAAAATTTAGGTTTATAAAAGTTTTTTTCGCATTAGTTCACAAAATTATGTTGCGTGATTTAGTGATCTATTTTTAAATTAATATCTCATGCGAAAAAGGATAAGAAGATCAAATATTATTAATTATAAAGTAAACAAGGTGGAAATAATAGCAAAATAATCAATGTTCAAAATAACGCAAAATTAATTGCCGTCTTGTTATGATTTCTTAACCCTCATTTGTTTCATTCTAGAAACACCGACCCGTGTTCTGTGCGACGAGGAGTTTTACAGTAAGGGGGACATGGATCTTGACCCTAAATCGGTAGTGAGCATTTGGGGTCTCCACATTCTGGACAACACTCGCTTAGTATCTAACCATGACGACTTCGTTGTCCGTGTGTGGGACTTCACTACAGGTAATGGCTTGATCAGGTTTCCTCTTTAAGATCCGCTTATACATTACTCTTTCTTTGAACGCTGCTAGTTTTGTCGCAAATGGTCTAAGATAGTCACTGAGGTTTCTGTTATTTATAGAATAGTTTGGACTCTCACGCTTTTAGTTTTATTGTATGTGCCATTAAAATGCATATAATTACCTTAAGAGAACGAATGTTATAATATGTTAAACCGAATCATTAAAACCATTTATAAAAAATCTGGCCCTAGAGAGTTCTGAACCTTTGAAGAACAAGGCGATATTAAAGGTTAGTGGAAACTAAAAGGGTGGATGAAAAACATGATAACAAAGAGGAAGGATGCCCTTTCATTGCATGCCTTATTTTTCAATTATCTGCCTTATTTCAGCTTTCCTGGGTCCTGAGACCACCATTTATAACAGCTGGTCCTGTATATCGTTAAAAATTTGAAGTCTTACTTTTAAAACAGTATTAATTTTGGCAGATATGCCAATCCATAAAGATAAGATTTGCCTTGGATATCAATCATCCGTAATTAACCATAGTGTAGTGTAGTTGATGCTTACATCTCATTTACCGACAGTTTGTCTTCAGAATTCTAATACTCCCCACCCCATCCCCCGAGAACATTCTGTACGCGATAATCAGTAAATTGTAACCAACACATACACATATACCATATGAGTCTTCTCAAACTGACTTCATCCGTGTTCCATCTCGTCATGTGCCAACAGGAACCCTCCTTCACAGGTTGACAGATCACAAGTCTTACGTGCTAGTCAGTTTTTGTCCCGGCTCTTCCCTCTTGGTCACTTACAGCAAAAAGGCTGAGGACTTCACCATCAGATTATGGGACATTCAGACATGGAACTGTGTAGCCATTTACAGATGTGACTATAAGGTAGATCAAAGGCTTTTTTGTCTCTTCTTTCATGAGAAAATTCACATTCTTTTATTTTATTTTTCCACACCTTTTATTTGAGGGAATATGATCATGCGTCCAAGAATGAATCCGAAGAAATAACGGCAGAAGTAATTGGCGAGATTCTCAAAATGCTCCTTGTTATAAACTAAGATAGTGTGGATATTGATGATAATAGTTATTCCCAATTTCTGACACACTGAAGGAATAAATGAGATCATAATACTGGTTCTGAAAAAATCTTAGAAGTTAGAGCCATAAGTACATCATTACAAATATAACTAGGAGAGAGAATAGCCTCGGCTGCCAAGCACGTAACTGCAGCCGTAGTGGAGACGTAGGTTGTGCTACGGGACAGTCAGATTTAGTATAAGAGTGAGTATAGTGATCATTTTAAAGCCAGGAAAAGCAGAGGAGAGTGAGAGAAGAGAGAGGGGGGAGAGGGCATTAACAATAGTGACGATGACAGGTATTATAACAAAAGTGGTAATTGAGATAACAGATGAGTCTCACAGAAGAGTTTTAGAACATCTAGGGGAATGGGGGTGTTCAGATTCGAGTTGGTGTTAATAGATGCGTAGGAATTCCCAAACACATCGTAGCTCATAACAAATACCGTGAATCGTCGGAACGTTATTTTTCGTTTATTAATACGACCACTAATCCACTATGAGCTCTATTTGTGGTTATACAAAAAAGCCATTGTCTGCATATGCATAAAAGATTTATCAAATTACTTAAGGGATGTTTGAGAGACCTAAACCTAATCCAAAATAAAAAGAAATAAATGATTAAGATGTGTAACTTTAAATTTATGTTGAGATTGATAAAGTGCTTTGTCTTTTAAGCCTATTTTTTACAGATTTTAAGGGATCTTGATGTAAAAACTCTTTATTTTCCAATTTAGCACATTTATTTAAAGTTTATAATGAGCTTGAATATTCTATAAAGTTTACATCGACATCCCTCTCCGAGTTTTCATGTTGTTTTCTTCACCAAACCAAGATAAAGGACTTGCAGTTGCTGGGTCCTAACTCCTCTTCTCTGATTGGGCGATTAAAGGATGATGTTCAACCAATCATTTTTAAGCTCAAGGGTCCAGGTTCAGAAAAGTATCAAACAATATCAGTTGAACAGTCACAATCTTCGCCTGGTGTATCATTGGAAGGTGAGCAGATTTTTTCTTTTCATTTAAACAAGTTAATGGTAGTCACGCATGTCTCTGAAAACATTTTTGAAGTATTTTCAAACTGGGTGTCTGAAATGTTTTATCGAGAGAGATTTGGAATAGAGGTGCAGACAGAAAGGGGACATTGGAGAGAAGGAAACATAGTTGGGCCATAGATTGTGGAAGAAGGGGCAGGAGAAAGAGACAGAAATAAAAGAGAAAGAGATGGAAAGAGAGAGATAAAGAAAGTGATCCCGTTTCTTCGATTCGATCATTTGGATAATCTTCAGAGTCTTTTAAGATTTTACTTCTAGCCACCCTTGCTGTCCTTTCTGGACTAGATTTTATTAGCCATTAAACTTGTTTGTCAAAGTAAAATGTCTCGATCTCATATTACAAACTATACGCAATACGTCTTGGGCCCTCTGTTGGAAAATCCTAAACTCGATTTATTGTGGACATTTTCCGTGTTAGGTTTCTAATTTCAAACGTGTAAAATCGACTCAAAGAGTAATTGGAAACCATGTGCATCACCAGGCCTTTTTTTAATTTTTCTACAGAAATAAGCACAACTGTAATTTTAAAATTATTGTCATCTTATAATTACAGCTCTTATGTGATAAGTTTGAAACGGCAACTTAAGGTCTAGAGTGTTGTATATTATTTTTTGCCTTGTCTCAATAACCCTTTCTATATTATGTTTACCAATCGGCAGTGACTTAAAGTAATTGTTGTCTGCAGCTAAAGATATTTTATTCAGAGCAAACACTCTTTTTTTCAAAAAAAAATTTTTTAACGTATGTTTTTGACATTGGAAAAGATAATCTTTTAATTTGATATAGTCAAAGCTGTGCTCTGTGAAGAATCTTGCAAAATCGTATTCAGCAGTAAAAGCAAACAATAATCGATGAAATAAGATAAATTCTGGAAACTGGTCTACCAGATCAAAACAATTCACTCAAAAACTTTGGTTTCAGGGGGACAAGGATGGTTTTAAAACTGTTCTTCGACAATTTCCTCGTCTTTGATTTAGATACTCACTAGCTACACTAAAAAATGCTTCTTTGAGTTAGGTGCTCACTAGCTACACTTAAAAAATCTAATCAGATACTCGCTAGCTACACTTAGAAGTACTTCTTTGATTTCATCAGATACTCACTAGCTACACTTAAAAGTACTTCTTGATTTTAATTGATACTCACTAGATACACTTAAAAGTACTTCTTTGATTTAGATAATCACTAGCCACTCTTAAAAGAAAGTGCTTCTTTGATTTAATAAGATACTCACTAGCTCCACTTAAAAGTGCCCCTTTGATTTAAATACTCACTAGCAACACTTAAAAGTGCTTCATTGATTTAATCAGATACTTGATAGCTACTCCTAAAAGTAGACGTACATCTTTGATTTACTCAGGTACTCACTAGCTACACTTAAAAGTACTTTGATTTTATCAGATGCTCACTAGTTACACTGAAAAGTACTTTTTTGATTTAATCAGATTCTCACTAGCTACACTTAAAAGATTGTGTAATCATGTTATATGTCGATGATTGTATTGATACTTGCATCATTGCTGCAGTGTCTTCCAGATACCAGTTCTCTACATTTTGCCTAATACTCTAATGGTTCTTATCTTCAGGAACTATAGATCTTAATCTGTCTGATTCAACAGGTACTATAGAGCTTAATCTGTCTGATTCAACAGGTACTATAGAGCTTAATCTGTCTGATTCAACAGGTACTATAGAGCTTAATCTGTCTGATTCAACAGGTACTATAGAGCTTAATCTGTCTGATTCAACAGGTACTATAGAGCTTAATCTGTCTGATTCAACAGGTACTATAGAGCTTAATCTGTCTGATTCAACAGGTACTATAGAGCTTAATCTGTCTGATTCAACAGGTACTATAGAGCTTAATCTGTCTGATTCAACAGGTACTATAGAGCTTAATCTGTCTGATTCAACAGGTACTATAGAGCTTAATCTGTCTGATTCAACAGGTACTATAGAGCTTAATCTGTCTGATTCAACAGGTACTATAGAGCTTAATCTGTCTGATTCAACAGGTACTATAGAGCTTAATCTGTCTGATTCAACAGGTACTATAGATCTTAATCTGTCTGATTCAACAGGTACTATAGATCTTAATCTGTCTGATTCAACAGGAACTATAGATCTTAATCTGTCTGATTCAACAGGTACTATAGAGCTTAATCTGTCTGATTCAACAGGTACTATAGAGCTTAATCTGTCTGATTCAACAGGTACTATAGAGCTTAATCTGTCTGATTCAACAGGTACTATAGAGCTTAATCTGTCTGATTCCCTCGTCGAGCTGCCCTGCAGGAGTTACCCAGACAGCGATGATGACGAGTATGACTATGACTTTGAGGACGATGATGACACCACTGATGATGACTATTAAGAATTTTAAGCTAATTTTGTTTTGATTTTTTGGTTTTTAAGAATCTAAATTATAGTTGATTAAAGATCCTTGTCGCTAATAATAAACTGAGAGATATGAATTTCTTAAACGCACTGCAACTCTAGTCGTTTTGTTTTGTTGGGCTGGTTTTTTTTTGTACCCACAAAACGTCTTAAAGAGTTTTTAAAACTTTGAATAAGTTAGAAAAAGCAAAATAGGTTGTTTTCCAGTTTTTACAAGAATACATTGAAGAAGACGATTGGGCCAGTCATGAAGACTAAGAATATTAGAAGACAAGTGATTAAGGGATATCAATAAGGAAAGCTCATTTTTATTCAGTAGATTAAAAGCATATAAAGCAATTTGGTAGGAAGAGAAGTAATTCTGAGGATTAGACCAAACTCATCAGCTGAGCTTTTGCTTTACACTGCATTCAATTTTTTATTATTTTTTTTTTTTGTGAGGGTGAAAAGATATGGTTCTTCCGTAACATAATTAGTGGATAGGGGTCCCTCTCGAAGTTGTTCAAGGATAATTTTATCCCGACTAGCGTTTAAAGTGGAAACATCTTAAGTTAATGAAGACCTAGTTTCTCTTTAAATTGTTCTTATATCCGAAGCCGAGGATGATAAACATTCCTTTAAATTTATTTACGTTTTTCACTGTCTTGTGTGAGCATGTAGCATTAAATACTAGTTCTCATCCAATTAGTTGGGTTTATCTTTGTTTTATAAAAATAGCTTTTACGGTTATATCTTATTCAAATTAATTGTATATTCTACCTTTAAATAAAACTCCTTTTTACTGCGCTTCAGCATATAGACTGTAAACAATGTTAATTTAAAACATTGTTAATGCGTAAAAATTTATAAGCGTTTATGCTATCGAGTACTTAATCTACATTGTTCATAATGACAAAAAATGTTGAACAGAGAGCTCTAATCTATACGTCATTACGACTTTGTTCATGGATACCTTAATATTTCCCCTTTTTTGCATTTTATTGTTTCCCGTGCTTCAATTGAATCTTAAAAATTTATTAGGAAACTCACATCTCATTTCTTCATTACATCACTACTAACAATTGCAAAATCCAAGCTTACTATCGCTCTTTGATTGTATGAAGTCAAAGTATGTTTCAGATTATCTAAGCTGAGAACTGTTTTCGCATTTATCATGAAATATCTCAGGTACCAAAAACCAATTTAGTTATATTATGATGATTATTATTTTTACGCCCTTTGTATCAGGTTAAATCGTTGAAAGTACTATCTTACAAATGTATAAATTTATCAACATTGGTTTGATGAAAGATCAGGGATGACACAGATGCATCATTCAGTAATCTTAGTTTTGTAGCGATTATATTTTATAGGTTAAAAGTACGAGTAAGTAGGTAGATGAACTATTTACTCAACCAATTTTCTTTTCTGTGCCTTTAGAATTCGGAGCCTTGTTTCATGTGCGCTTGTTCTCTTAAATATCTCCTCCAAATAATCTTTTTTTTTTTTTTCGATATTTCATTTTTAAAAAAATAGCCCAAGGGGAGTAATTAATCATTACCACAAGGCTTAGCTAATATCATTATTATCTTTCCATGTTTGTGTTTATATTTGTGTTTGACCCAAGATGTTTTAAATGATTGTTTTGGAATAAATCTGAGTGATATCATTGCATAAGATTCTAGCCTTTTTTCTTTGGTTTTGTTTGGTTTTCTGTTGTTTTTTTTTTTTTTTTTTTTTTTTTTTTTTGGGGGGGGGGGGGGGGGGGGGGGGGGGTTTGTTGAATTTAATACCACAAAGGCGCAAAGCAGCACTCAATAACGTACATCTTTAGTTTGATGGGATCGTACTACTCTCAAAAACTTACAAAAACATTCAACGACAAAATGCATACTGGATCTCCATGTAAGGACAGGAAAAACATTTTTTTAGAAATATAAATATATATATATATATATATATATATATATATATATATATATATATATATATATATATATATATATATATATATATATATATATCGTAAGCCTCTGGACCAAACCCCACCATTAAAGTCATAAATATTTCTTACTCCGGGCTGCTGGGTAGACGTTTTTTGATACATATAAATAAAGAAAAGTCCATAACATCCAATTTTATGTCCGCTGGTATAACTGTTTTAAAACTTCTTCGCAATCTTCACATCGGGATCAGCAAGGCGATATTATAAGCTGGTAATAATAATAAAAAAATAAACCACCTTGCAAAGATTGTATATACAAATTATGGCGAATCATGGCCCGAGCATAGGTATTTTTAATGAGGATTTGATAGTCGAAAAATGTCCATAGATTCTTTACCATCTGTTCAGCTATTACTTGTATAAGGCTTGCTCTGCCATTTCAGATCACTCTTTTATCTGATAATAATTACAGACCACCGCATCTTATCAAGTGAACGAAATTTTGACCTCGATGAGGTAATTCTCTATGACAGATGATTACGTGCCCAGTTCTACGAACTATCATCAGAGGAGCTATTTTACACGTGGTATCATTACATCATATCATTCTCTTATATATGTTACATTTTTATTAAAATACACGTAACCTTGACCTCACACTACCCATTTTTTCTTAATTCTTATGAGGGTAAGCATAGCTGAGGTAGATCACACTGACTATTCTTAGCCATATAAGATTATAACATCTTTGACAGGGGATTTTTTCTCATCTAATTTATAAAACCTTGATCAAAACAAAAAGGATTTTCTGATGCTCCGTAGAGATTTGCATCGACTGCTCAACTTTCGATTTAGCATTGCAAAAGACATAACCTTGGCCTCAAGGTTTCAATGTGTGGTTCTTTGAAATTGTTAATGCTCCTTGCCTAGTGATGACCTCACCAACAGCTGATAGTTTTACTATTTTTATCTCCATGCACTCTATTGAGGTCAATGCCATGAGGGAAACCAGGAAACTGTTTTGATCGATACCATGAAGCCGCTAGCCTCAGGTCCTTGCGCTCAGGTTTACTCAGAGTGGCTAGCTGCTGACCGTGTGAAGGCTGTTTTGATATAATTATGTTTGAGTATCGTTGCTTTACTCGTGGTAAACAGTTTGAATAAGGTTTCTCTCCTTTCCAAGCAGGTAAGAAAGCGAGTAATTTACGAGCAGTAATATTAAATCGTGACATTTATGAAAAACATAATGAGGTTTAACAAAATATGCTTCTCTCTATGAAATTGTTCCATTTTTCCTTTAATTGAACAAAATTACAGAAGACCCCATTTGAGGCCATCCATTAGGGACGTTGAAAATAAAAGATGAAATTAAAAGTGTGATTTTATAAGCTCTGGTGATTATAATCAATCAAATTTGAAGCTGATAGTGCGTTGTAGGATTTAGATTTTGTTAAATTTTCTTCTACCCAGGCTTGGATAATGTATTGAAGCAAGATACCTTATTTCACATAATTATTGTTACATGAAGGATCAAACGTTACACCATTATTTCTCTCTTTCTGCCTGTCTTTGTCAGGCTGTCTGTCTGTCTGTCTGTCTGTCTATCTGTCTATCTCTCTCTCTCTCTCTCTCTCTCTCTCTCTCTCTCTCTCTCTCTCTCTCTCTCTCTCTCTCTCTCTCTCTCTCTCTCTCTCTCTCTCTCTCTCTGATCCTTTCTGTCTATCTGACCCTTTCTGTCTATCTGTGTATGTATCGAAAACACAAAATGCAGAGTATGGCTTCCGAACTTTAGCTGTGTATGTTATTTACCTTTTCAACGATCGAACTATCAACCTGTCTTTGAACAGTATTGAGTTCTTGTTTTAGTTTTCTCCGAGAATATCTTAACAATATGACAATATGTTGGGGCATATTTACATATATATTCTGCTTTATAAATGTGATTCATTTTTTGTTGAACCTGCTTTTATGACGTCAAGTTTCTGCTAAGATTTTGTCATTTAAGCCCTTGATGAGGTACGTGAAGGTCACAAATACATTAATAAGATCCTTGTAATACTAAGCAGTTCAATATTACTTCTATAATTTAAACATATACTGTGATTTATTTTTTTTGGGGTCCTTTTTTTTAATTTTTGAACTATGTCATATTCACAAAATATACAAAGATAGAACCGTTATTCGATACCTTTCCAAGCCTTTGGTGCGATATTCGTAGCACATGTAGCCAAGCTTCGATTGTTTACTAATATGCAAGCTTAAGCCCATGGCAAGATATTTATTTTCAAAATGAAATTTGTAGCGGTCACAAAACCAATGTCAAGGCACTGATATTGTCTGTCTTTCTATATTCATGATTGGGATATTTGTTGCTGAAGTAACGTTTGCAGCAGTCTCAAATACAGTGTGAGAATCTTGCCATACTTTTATCGCTCAATAATTCAAATAAGGCCATTGTGGGGTATGAGATATTTTCTCTGTAAATTCTTCTCTACATTAATCTGAAAGGAATAATGAAAGTAAATGGTCAGCTATAATGGCTACGAACAGATCGACCACAGAGCGACGTGGAAAAGATATACTACCAGGGTCGTTGACCCCTGTGGCCAGCGGCCTAATCCACACAAGGGAAACGGAGGGTCAAGTATAGCTGTAATACTTGTACGCAAGAGCGTTTCTCACGTTAGCTCAGTGAGTGGGGTACAACTGCCGGTGTAAGGACATCTTACTGCTGGAGGTGATATAAGTTCAAGAGGAATTTTTAAGAATTTTTAAGAGATAAACCGATCTAGTTCTCACGCTCTTCTTATTCTTACAGCTCATAGTATTCAACTTTTAATACCGCAGTTTGAGTTCACTTTTCTTTTATTTAATTTTTCTGCTAAATCTTACTTTCTTTAGTGAAAGAAATCCTTAAGTCGTGTAAGACTGAGATTTAGCAGTTGTTCTAGAAATCCTCTGTATACAGAATACTGCATTGTTGTATAAATATGATCCTTGAAACTGGTTAGGTCATCAGTCGCTTCCTGGGTCATTTCAGTATTTTGAACAGGGCGTTGTCTAGAAGTCAACCTCGACAAAGCATTATTCATCTCCCCATCAGCTATGCGCTTGCTCTCTCTTAAATATAGACGGTTTTATGGGGCTTTTTACCCAGGCAATACTGTAAATAGATAATTATTTCAGGGGAAGTAACTGCATAATTTTGGAAGGATATGCTTCTAATGGACGATATTACTTCATACTTTAGCTCGATATTTTACCGTCTATATTATTTTGAGCATAGCAGCGAATAGAAAGATAAAATGTGAAATGCAACAATAAGGTCGCCACTGCAATATAAGCAGATCATTTCAAAAGGTAGAAGATAGAAAAAATCATTTCAGGTTTTCGACTTGCTTTATTGTATTAAATACATAGTATAGACTTTATCTTTACTTTTATCCTGAGAATTCATTTAGCAATGTTATTCTAATCCTTCATAACTTCTTTGAATTTATCAATCACAAAACTGTAGGTTTAAGGTTTAGAAGCGTTGTTTTATTTTATTTTTTTTTTTTTTTTTTTTTTTTTTTTTTTGGGGGGGGGGGGGAAGAGGGAGGGGAGGTTGTTTGAGTGTTCTTAAGTTGCATTTTTCATTTGGTTATTTTATGTTCCTTAGATACATTTTTGTCCGTCAAGTATAAGAGTGTGAGGCGAGATTTAACTCAATCACATTTTGAAATTTTCAGTAAAGGAAATCGGACCCGGCCTTTATGTTATCAGATCAACTTATTTATCTGTAATCTCTTTTATTACAGGATAATTCCAGAAATGATGAAATTTGCATTTGAAAGTCCCCCATATATATTTCCATCACAATAAAAAACAGCTTCGTGATTTTAAGTCAATAACTGAACATAAGACATGGTTTTAAAAAAAAAAATAAATAAAAATGACCAATAATGTTCATTCATTTAATCAGAAATGTAACGTAATTCACAAGGAATAAATCAATTTCGAATGATATTTAAAAAAAAAAAAGTGCAAAAGCCACAGACACATCGAGATTTTGGATTTTTCACCATTATGTGGCGTTTCAGGTCGCCTTCATCGTCCTAGATGAAAAAAAAATAGGAGAGAAAAAAAGAAGCCCGCTGAGAGCGTTCTTTCTGTGACTGTTCTAGCCATGAGGGCAAAGAACCGGCCTCAAAATCAGCTGTTCCAACACAAGTCATGTATGTCAGGATCACCTGAGCGCTTGCTCCGATGCTGACCCGTTAGCTACCCATTCCTTGTAGGGGTCATTCTGTTGGTTACCAGAGGAGAACATGAATGCCTTCGTACTGGAAAACACATGTTTTGTTCGATTGGATAGTCTCACAGCTGCATCGGATCAAATATCACAAGATTTCAGGAATGGTCTCTGCAGTCTAAAATTTCTCGAACTCATTTTCTCTCTCTCTCTCTCTCTCTCTCTCTCTCTCTCTCTCTCTCTCTCTCTCTCTCTCTCTCTCTCTCTCTCTCTCTCTCTCTCTCTCTCTCTCTCTCTCGCTCTCTATCTATCTATCTGTCTCTCTTTCAATCGCTTTCTATCTTTCAATCTATTTATTTTCCATCTCTTTCTTACTCTGTCTCTATCCTTATTTTACCTCTATGTGTTATAATATTTATTGTTATAAGAACATGTTTTCCCATTCTCTCCCCAATTTCCCTCCACACCCAATTTCTCTCTCTTTTTCTCTCTCTCTCTCTCTCTCTCTCTCTCTCTCTCTCTCTCTCTCTCTCTCTCTCTCTCTCTCTCTCTCTCTCTCTCTCTCTCTCTCTCTCTCTCTCTCTGTTTTACTCTCTCTCTTTGTCTTCCTTTGTTATATCCTCTTCTCTAGTTGTACACATTTACTAACACATGTAACATTTTATCGTTATCAATAGTATAATTATATATATATATATATATATTGTGCAATATATAATACAACACTTCACATACAAACATACCTTTCTTTTCTTTCTACGAGTTATAATAATTATTTATTGATTATACGAACATCCGTTTTTCCCTTAATGCCCCTTCTCCCTTTCCTCCTTATTCCTCTCTCTCTCTCTCTCTCTTCTTTTTTTATATCTTCCTCTCTCTCTCTCTAGTTATACATATTTTATTTTAATTGAACTATATTGATTTTATCTAACAACCCCAACCCCCCCCCCCCCCCACAAAAAAGCACTTTTTTCCCGTTCTGGGCGTTGTAATATTTATTGACTGCTCAGGCACCTGTTTTTCCTATCCCGCCTTATTTTCAGTCCCTTTTTTTTATTTATTTCTACTTTGCCTGCCACTCACTCTCTCTCTCTCTCTCTCTCTCTCTCTCTCTCTCTCTCTCTCTCTCTCTCTCTCTCTCTCTCTCTCTCTCTCTCTCTCTCTCTCTCTCTCTCTCTCTCTCTCTCTCTCTCTCTCTCTCTCTCTCTCTCTCTCTCTCTCTCTCTCTCTCTCTCTTTCTCTCATGCGCTCGCTTGCTCTTTCGCCCTCCCTGGTCGGCTTGCTTAGTTTCCCTTAAACTGGTCCGCGAAAAATCAATGGCGCGAGCTATGCCCTAATTTTTACAGGGGAATATCCTCCATGTACTGCCAGGTCAGGTCAGAAGAATATCGTTCTGCTCATTATTGATGAGTGAAAAAAATCGTGCTTTTTAAGCAACAATAACTGCTCTTGTTTCTTATTCATTATTGGATTGAATCGTTTTGCTGTGGAACCTAAGGTTATAGCCAGGGTAATTCATATATGCACGATACAGCATGAAATAGATACAAGAAAGCTAGTATGCAGTATTTCCATAATGAGGCGAGATATTTCCTTCATCCAAGGAAAACTATAATTCATAAAAAGAAATATATATGACCTAGTTTCTTCACATCTAATTCTATCTTTTGCTCCTTTACGGTCTCTTAACAGAGGATAAACCCAAATTCTGATTGATAGCTTATGTTTATGATTGCTACCCGAAAAGTGAAGCTTGTTTGACATAAAAATCAAAGCGCCAGACATTTTGGGATTCTCTTTGTTCATCGTTTTTAACATGCCGAACACATGGAACTTATAGTGACTTGTTCCATAAAATATTCGTGTTTTGTTCGGGATGTCGTGCCTTCCTCTCATTTCTCTGTAACTGGTTTGTTAATTTTCGTCAGGTAAGGGCAATAAATTAGTGACCCAACCATAGCGCGAATCAGACCATAAGGTATTTCTTGTTTACGTTTCTCGTTCCAAATTGCAATTTTATCACGTCCACGAAAAAAGGATCTTATTTCAGTAAAAAATAAATAAATAAAACAAGTAAGGCAACAGCCCATTTGCTTTCTGTTTTCTACGTGGTCAGAAAATCGTGTAGGTCCTATTATGGATGTAAATAGTGAGTTGTTTATGGGTTCAAAGAGGCTATTAAAATCAGACATTGTAGGATAAATGGCACAAGCGCACACACACATATGTCTGTGTTGGAGAATAAAACCTCAAAGTTATAAGTGGAAAAAGGACATGTTTCGACTAAAATACATTAGGGTTGTTATTTCTACTATTATGCTGGTATTAAAGGTTAGTCCGTTTAATTTATTGCTCCTATTTTATTTTTTTCCTAACAGAAGTTAGTCTTTGTTTGCTGTTGTTTGTTTGTTCTGTTTCGTGTTGCTTCTTTTTTTTTTGTTATTGTTTTTTTCCGTTGTCTTTTTTATGCTGAACTTCAAAATCTTTTCCTGTCATTTGAAAGGTGAATTTTTTTTAAATGGTCTCAATTGTTTAACGCCATCTAAGTCTCTCGAACTAAGTCTGATTTCAATTTGTTACGTATTTATATGTGCGTCGGAGTAAGCAGAGTCGACTAGACACGTTGATAAATAAGTTAGCTTCCCGATACATGTATAATATTGGAGGGCACATTCCAGGTCTGGTCAGTGCGTTATCATCTGGACAAGGTTGTGTTTACATCCAAGAGCATTGTGGATTGCATCATGGCAGCGCATAATCTTGCACTGTGCAGTCAAGTTTTGTTTTTATTCTGGAAAATCGAAAAAAGAACGTGTTTCAACGCAAGGATCAATTTTATTTCTGAGCTTGCAG
The DNA here is from genome assembly GCA_033675545.1 of Elysia crispata. Taxonomy (NCBI): domain Eukaryota; kingdom Metazoa; phylum Mollusca; class Gastropoda; family Plakobranchidae; genus Elysia; species Elysia crispata. The sequence continues at coordinate 1,374,630 of JAWDGP010003139.1, read as the reverse complement.
TACATTTTTCTTGTTTATTTTCAAGTTTATTCATGTCCAAATTTGGTCACAAAGTTTTATGTTTTGTGGCTTTTTTTTAGATGTTATTTATCAGTGCATGTATAATTGACAAGTTAACAACTGTAGATAAAGCAATGAATTATGATTGAAGTGCGACGCTTTTTCTTTAACATTAACGTCTGATTGTGCAAATAAGAAGTTCCTAATTTAATGAATAATTTTCAAGAAGAATTACTTTACATGTGAATGTGACCGAAGGCGTTTTGTGACATCTGAAAATGCAATGTGAATTGTACTAGTCCGATTCGGGTATATCTAGAAAGTCCCTATTTACTTTATCAAGAATGTAAGCAATATCGATCTTTTGTAGGAAGGAAGACACCCAGACGTTAAGTATCGTCTACATTGGCCTCTTTTCTTTTTTTATTTCTCTTACATTTTTGCGCGGCTTTTATAGTGTAAGATGTCGGAAATGAAATTAAAAAAAAATTGCTGTTCTCTTCAATTTTTAGCGATTTGTTTTATTGTGTTATTTTCAATATGCTTTCTGGTTTCAGATTCTCAGGAATTCTTGGAGAGGTGTGGCTGTAGGATGTGTTGCTAGGGTCTTTACATCCGGGCTTTGCGGCTCGAAAAATAAACAGCTGCGATAACTGCGACGCAATTTGAGGCAATGTGTCACTGACAGGTGCATCAGTGCAGTCGCTGCTTCGAGCTCAGATTGGCAACGCTGTCTTCCCGGTATTGACCGATATAAAGACGTAGGTCCGAACTGCTCTATGACATAATATATTTAGCTGCCCAGATTGAGAAAATGGTAAATGTGTAGGCATGATTAAAAGTGAGAATATTAAATCGTCGTGTGAAGTTAAATTCTAAAGGACTGGTCGAAAATGCAATCGTATGGTGGCGCCACTTAGGGTAAATGCAGTCGTATCAAAGCCGAGGCTGTTCAAGTTACTTTCTATTTTCAAGCCATCAAATATAAATTTAATTCCCTGCGAGATGCCAAATCTGTACAATATATTCTTTATTTTTCTTAATGCAGTGGTAAAGGTTTCTAATACAAATGACAAAAACAATTTTACGTCGAACAGGTTGTACTGAGTGGAAAGAGTGAAATTATTTATGGTTGTAAACAAAGTGAGAATAGTAGAAGTGTCAAGGCTTATCACTTTAGGTCCACTACGACTGTCGTGAGTTGGATACATAACGCTCATTTAGGGCAAGGCCAAGCCATTGTCATTTAATACTTAAGAGCGCGGTAAATTAAAGATTGTTTAGAACCACTTACTGAGCGTTGCTTGATGGAAGTGACGCCATGACGTCATCGGTGTCCAGAAATGAATAAATGTTCAGTCCAAGCAAACCAGAGAATGCTGAAAATACTTCAGTAGAATCTAGAGATCAATCAGCAAGGTTCATTACTGTGTTCCCTGTAAACGCAGGAATTTTAAGGGCATTTTTGTAATTCTGAGGCTGCCCCGAAGTAGTATGAAACAATTAAGAAGGATCAGGGTGAAAGGAAGACTGTATAGCAATTAAATGCTACGGGTTCAAAAGTTCCCCAAATTTTATAAATATTTTTTTCATAATATTTTCTTTATGTCTATGTATAATGTATCGCATATGGTTGTCTCTATTCATATGCTTTTTTTTTTATGTTTATCAATGTCTTTCGGTCAATAAATAACTTTTACTCGTTTACGGCCTTCTATCTTTAAATTGATTATTTCATCTTGTGCAACGTTTTGTGTAGCTTGTTTGCTTCTCTTATTTCTCCGATATACCAATACATGTTTCTTTCTCTCCAAGATCTTTGATTATTTGCCTTGTTTAAGATAAGCTTTTATTCTTTTATAACTGTTATCAATAACGCTTTATCTCAGAATATGTATATGCATATGTCTTCAGGTGTTTTCTAACCATGCCATAATTATGAATATTTTTATTTTTTTCTTGTTATCAAGCAAGATGGCCGTGTCTGAGGGAGGATGGGGCTGGGTGGTGGTGCTCTGCTGTTTCTACCAACACACATTTGCTGCCTCCGCCGTGTACTCTCTGAGCGTTTACTACATTTCTTGGGTAATGGACTTCGAAACTGGTCGCGGCATCACATCCTGGGTTATGACGCTATCGATGGCTTTCAGTATGGGTGCAGGTGAGACTTCAGAGAAATATTGAGTTCAGCAGCTTTTTAATCTTTTTTTTTTATCATTTACAATCATGTCCAAAAACTAATAAATGCAAGCATGATTGCCCTTCAAATGAACAGGGGGGAAGCAACTACATTGAAGAAATGCAAACTTTATAAAAAAAATAAAAAAAAAAAAAGACTTAATACAAAGCCATACAACGGCGCTGAAGAGAAACAAACAATCAACAGGTAGGGAAGACTGCTGAGATAAATGAAAGAAAACTTTACAACAATAACAGATGTCATTATGTCTCCTCTAGAGCCACTCATAATACAGTTTTAAATATATAAAATCTTGAGACATTAGATTTCTTCTCATGTTGTAATGAAGACATTTTTAAATGAAGGAGACATCGCAAGCAAAAAAGTAAAACTTGTTGGGGGCAATCTTTTAAGTTGCCCTCTTTTCAGTTTATCTCATTACTGAGACCATAATGTGGTGTTCATGACCCAATACAGATACATTGTAGTGCTCGAACTGATATGGTGAAAAACTGCCGTCCAATTCAAAGAAAAGACGTGCGATAGCTCAGACAATATTACAGAGAAAAAACAATTTAAAGCTTCGGATTTTTAAAAGTTCATTGGGTTACCCTGGATTGCTAAAGCTTATAATTATTCTAGATCTAGCCACAATCTGGATAACTCATGCAAGACAAATTAAGAGTGGCAATTTAATTAAATGGCTTAACTTAAATGTTTCTACAGTTTCTTGTTGACAATAGGTGAATCTGGTCGATTCAGTATGGATGTACGAAAAGCGTGCAAAATAAGCCGAAGTGTTGTTTATATTCGCAACCGCCGCTCCGGAGAAAAAGGTGACGATGACAGTTGTTCTTAAAATACTTAGCAATTAAGTCACTACTACTTTCCTCAAAGATTATCTACTAAGTGCTATTATTAGAACATCTTTGACTTTCCAGCACAGGGCGGCATGTTTTCCTTAATACTTTTATCTTCACGCTGAAGTAAGTCAAATTACATTAATTTTTTTTCCATTTTCAGTTTTACACTCTATTAAAGTAAAATAACATGTTTTTAATATATTTATAACTACAACATAACAATGTTTTAAAAGCTTCACCGGCTCTGAAAATTGTTTACCGCTGAGAGCAGTCATTGGAATGTTATTTGATTCATAATAAAAAATTTGGCAAAAAAATTTTTGATTAATTAGTTACGATAGAAATATTATGAACTTTCGAGAGCAAATTCCACATTTTTTTTATTATTATTTTTTTGTGTGCCGCGTGAGCACTGATTTTGTTAGATCGAAATTCAGTAAACTTCATCGCTTTACATTGAATGGTTTTGGAGGAGATAGAGGAGAAAGAAACCAATTATGTTATAGATTACAGATATTGGGGGGAAAATTTGTGGATGTGCGTGAGGGCGTATGTATTGTATTCATGTGGCTTTTGATTTATCGAATTGCTGAAAAGATGTATCTAGTAATATTGAAGAATAGGATTTCGTTTGGTATTTGCATTATCTTTAATTTATCGGTATACGGCATATTGCTATCGATAGAAGGCATATTAAATTTGAGTCTGCATAATTATCCATTATTTACAGGTCCAATAGTGGCCAGCCTGAGCGCCAGGTTTGGTCATCGTCCAGTGGTCATTGCTGGGGCGGTCATTAGCGCACTCGGGTTCTTTGCTAGTTGTTTCGTCACTTCCGTTTATGCTTTGATCGCATTCGTCGGCGCCGTGAGTGGTAAGTTCACATTCTATTACGGTATGTAAATGTTTTAACTTCTTTATATTTATATACATAAGATGTTTTAATTGGCTGATTCTGATTTGAGCCTTGTTAATATTTTTTTTTCTCTCTTGAGTTTTAAAAAGAGATAGCCATAGTTGATTGACTATTTGTTTGAATTAGGATTTGAATGATGATGTGTTGATTTGTTAAGTGCATTTAGATATATTGATGGAACACTGACTTTTTGTGCAATAAAAAAGAAAAGAAGCTCTTTCAAGAGATGTTAATAGTTTTAATAATTAAAAAAATATTAAAATGTATAGCTCACTGTAAAGTTAAATCAATGTCAAAATACCTAGGGTACGCAGGACGATGACTTCTTGCATGAAAACTGTCCGGGTCCATTTCTTATTGCTTAGAGTAATGAACAGAAAGGTAAAATGGCATACAGCAATATAAGTTGACGGCAAACGAGAAGAACTGGTATGAAAAAATGTTCAGTGACTCTTCGAGGCTTTTCATCAGTCAGATTTGGGGGGACATTTAACAAATTGATTTAACTAAGGGCATTTGCTACCGCCGTTGAAACTGTTAATGTCTATTTGAAGACCCACCAAACAACTTTTTCGAGTATTTGTTCATCTGCTTAATCATTGGTATTCATCCAAGAGGTTCAACGTTAAAAATTGTCTGATCGTTTTTTAATTGACGACTGATAATGGGGTAAATGTACTTTGTAACGCTTTGATAAATACATCTTATCCCTTACATTTCTGTATATTTCTCAGGACTCGGACAAGGTATGCAGTATCTGCCTTCATTAGCTCTCATTCCATTTTATTTCCAAAAGAAACGCTCGTTCGCAATGGGCATAGCCATGTCTGGATCTGGAGTTGGCACATTCCTCTATCCAACCTTCCTGATCTGGCTGGAGGAGCAGTACACGTGGAGAGGTGCGATGCTCATTGTGAGCGGACTAATCCTGAATGTGGCGGTCTGCGGCGCTCTATTGCGACCATTAGAGATAACTGAAGAGGATTTGGAGAGTGAGCACGGAAACAATGATGAACAAAATGGTGAGATAAAAACGGATGTCATAAAAATTGTTGATGTTCAACCTATCGATGTGAATGAAGATTCGATCGAATTTAATGAAACGTCAAAGAACAATGGCGTTCATTTGCTTTACGAAGACAGTGTTTTCTCTTTAGGAAAAGGCAACAAGGATGTCGATACCCAAAACCCTTTACTTGGAAAAGGCGGCGAGAGTAAAAACATCATAGATAAACAAAAATCGGTGATCTTGTTCAAAACACCTTTGTTTTGTAATGACAGCAATGGTAGTGTCACCTGTCTTTCACAACAAACTCATTTATCCAATATCAATGATGACGCTAATGGACACAGTGTCATACCCTTGCAGTCTTCAGCGCCCATGTCATCATCTGGTAATGTACACCTTCCATCACAACTTAAGAGCTTTTATAAGCAAAGTCCGGCTCTAGCGCGTCTGAAGGGCAATGCTGCCCCTCGCAGTAACAGCTTGCAACAATTAAGAATGCCACAAACCGAAGCGTCCTCAGAGAGACAAAAATTCTCGAGCGTTGTTGAACTACGAAAAAATTTTAACACTAACAAAAGCTCAACCTGTCTCTCCACATCCGCGTCTGTCATTCGGGGGACTGGCTCGTGTCGGAGCAACGTAGACATTCTTCTTTCTAACAGCATCTTCGATTTGGATAAAGCAGACAAAAGGCGAAACAGTGCCTTACGCCAGCGGTTATATAAGGATACTGAGGGCGCACAAACACCATACGTTTCTTTACGGCACGACTCTACAAGATTACTTGATATTCACACCTCTCAAACCTTCACCAGAAAAGAAAGTGTCGATGCCCATAGTGTCGAACTCTCCAATGGCTTATCTCACATGCCTTCAAAACCAAAGATCTGGTCCTTTGGCTCGAGTTTGCCTACCCACTTCAAAATCTACATTGATATTATGAAAAATCCCTATTTTGCAACGTTTTCCCTTGTGAATTTTCTGAACAGCTTAACGTACCTCATGCCAGTTGTGTACATAGTCGACAGGGCAGTGGACAACGGCGTGGACAAAGCAGATGCTGCCCTGGCTTTTTCCATGTATGGAGCGGGCAACTTGTTTGGTCGTGTGGCAATTGGGTTGCTTGCCGACCAAGGCTTTAACAGCCTCCTTCTGGGCGCTGCTTGCCTTATGGGATGCGGCGTCTCCACCTGTCTAAGCCCACTGTGCGGAGCCAATGCTGTCATGCATGGCATTTACGGTTTTGCTTTTGGAACAAGCAGTGGTATGTGACTTTCACTGTGTAAAAGACGCTTTTTTCTGATGTATATTTGCATACAGTTGTAACTCTAAGCTTAGTTTTAAAGTTTTAGAGTTTTAGATCATCATTCAGGTTTTTAATTTCTCTTCATTACTTTTGTAACGGCGCACTTGGTTTATTTTTTTTTTTTAGTTCTTTTTTATTCATTCATTAATCTACAATTCTTAATATAAGGTTCCTTAAGATGCAATAAAGGATAAATGTAAAAAAAAGATAAACTACACGTTGCAGCTATTACATATAACCTGTTGAGATTAAGAAATATGTTATTCCTTTACATGAAAAGTGGTTTTTCAATTTGTGCAAAAGGTTACTTAACATCGCTTTTAATCCATTAGGCGGCTTTGTTACCCTGACGCCTTTAATACTTGTGGATCTTCTGGGACTGTCCCTGGTGAGCCGCTCCTACGGTCTCACCCTCTTGTTTCAGGCCCTGGGCTACGTTGCCGGCACCCCTGTGGCGGGTTAGACCTAAAATCCAGTTTTATGTCTAACTATAAGCATTAAAAAAGACTACATTATAGGACATGCTACATGTGCTCTCGTGTCATGGTTTTATGAAAATGTTAGTATACCTACTCTGTGCATCTATTTATTTCACTCTGTTTAGTTAATTAGACTCAGTAGATATAGCTTTGCAATAAGAACATGTATGACCCAATATTAACATCACTTCGACATGATCATCATAATCACTCTCATCAATATCATCATCATCATCATCATCATCATCATCATCATCATCATCATCATCATCATTATCATCATCATCATCATCATCATCATCATCATTATCATCATCATTATCATCATCATCATCATCATCATCAAAATCGTCGAAATGATCAGCATCCTCATTATCA
>JAWDGP010003139.1:1257500-1362500 GCA_033675545.1 Elysia crispata | reverse complement strand
TTATTTACTTGTTTTTACGACAAGAGAGCGGCTTTTCCAAGAATGGATTAAAAATATAAACAACGCACCCATATTTAGGAAACGAAAACGAAACTTCCATCCCGTTGGAAAAGATGAAATAAATACAGAACGTCGATTGTTAAAAATATTTTAATACCCGTCATATGTATTCATTGTGTTCATTATGTTTACCGTCCAGAGGAATGCTAACATTGTTACAGGCAATGTCGAAATCGCTGATTTCATCACCATTGTAGTTAACTCCGACAAGATGGCAACGATTATAATTATGATCGTCATTGATGGATTCTTCTTCACATCTAACATCTGCATTAGTTTCGTATTTGTCGTCTTCATTAAGAACGCCAGAAGCAATGAAAGTAGCAGCAACAGCAGCAGCAGCAGCACGCCGACGTGAACGCACTAAAGCTATCTTGATCGAAAGGGTGATGAAGGCAGCTACAACGACCATCGCACCGTGGACAATGAAAGACAAGGTGTAGCTCTTAGTAGCATCAAAAATCCAACCTGCGGGATAAGAGAGGGAGAAAAGACAGGGTGAACAGAGAGTCATACAAGAAGTTCATTGAAACAATAGTGAAAGGATGGTCTAAAAAATAACGCTACAAAAGATAGATTAAATAAGCGATCCTTATTTATTGTCTTGGTTTATTATTTATTATTCATGGTCTTATAATAAAAAATGTTGACAGGTATAGCGCTCGTGTGGTATAAAAGAGCGGTAGAATAATAATGGTTGAGAAAAAATGTCACCAGCTCTTATTATGCATTGTATTGATATTGTTTAGCTTTGCGTTCATACATTAAAATGAAGGAACTAAGCTTGACTCGAGAAAGTGTTTGACTTTGTACAAGAAAAACTGTGACTTGTTCAAAAGAAACTGGTAATTGAACTTTTTTTTTGAAAACTTATCTAGTAGATTACTTGTTATGTGTTTGATCATAATTTTCTGCGGAAGTATGACTTGGGGTAAAAAGTTATGAGTTTCGTTATTTGTGTATTGTGTTAGACAGACTGAACCGTCAGAAAATCATTTGGGCTTGTACCATTTCTTCCGTTCATTTAACGAGTCGTGTTTATTTACTAGGTGATATCTAATCTGTTTTATATTTTTACATTATGACTTACGAATCGGAGGAGGGGGTGGAGGTGCACTTCTGAGTTCTAGTTTGAGCAAATGTATAAGATTAAACAGATTTTCAAACTTCATTCTCTAAAGAGCTGGGAGAGTATCCAGTTAGCCATTCTGTTGCTCATGCCCCGCTTTAAAGTTTTCAAATTGCTTATGTCCCCTCATGAATTCCGTTACCACTTTCATGATTGCACATTTTTTCTTCATTTATCATAGTCCTATGTGGTATGCTTAGAGTCTCTGCGGGCAATGCCTGTCTTCTTGTGTGCTTTGTGTTTTCTTTATTTCTCTTGCACTTAGGTTACTTCGCGACTCGGATACTTGCACAGATAAAGCTTCTCATAACCTTATAAGATGTAATCACGGTAATCTCTTAAAATATTGATTTTGTTTCTCCTTGCCCTGATATAACAGGTCCCATTACTCTTTGAAAAATGACGTATTCGAAACAATTAATGCTCTGCTTTCCGGACTATCGGCAATGATTTAATAAAACCTTCAAACTTAAAGGACAATCAGCGATAAAAATACTGCAATTTTTTGTGAATTCCTCAGGGTATATTGCAGGTGCCAGAAGGCTGTCTCTAAAGCGCTGTTCTGACCTCCTCAGTTTAGCTATCTGGCCGAGATGTGTAATCCCATCTAAGCATCTGTGTCCCTGACTTGACAGGAAGCTTCTATCCTGTATGACAATCTCTAGGAAAGTAAGGGTAGCAAAAGTATCCACCAAGATAACTCACCTGCCATAGGTGTACCTAAGACGAGCCCAGTTGCCATAAACACGAGAAGCACTCCAAGGGAACGGCTCACCATATCTAGCCCTAGGAGGTCTACAAGGACAAGAGGGGTCAAGGTCACCCATCCCCCTGGTGAAAAAAAAACAGCGGTTTGTGAAATATGAAATTTGTAGCTTTGAAAATTGATTGCCATTCGTAAAGAACGTAAAAATCACGTTTCTACATGATTGTTAAATTTGCATTCAGGAAGTGGTGGTGTTTTTATTGCTGTTTGTTATCATTCGGTTAGAAATATTTTCTTTGCAGTTGTTGAAACATAAAGGTTTCAATTCTTAATGGATTGAAAATTCTTAAATATTATTAAAACATAATATCATGTATTTATATTGTGTATATCGCTGAATACAAAGCTTTTCGCCTTTGACAGTAATTTTTTTTTGGGGAGGAACCACTTTTATTTATGCCCTTTACATCCAAATACCTAATATATTTTTTTTATTTGAATGCATAGCAATATTTTTTGTTGCACAGTGGGTTCTTCGATTGAGAAAGAGTTCGCCAGTTTCCAGAATCAAGTAAGGAGTTGAAAACTCTAAGCTGCTTTTGGAGTAAAGTAAATATCGATGGAAATGGCTAAGCAAAAAGGAGTCTACCATCAGGGTTTGAGAAAATTAAAAGATACGATATAAGTTATAAAAATCTTATGAAATTCTTTTGAAGACACGCCTTTCTAAATATCTTAAATTCAAATATAAGGACATTTAAGCAGTAGAAATATCAATTTTTAGTCTGAGCAGGTTTGCTGAATGATTGTTTTGTGCTTTAGGCTGGATCCGGAGCAATGCTTTTCTGTGGGTGGTTGTATTTGTTAGTTTTTATATTATGTCATCAGATTTCTGCGTAGATTTACATATTTTATGCGAATAAACTCTACTACTTTCGCTGCTTATCAAATCGTAATCTGAGATCATTTATGCTTCACCTAGACTGGACTGCTTTTTTCCACCGGAGGTCGTAATTTTCAAAATTCTACACAAGAGTTACGAGTTAGTCTTCGTGATTCGTGAGCAAAATTATTTCTACCCCTACAATAAAATTTATCACGATTTTGTCGATCAGATCCTGTGATAATTATTTCATGGTAAGTAAGCTTTATTGATTGAGTTAGTACGTTTTTGTAACAAAAACTGTTAAATATATGTATTTAGTTGAGTCTCATTATTTGCTAATCGGAAATCATGTTGTAAATTTCATTTTATAAATTATGCCCAATCAATATGTACAAAAATTTGTAGGCCTACACAAATATTGGACCTAAAAGCTTATGAAAGAAAAGTCTTAATTTCTCAAAAGTGGTGAAACAGAACTTAAAACCATGTTATTTTTAGTTTCTCTAATAATAGAATTATCATTTCTCCTTCGCCTTTAAAAACTGCCTCGTAATTTTGACGGTTTCTCCTAATTAACAGCAAGGAAGTGAATAATTTGGAATTCTGGATATCCAATATAGACGTACCCATGCTGGTGCCGAAAGTGAAACCATAGAGGCCGTGCAGGATAGCGTTAGCACCACACATTGGGCTGAGACAGGTAGAAACACCACTTATCAAGAGACAAGCAGCGCCAAGGAAGAAACTGTCTAAGCCGCGGTCTGCCAACACGCCGATGGCTACACGACCAAACAGATTGCCCGCTCCATACATGGAGAAAGCTAGTGCTGCGTCCGCTTTGCCCACACCGTTGTCCTCTGCCCTGTCCACTATATAGGCTACTGGCACGAGGGTTGTAAAGCAGATGAGTATATAACACAGGGCGAGGGACGTGAAGAATGGGTTTTCTAATATGTCAATGTATTTTGTTGGAAGTTTTGGGCAAGATGAACCAGTCGTGAATTTTCGAAGTGAAGAGCGACAGGGAGGGGAATCTTCCAATGTGGATGATTTTTCATGGTGTTCTTTGCTCAGCTGGAGTAATGAGTCTAGATGAGAAGGAGGACACGATGTGTTAACTTTTCTGCTTTCAGGACGATGCAGCTCACGAAATGAGTCGTTCCGCTTCTTGTCCGCCTGATCAAGATCGAATATGCTGCTGGAGAGATAAATGTCAATGTGGCTCCGTCCCAGGGACTTGCGGGATCCAGCCTCGTGCATGGTGTGGGTAGATTTATTGAGATGGTTTGGACTTACAATATGGGTAGAGTCAGAATTTTTTATGGAGCCATTGCTGCTGTTAAGTCTGCTCCGTATTTCGTTAGTACTAGAGAATTTGCAAGGTTCATAAGTCTCTGCTGTGTTTGGTGGACCTAGATGATGCAAACTGCTTCTAACGGTAGGATCAGTGCCCCGTGAGGAATTCACACCCTGTGTTTGTCTCACACTCAGTTTTGATTGAAAATCCTGGCTTTCTGGCGAAGTATCCTCAGGCAGATCGGTGTCTATGGTGTTTTCGGTAGTTTCGTCAACAGGTTTTAGTAAAGCGCCGCATACCACCATATTGAGGGAAATCCCGCTCAAAATCAACATCGCACCTCTCCATGTATAATGCTCCTCCAACCAAATCAGGAAAGGGGGGTAAAGGAAAACCCCTACCCCTGCCCCGGAGACGGCGACACCTACGGCAAACGAGCGCCTCTTGATGAAGTAGAACGGAATGATAGCCAGAGAAGGTAAGTACTGCATGCCGAGACCGAACCCTGAGAAAAGGGGGAAAATTCATCCATAAGTTGTACTGTTTATAAACTGTTAGCCTGTTGGTTAGGAAAGGCTCCATGATTGTCTCTCACGTAAAATACGTTTTACAAAAATATTATTTTATTCATCAGTTATTTCAATTAAGCATTTAAGACAATATATATAATTACATTATCATAATGTTTTATGATATATATATATATATGTTATATATATATATAATTATATATATATATATGTATATATGAAACAAATAAAATATCATGAGACCAAAAATGGATTTTAAAGCTTAGCAGCTTCTTCAGGGTTTCTTATTTTTTCCGAGAACTCTTTTATGTTGAAAATCACAACTCATGAAAATCTTACTCCAACTGATTTTCTTAACAAAACAAACGTCCATATGGGTTTTTAAAAGATGTAAGAAAAGAATACGCACCGAGATAAATTATTTGTATAGAGGGAATTCAATGTGGTACGGTACACGCGAGCAGAACACTTACCGCACATGACACCTATACACACGACTACTGCGTAGATTGATGTAGCGAAACTAGCGAGGAAAAACCCGACTGCTCCGAGGATACTTCCTGCTATGATCACCCGACGGTGGCCAAATCTGGTGCTCAGGCTGGAAGCGATTGGTCCTGGAAATAAACAGACACTTAAGGTGAGAACATACATTTCAGAAATTGATTTGAACTTGGTGAGCCCATAAATTAAATTGAAGGGTATCAGTTGTTTCCCTGTTATCCCTGCTTATGACGCATTTATAATGCATGAAATGTAAACTATTGAATTGAAATGACTTTTCTCCTGCTGATGGTATACAGCCACTTCTTGATTTATTTTCCTATCTATCTTCTATACATCTATCTATCTTCCTATCTATCTATTTAACTTGCTCTCTGTATAATATGTATCTGTAAAGAGCCTTAGCATCCTGAGACGCTTACAGAAAGCGACAGTCGATCCATAAAATCAGCTAATGAATTTCAAGCACTTCATCAGCTGCTGAGGCTTTAATACGCTACAAATTGGACAACTAGTAAGGTTATGGCAACATTTAAATATATATTTAAAAAAAACATAAACCTACATACCTACATGCCATTTATGCATGTGTAGGACTTTGCAATAAAAATCGAAATATTTTCTATTTTTTCCGTTTTTTGTGTGTGTGTTTTCTATAGAAGTTTTACCAATGTCAGGTTCGCATGAAGTTTTGTAGTGTTAATGTTTCCTTTTTATTTAAAAGCTAAATGCATTATAGCGAGTGCAATTTATTTAACTAGTGACATGTATCTTATTTAAAATTTCCAATAAAAGTTGTGCTTGTCACAAAAATAAAAAAGTATAAAAAATTTATATTGTTTCACTCATCCATGCTTGCGCTATTATGGTGCTGGTAGAGCTACCATACCAACAGTGAACAATACAGGAATTTTTTGTTCCTCCTACAAATGCGGATGATGCTGAACTTATAAGTTAAGAATTATCAATGTTTTAAAACTCCTCACGGATCGTTACCTTGACGAGGTGAGCGAGCTTGCGTGCCTTGATAACCCTGAGAGCTATGCCGGCGAGAGCCTCGTGCTCTCGGTAGGGCCACCCAAGCCGGACAGGTCAAAGGATAGAGGCCACCCCCTACTTGTAGATTTAGCATAGGGCTAACAACTCTATCTTGTAAAAATGCTATTGTTACAGAAACAGCAAAAAAAGGCTGCCCTAATTGCCTACGGCAAAAAGGGCAGTAAGTAAGTAAGTAATGTTTTAAAAGCGTTGCACTGTATATCTATATGTGATATAGAAAATATGCCTAAGACAATCAGGTTCCCTTGGAGCTGAGATAATATCCATACAATCATGGACGAAGATGACAGTTCGTGATTCACAGCATTGCCCCGCGTGACTGTAATGATTCTGGTCACATCTTTTTAACGCAAAGGGCATGCTTTATATACAAAAGCAAAGTTTCTTAACAAATGAGAATGAAGAAATATTAACAGAAACAAAGTTCGTTTTGGTTTGACGACCTGGTTTGACTGAATTATCTACCTGGTCAATGGTTTCTCTGGTCTACCTACCTGGACTCCTGGATAGCGTGATGTGCGTGACGAATCAAAGTACCTGTAGTTCTACTCGCCATCCACCGACTCAAATCCCTAGAAATTCTTACGACAATTTAAAAATTACACATACAGTGGAGCTAAAACTTGGCAGCATAATTTCAATGCGTGAAAATCACCATAGCCGTAATACATTCCAACTTCTCGCAAGTGATAGAATTTTTCTGTGGACTTACATCGTGCAACCATCAAAACTGAGACTCCTGACCTATTTCGGATCTATTTAGTCTTAAGTTTGAATCTTGCAATCATTCATTGTATGCACTGAGAAGTAGGTTTGGAATTTAATTCTACTTCTGTGGACGTTAAAATTAAAAAACAAAAATGATAATATGCTTATAAGCAAGGATATACAGCCTTGCATTTACTTCCGAAATATTTTTGACTAACAGCAGGTCGCAACTTTCAACAATATAAACCTCGTCTTAAAGATCACTTTAGATGATCAAATATTATATTTGTTATTGGATTGCAATAAAATGGCCCCCGAGACCATCGCCGTTTTAGAGTATGGCAGTATGCAGTATGTCCATGCACTTCAAATTCTTATTTTTTTTTTGGTTGTTGTTTATTTGTTTTCTTGAAAATTCCTTCTCTCTCTCTCTCTCTCTCTCTCTCTCTCTCTCTCTCTCTCTCTCTCTCTCTCTCTCTCTCTCTCTCTCTCTCTCTCTCTCTCTCTCTCTCTCTCTTTCTCTCTCTCTTTATCGCTTTTTTTGTCCTTTCTCTCTTCTTCTTTTCTTCATCTCCATCTCTCCATAACTTTCTCACTAACCTGAGCCCATGCAGATGGCCATACTGAGAGTGAGTACCCATGAAGTAAGGCCTCGCCCAGTGTCAAAGTCGTCCACCCAAGAGCTGTAGTAGACGCTTAAGCCGTACACTGATGAACTGACAAAAGCATGGTGGTAGAAACTGGCGAAGACTGCAATCCAGCCATAATATCCTCCCTCTGTCGCCTTCATGTTGATGGGCATCTAGCAGATGTTTGGACGAAGGGTCGATATCTGAGATAGGTAGGAAAGGTAGAAAGAGCGTATAAAAAGGAGAAGAAGTTAATCATTGGTAGACTCGTTGTTTTGAAGAAGATAGAAAATAAAATGATATTGACATTATTGCCTTTCAGTACGTGAGGAGTGGTCTGAAGACTAGCAGGTAAACCTCACCATGATCCATCTTTCGGTTCCATTCCTTTTATCCTTTGATCCTAGGCCCTCCAGATCATTAGCAAGGCCGTGGAAACACTTAAAAATACTCCTGTTAATAGATAACTCACTTGAGAAGTCGTAACTGTCATTGGTCAAGATACTAAGCATAATGATGAACCTTCTCGAGGGTAGCAAATGACAAGCCATAAGGACAGTGCAATAATGGCGAGCAAGTAAGTAACCATCTTTCAAGCTGTTACTTGATCATTCGAAAACACTTTCAGGAGGAACTCTATCCGGCGATGGCACGGCAGCAATATTCGAAAGTAACGTTCTAATTTTCCTTTTTTTTTTCTTTTGTAAAGTATTTTGGCCTGAAACATTTTCATTGTTGATGCTACTGCCCACCATAACCCAACAATCCTATATTTTTCAATCAATTATGCCGGATTTAAAAAGCGAGTTCAAACCTAAATAAGATCTTTTAAACAAGGGCCCATAAAAATTGCCTAATTAAGATGGCTAACCTGAACGTGCGGTCGATGCAAGACGTCAAATCGAGAAAGGCGTATCTGGGCCCCACCATGTCCGCTTTGGTCCCCTAATTCTGGACAAAGGATCCTATTTAAACTGAGTCTTTTACCCCCTCATTCCTTACAGAAAAAATGAAAATCTTTATATATTAAAAAAGAATTCGACGTACTTGAAAATCACCACTTCGATTGCCATGCGACTTAGCACATAGGCTTACGTAACGAATATGGACTGTGATTACTGAAATTTTGTATCCCCATAGCCTTATCTTCCATCACAAACACATTTTTTTAATTGAGAGAACAACGCAAATACTTTAGGCCGATCTAAGCATTTGTATCAAATCGATTTTGTCATGGCACTCTAAGTAAAAGGTACCGGTTCAGGAGTCTCTACCAGAAACCCAGGCTGCAGTCAGATATTCTGCAAGATCGAGACCACTACTCATGCATATACAAGACAACAACGCTTGCAAAGACGCGAGTCAATGTTACGGCGATTATAGAATGAAACCAACAAGATTGATTGAAGAGTTAGGAATCGAAAGCAGAATCATTGTATCTCTTGCCTTAATTCAAGTCACCTTGATTAAAAAGCTGTACAAAGCATGGCTTTTTGGTAACACAAGTACTTGAATCAATATATCGCGGCTAAGGACTCTTAGGATAATTTGTTCTTCTGCAGATGAGCAAAGTAAGGTTGTTTTGCTGCTTGTGATTTAATCTACGCGCGTTTTTAACCATGCAATTGTGAATTAGCATGGTTAAATCTAAGGAAAGAATTATATATATATATATATATATATATATATATATATATATATATATATATATATATATATATATATATATTATCGATAGTTCGAATTTATGAAATGTTTAGATCTAGTGTCTGGGTCTACCTCACAAATTTGCTAATTTGCCATATTAGAATTGTTGTGACGTGGACTTTGGGCCACTCGGATGAAGCACACCAATGATTTAAGAGTTCTTTATAAAATGGAAATATTAGCATTAACCAAAAAATTTTAAAAATATGTGAAAAAACTACAAGACGTTGAAAATTCAAATAAATTGTTAGTTACAGTGATCAAATTGGCCAATAAACAGAACATTAGAAGATAAATCCAAAGCAAAAACTCAAGCCCTAGAAATAACCCACGATACAATTAAAAGCCAGAGCATAAAAAACTACGAGAAGGTGAAAAAAACCCTCTTGAAAATAGAATAAAATTCTAACATTCAAATCATCGCTGTACATGAATACAAAGAAAATTACAATATTATAGTATATAACAAGAGAATCAAGTTTACTGAAGTGAAGCTGTGGTGATCCAATGATTCATAAGATTAGATCTAATGACGCTAGACGAACACTTTTATTGTGGGTGATGATAAAGAAAGCCTTCAATAACATTCCATTGAAAATCGCATCCTTAAGGCAAGTCCGCCCAGTGACTATGGTAAATAATGTTTGACCATTTATCCAGCGATCTCTCGAAATCTGAGATAAAAGTAAATTTTCTTTTTATCTATCAATCCTACTTACAAAGTGATGTGATGGTTATGGCAAACTGGTCTGAGTGGTTATTCAGTTTTACTCTACCTAGCAATACAAGAAAATCATATAAGAAAATCACCGAATGTCTAGCCTGCACCTAAACAAGCAATGACTATGGAACCTAACTGCACAATACTTACACAGAGATTTACATTAATATTTTATAAACAACGTAGTTCTACCATATTTATTATTATGTTATAAGCACAGAAGGGCAATGCGCATATCATCAATGATTGCAAAACAAACTGCTGTATCAGCATGATGCTAGCTGCGAGATGCTATACTAGTAATAAAAATCTCTAGTGCAGTAGCGTAGAAGGCTACGTAGAGGGGGTGTGAGCATTACAATATAGTATTTTACCGATTAAGTTCAAATCGGTCATGTTATCCAACAACTGCAAATTACATTGTATAAATATTGTGTACAGATATACACTAATCAACTAAACCAAAGGACTGTGTGATCCGTCTATTTCTCTTCTGTTAATTACAAATCACACGACTCTACCAATGTTGTGGTTACAGTTTGGAGATAAGAAAGGTTACATGTTGCTGCTCATGAAATATCTTGAAAAGAGACTTACGACTATAGTTCTTGGTTCAAATCATATGCTACACACTATTTTTTAAAATCCTCCACTGAAACTCCTTGTTCGTAATAAAGAAAGAAAAAATTTTCCAAAGTAATCTTGTCCTCAGACCTGCATGTCTGGCCTCGAGAGTTTCTTCTGCTGTAGTTCTCAGACCAAAAGGTCTGGTAAAAACTGACATGCCCTACAGCCTAGTCAGCTGTGAGTCAACTCTCTTCACGGAAATGATTGCAGGGAATGCCTGAGGCTAGTTAATTGGTTGGAGATACTACTTGACTACCCCGCCAGTGAAAATCTCCACCCAGAATTTTCCGACACCAAAGAAACATTTCAGGTGCGTGACTATCAAAACTGCCATCTGTGTCAAGAATCAAAACTACGTATCAAATAGCTTTGCTAATTTGCGGGTAGGAACCAAGTCGCTGCATGACGAGCCCTCGAGCCGCGCAGTCGACTCCTCCTGTTTCGCCAATTGTCCGAGACTGGCGAATCAAACAAAGGCGTCGCAACATACCAATACAGAAATGGAAATCAAAGATGGTCGAAATAAATGCAAAAGATCGAGTCTGCCCACATCAAATGATAATATATCCCACGACACTCCACGGCTCTCCACTTATATGGTTTGTTCTACAGTCTCAGTCCCAGGCTCAAGAAATGCATTAAAGATAGGCGCAAAATACGTCCAAATAATACAATAAGCACGGTTATGTGGCAAATGCATGGGTCAAACATTTTGTGAGGTGTGTACAAGGCCAGTGAATTCTAAAATCTTCACACAAAGACGCCTTCGATCGCTCGAGGTGAAAACTCCAGGCTCAAGTGGTTGGTCAAGAAGGACGGTACATGAACACATAATTAGGACCGTACACTGACTAATTCCCTGTTGCTCTCAGCCGCTCAAGCTCCTCATCACTCATATATTCAACTTTACGAGTTGTCTGAGGTAAGGATTAAACAATGAACTCTCGTATACACATAGTTACTCTTTTTTCCCAACAACCGAATCGTGCGCCAAGTTCTAGAAGAGCTACTGAAGCGTGACATTTCTTTAGAGAAACAACGATAATGGACCGGTTCTATGAAGCGCACCTAAAGCTATTAACAAAGATGGATAAAAGAATTGAATAGTTGTCTCATCGGCTTATTAATAACTGAATAAAAAACAGGTGGAGACAAAACTGTTAATAAAGCTTTCTAGATCTGGATTAGTTCAATATTTTATGATACGGGTAATTAAAAGTAGGAAAGGAAAATGTATCCTTAAGAACGGATATGTTGGCGAGTGATAAAGATTGATAACATTATTTATTTGTGAGTCCAATTTGTCTAATTTACAAAGATTGAGTTAACACTTCTATATAGGTATACACGACTTACCATAACCACATACACAATGCGAATTTGTCCGACGTTCCCAAACTTACAATCGAGATGCTACAACATTTCAATTATGCCGCTTATCCCTAATATGGCAAGATACCTTTCATTAAGCATTCAATACACTTAAAATATCCTAATCTGCGTTACACTACTCTTAAAATAGCATATACGCCGAAAGATAAGAATTACTCTAATAAAAGTTGAATGTCACTTCACTCTCTGAGAAGTTCACAGCGGCAGCGAGGAAACAGACAAGGCAAAAACGAAACAATGGAATCTTGACATCAGTCCAACATGTCTAAACAAGACATGTATCTTCAGCTGCTATTCTCAGAATTCAATCTGGTAAGACTGTCGTACCCTAACCTTGACGGCTAGGCTGTTGTGAGTCAATTTTCTACTTTAAGAATAACGCGTAGAATAATACAAGCATCAAGGCTTTGCGACAACCCTGGGGCTTTATTCTAGTACAAATAGTCGTGCCTTAGACAAGCCAGCTCTAAGTTGACGCTATGCTTTAAGAATAACCCATACAATAATATGATAATCAAGGTTTTGCTACAACCCTGGGGCTCTTTAATTGACAAGGGGTTCCACTTGCCCACCTCGCATGTGGAAACATCCACCTAGAAACTTCCGACGCCGATCTTTCGACTGTGCTGATACCTCAGGCCCGTGACTCTCAAACGGTCAGCTGTGTTAAGCAAAACTGCCTGTGAAAGTTCTGTAACAACCGGGCCTAAATCCAATTGAGAATACAAATTACCGAGACTGCCGAATGAATGAAAGACGTCGCAACGCACTTAACTAAAAAAAAAAAAAAAAAAAAAAAAGAGAGAAATTAAAGATAACCTACACCAACGCAATAGAGTGTTACTAACCAAGGTTACTTGTAAAAGTGGAATTAATATATATTGTAATGTGAGCGACAGGAGCTTGTTTTTCTCTAATGCTGATCCCCTTTATTCGTGCCTTGCGTTGTCCTACATTAGTATCTGTAAGTCATTACTATGGATTCATTAGTTCAACATAATTTAACTTTCATTTTATTGTATCCTTATAGTTTGAGATGAAGAATCAATAGATAGGTTTACATTCACGGCCTTTTTTTTTTAAATAAATTTTTACAAGTCTATTTTGAGGAACGTTGAAAAAAGTTTGCAGAAAAAGTTCACTTTCAGTTCTTTACCTTCCATTGAAATCCTTAACGTGAACAACAGCTCCAAGCCCATTTTATAACAGTCTACTACGGGATGGGGGAAGAAGGGGGGGAGATCCCTACAAGTAGGAATTGGAGAGAAAGAGACAGACAGACAGGTTGTGTGTTGTTGTTTTTATGGGGGAGGTAAATTTTCCAGAATTTTATTTCATGCTGAGCTGATAACTGATCATGTGCATGTTGTTGATGGCATCTTAATATGAGGATTTGTTACTGTAAGTTGTTCCCCAACCTTGCCGAGCTCCTAGTACTTAGGGCCGAATGTAATTGGTTCATACTGCTAATACCCAGAACCAAAGTGAATGGACAAAATCTTCGCAACCTATTCATTCAGCAGGACTGTAAGTCTGTACAATATGAAAATGTCCATATTAGTCATATGATCTTGTAAAGTAAAGAGCCGTGCTTAATTGGTGAAGCTCATGCAAAGAAGCGCGTCATTAGTTCGACACACAAAGTATTGTTTCTTTGCGTCAGTGTGTGTATTTCTCTCTCTCTCTCTCTCTCTCTCTCTCTCTCTCTCTCTCTCTCTCTCTCTCTCTCTCTCTCTCTCTCTCTCTCTCTCTCTCTCTCTCTCTCTCTCTCTCTTTCTCTCTCTCTTTCTCTCTCTCTCTCTCTCTCGCTTTCTCGATCTCTCTCTCCCTCTCTAATCCCCCATATACTTATTTAACTCCTTGTCGAACTCAAAATAGTACCTAGAAATAACCCAACTTAGAAATCAAGATTACATATACCTCTCTGATCTAGAATATCCAGCTCACACCATTTGCGTATAATATCACTTTCCTAAGAATATCGGAACTGCCGCACTCACTGCATTACTCGATTGTGATTGTTATATTGTTTTATCCAATAAGCAAATAGTAGCCAGTGCACACACACGGTTAGAGTTATTAAGGGAATAGTCCACTTCACAATGAAGCAGTCTGGAAAGACAGATGAAATGGGAGAAGATAAGTTAAACATCACCACGAAAACTAAGTATCATCTGCGCTGTATCTACTCTGCAGCCCCAACAAGCACAGCAGTCAGGTGTAAGTATAATTTAGAAGTCACACCAACAATCACAAATAGGTAATGTAATTTAAATAGCTAGCGTGGAATAATATTTTCTATCCTAAGCAACATTTTTATTTTTGCTTTAAATTAACTTTATAGCATACCATCCATTGGCTTGTCTAGTTCAGAAAAAACATTTGTATACGTATACGTATTGTTGACACAAAAGCCCAAAATAGTAATTGCAACAAAGTTTTATCTCGCCTCACTATCACCTGGTATGAAATGTGACAGATGTTTCCAACAGCTGATCTTAAGCTTCGTGGGTCAGTCACCTTATTGAGGATGAGCGGGTGAAATCGAAAGCCAACGAGACTGTTAACTGATACAAAGATAATAAAAAAAAACATTAAATTATGACGATCCCTTAATTGCTCTATCTAAAATTATAAGTTGAATTTTCATTGTATACATGATTTCAGCAAGTTTTATTCACGATCATGAATCTGGGACTTTTCATTACTTTGACGAGACCGATTTAGCAACCACCTCCACCATTATTGCGATAGTCAGAAAAACCATCATTAGAACAACTTTAATTTCATTAAAATATTCATAGTATCCTCCTCATTATGATGATCATCATCATCATCGTTATCATCATCATTATCATCATCATCATCATCATCATCATCATCATCATCATCATCATCATCATCACCATCATCATCATTATCATCATTATTATCATCATCATCATCATCGTTATCATCATCATCATCATCATCATCATCATCATTACCATCATTATTATCATCATCACCGTTATCATCATCATCATTATCATCATTATTATCAACATCATCGTTATCATCATCCCTATCGTCATCATCATCATCATTATCGTGTTCACCATCATTATCATCATCATTATCATCATTATTATCATCATCATCGTTATCATCATCTCTATCGTCATCATCATTATCATGATCATTATCTTCATCTTCATCCTCATCATAGTTGCTGTCCTCGAAACATTATTTTATTGTTAATATTATGTTGAAACAAAAATATTCTACCTGATATTATTTTAAAAGTGTATTCTAATCGCAGTAATTGTCTGATGACCAACTTTTTCCCCTCTTTGTGTCAAGATGTGTTACACCTGTCGCTTCTTTGCCACCGCGTTCTAATATTTAAAAAAAAAAAAAACGAGATAAATTAAAAACATCTCATCTTTTTCTCTATCTCTCTTATTCCCTCTTATATATATATATATATATATATATATATATATATATATATATATATTCATGTATAATGCATACTTTATATTATAGTGAATTCATTGAGAGAAGATGGTGAAGGTAAAATAGTGGCCAATGAGACATCGACCCACAAAGATGCAAAGAGAAAAAGGTGAAATGAAAAAAAGAAAATCAATATTTCTATTACTTTCGTAGTTACTGTAGTTATTCTTGTTGTTGCTGATATTCTTAAAATTATTATTAGTACATTATAATTACCATTATTATTTTGTAGGAAACCTTTCTGTGATTGCAGTATTTTTCACTATTATCAGCAGTTTCACGACTCAAAGCACTCACATTCATTTTCTCATATCTATAATAGTGAGATTGCGCATAATAAGTGTACTCCCTTGCGGAAATTCTTAGCCGTTCAGTTATTTAAACTTTCATGATACAAAAATTAGTAAATACATTTGGATTACACAAAATTAGTTAGTTATTTTTATTCATGGTATATTTTGCATTCAATTAAAAGGATGGAAAGAGGCGACGTGATTTTTTATTCAAGATTCAGACCATAATTACACTTTCGTATATTAACTTGCAATACTCTATGAACTCAAATTTTTTAAAATACAAAAAATTTATATTAATTTAATTTTTAAAAAAAGGAAATCTTTTTGAAATACTGAAGTCTTATGGCGCGACTTTCATTTCCGTCGAAATTAAAAAATTGAGTTGCATAGAAGTGCTGTATAAAATGAATAAATACTTTACTTTATGAGAGAACAAATTATACTTTTATCAATAGCAATTTAGAATTAATCATCTCAACTTCTTCCGCATGGTTCTAGGGGAAAAATGATACTACACTTCAGCCGCAACTAAATCAAGTGATGGATGATCGTAAAGTGCGGTCTTTTCTTCGAATTACGAAGCATCGCTTGTTAATGACTTGGCATGTTTTATGAGAAAGCCAAAGGTATATTGGTTATATAGCCCTTATTTAACGTAACGATTTTAAGGGTTTTAAACGTTTTATCGCTCATTTAAAGCATAACGGCTGCGGTTTAAGTGTATTGATAATGTTGAACTACAAATAAACATCTTAAGCTTCCTAATGAAATTTTATTTTACTGAGTAAGTATAGAAGTGACAAGCCATGAGCAGACTGGTCAAAAGAGTAGACAACTAGACCAGGCAAATAACTATGTCATCATTTTTTTTTCCTAAGGGTGTCAGCTTTATTAGTTTATTTCAAAATTTCGCTTCCTATGAATAACTACAAGCTTGAATTGAACCAGGTACTCTATTTGCATTTTTCTGGTCCATATCAAACAGGAAATATAGCAGGTTTACGCAATATTACGGTATAAAATCAAGATCTTTCCGCGATAGACTTAGCCTTATGAAATTGACGATTTGCGATTTATTTCATTGTCGTATTATATGAGACACCCACAAATTCACTGTGCATATACATTTGGATACCACTTCTTTATAAAAATACACTTTAGGGTAATATTTCTTTTCTGTATAGATCTAGATTTAGTGCGTCAGATTGGTACAACTTAAAAAGCAGTTTCTATTGAGTGACTTACTTCAAATAGATCTTGTAAGTTCTACATCTAGAGATTTATGCAGTTTCGTATGTTATCACATTCTTTCAAATCACATACTTATAGAATAATTCTATGCCACACATCACAGATATTAAGCGCCAGGTAGGCCTATACGTTTTCTAATCCGACAGAGTTAGGAATTATTTAAGAATTTAGTCTATTTAATGTCTGGCCAACCTGTGCATTATATATATATATATATATATTTCAAGAAAATTTTGAAAAATAACATGCAAAAAAAATTAAACAAATCAAAATAAACCCAAAAAAACACATGCAAAATTGGAATCTTAATGCTTAAGAAATGAACTTAAATAACCATTAACCTGGAGACAGAACCTTAACCAAACCGTTTCTAGATATTTATTAGTGTTGCTTTGGCTGAAATGCTGTTTATAAAGAGAATTCTGCGCTTGTTTCCAAAGTTATTGGTATCATCCAGATTGCTGTTGTTATTATTGTAATTGTTGTCAATCTCATCTGCCTACCGCGTATAAGACTCTGAGAAAGACCTACGTGGTCCCAACAATATAGAACTATAATGACCTTTCATTTGACTCTTTTATTAAAAGTTGTTGTACATCTAGATTAAATTTTATTTATTTCAAACTTAAAATTTCAGCCAACATCAGTCCTTGGCAACATCACGCGAAGATTCCAGATCATACCGCTCACAGACACACATCTGTAGAGATCTGTTTTTCATATTCAGCATCAAAATAATGAGAATATAGATCTATAACCCTACCTCGCATCGATGAAATGGAATCTATTCATTGTTAAATAAAAAAGAAAGAAAAAAAAACAAGTCTGCTATCTGCTTCCGTTCTTTTTTCACATTTCGGATGTGTTTTTTCTGGTGTGATTGTATGCGTGTTCACAGAATACTTCCACATTTACTTATTCAGTTTGATTAACCGAGCTTTGTGACCAAGCTTGGGAATTTGCTAGGTTATGAACCATTTCGAGAGGGGAAAGACTTGGCATACGCGCCATGTCTCGACATGATATTGGTTAATATCATCACATAAATAATCAATATTTACTGAATAATAAATAAACATGGCATGATGATTCATCTGTACAAACTAGACTCTTTGTCATTGTTGTCGTTGCATCTATTTGTTTGCTTGCTTGGTTTTTTGTTGTTGTTTTTTTGTTTTTTAGGTTGCTGTTGTTTTTTGTTGTTGTTTTTTTTTTTTTGTTATATTTTTGTTTTTATTTGTTGTTGTTGTTGTTGTTGTTTGTTTGTTTGTTTTTTATGTGGTTTTTTTTGTTTGTTTGTTTTTGTTTTGTTTTGTTTTGTTTTTGTTTTTGTTTTTTTTTTAGGGGGGATGTTGTTGTTTTTTTTTTGTTGTTTTTTTTTTTTGGGTGTTTCTTTTTGCGAGGGGGATGGGACTAGTTTGTTTGTTATTTTTGTATTGTTTTGTTTGTTGTTTTTGTGTTTTTGTTTATTTATCTTGCATATCTCTTCCTGTCTCAATTATCATTTCAACAACTTTTCAATTATCTGTCGCTTCATTGAGTATCGGCAGGTCCAATTGCTTTCCTTATTTTTTGTCCATTAATGAACCTCCAAAAGCATAAAGTTTATACACATATTTCATTTTCAAGGACTTACAGATTCATTGATAGGGCAATACTAAACATTACAATGGTGAAGCTTCCCTTACACTTGAGCTTGAAAGGTCAATTCGAAAACTGATTTATGAGTCAATTACAATGATTTTGTATAGCAAATATGACACCCCAAATTGGTTTCCGCTAATATAAGGCTGAGTTCGCGAAAGGTGGCTCCTCGTGGATCCGACCCTTGACCTCATAGCAGAGGACAAAGTATTGTATTAGGGATATGTGTAATCTCGCATATTTCTATAGATGGAGCACAAAACTCAATAGGGTAAGTAGCAGTTCAAGGTACCATATTTGCTTTAGAAAAAAAAACATGCGCTAATGCTGTTATTTGTTGCAAAAAGGAAAGTAAAATGCTGATCATCATGGCGTCAGCAATTTACTAAACTGTATATTGAATGATTTCAATTTCCTTATTTATATTTTTTTTTAAGAGAAACCTGGATTTATCATACCGATAACAATTTTGCATTTACTTTTTTTTTTTACATTAAATGGCCTTGGAAAGATCCTAAACCTATTTATTCACTAATGTAATATAATCGGCCGCATTGTATTACATCTACTTTTCGCAAACGTTGTACGTTGAACTTCTAGACTAAGTTCATTAGTGTAACATGATAGCAATTCGGTTATTGAAAAAAATGTAAGAGGGGTGAGACAGTCAGAAAGACAGACAGCGAGATACGGAGAAAGAGACAGAGACAGGCAGACAGAGAGACAGAGACAAAGAGAGAGAGAGAGAGAGAGAGAGAGAGAGAGAGAGAGAGAGAAATTCAAAGAGTTGAAGGGATAGGAAAAGCCTAAATGGAGTTCATTGTGGAAAAGGTTAAAGAAAAATGAGTTGTTTCTTGCCTTTTTTTTTTCAACGACTTAATAAATTCACCATCACTTTATTCTCCTTACTTGTTTTGATAATTAAATTTTCAAATTGTATATATTATTATATAAGCTTATTTTCAAATGCTAAAGCTCTTCTTTATTCGTACTTTTTTTTCTGTAACTAGTGCTTTCTGAAAATCCTTTTCCTAAAGATAATGCCACTGTCATCAACATCGGAAATTCCAACAGCACTAAAATAACAGCTTTAAAAATTTTAAGCAACATGAGCAGCTTCTACAGCGACGAGAGCAGAAACAATATCAATGAATAATTTAAACTTCAAATCCAAGAAGAAGGAGAAGAAGATCAGCAACAAGAACAAGAACAAGAAGAACAAGAAGAATGTTTGTTTTGTTTTGGGCGTTTTTTTTTTTATTTAGATATTATTAGCGCTATAATGATTTTATTTTAGTTTAATTCTATCAATTATGGGCCCTATGTCCCATCTCTTTGAAATTTTATCATGTCAAATGTTCTGTACAATTCAAGGGGAAAAAACTTTTCTTTCTATACTTTCAGTCCCAAATAGCTATGTCAATGCACAAGAAAAAAGACAGATAATGGGATAGGTCGGGGAGTGCGTTAAAGATAGCTAAGACAGAGAAAGGGAGATGAATAAGAGAGATATAAGAGAGAGAGAGAGATAGAGAGAGAGAGAGGGGGGACACAGAGAGAGAGAGAGAGAGAGAGAGAGAGAGAGTATACATGTTATTTATGGGAATTTATTATCGGACAGTAAATGACAAGTCACAGCGGTCAGCGCTCAGCAGCCGCACAGATGTTCGATATGACATCACAAGTGTCTGTGTAGATCTGGGTTGTTATTAACGTGGCAATTTCTATCACATGACTTAAATAAAAATAGAGACTGATAGTCTGTATTCATTTTATTGTGGGTTCGTGTGGAAATAAAACTGTTCAGATGTGGTGTTGAAGTGACAGACTCCTATCTAAACAAAAAAGTTTGGACTCGGGAAACTTGCAAAATTAATGATTTTAAGAGGGTTTAATTAGGAGCCTAGATCTCAAGCAGGATAAAACATGTTCAACTCATATCCCATAGCAACTCTTTCATAGACTGAAAAAAATCCTGGGCGCAAAGAAAAATCAACGAATGAGTAAATGTTTTCCTTTTCTATTGCTTTTCAACAAATGGGAATGGTCTTTTTATATCTTTGCTTTCGTTGTATTTTTTTTCCTTCTTTTTAACTATCTCTCAATCATATCATAATTTTACTGTAATTTTTATTTTTATTGATTGAACTTCTCTTCGAGTTCAATAGCACTGGTAGCAGTCCTCAAGACATCTAGAAAACCAAGTTATTATTTATAAAACATTATTCACAACATCACAAGTTAAGCAGTGATAAATATTGAAATTCACGAAAAGTTGATTCTTTTATTTGAGCAAACTATAATTTCATGAAGTATGTACATGTATTCGTACTTTATTATAAATATATTGTTACAATAGCAATCACTTTTATAAACATGAAAATCTAGATCTCCTTTCCTCACCTTTCTTTTCCACATTCCTGCCTCAAGCATATAGTTAAAGTAGTTAGCGAAGAATAGGTTGTTAATTTTGTAAGCATGATATTTTTTACATGAGCAAGAGAAAAAAAAAAAACAAGGTAAAAATTGGCATATTTTCGATCAGGTTACAGGCTCCAATCTGGGGTTGGTTTAGACCTCGGCCGGTGTGGTGTCAATGAGAGTGCTGTTGTCCGCAAAGCCACCATCGCCATCGGCTAGCTGTGAATGAAATAACTCATTGTGGTCAGAAAAAGTGGACAGAGAGAAAGAAAAACAACTAACCCGGTTGGCCAGTCTACAGTCCGATAAAAATCAGACACACAGGTGTTTGCATGAGAAGTATTATGAAATACATAGATGAAATAAAATTATAAAAGAAAACAAATAATTTTGTGCATTCCTAATCTACTTAAAGATCCTTTGAAACGCTCAAGATTATAAATTCCCACAAAGAGCTTAAAGGTCTATTGTCTTGCGGTAATTCATAGTCGCCTATGTTATTCTACCCACATGAAAAATACCGCTACAGTGATCTATTTCAAAATAACTTGGGACTTTTACAAAATTTGGGAAAATTTTTCATTAACGTTATGCTAATCGTCATTCAATTAAAAAAATAGCATGAGGACATACGACGCGTACAGAAAACGAGAGGGTGAACCCTCAATTTAAAATGATTATAATCATTTTTGGGAGTCTTTTCTTCTTTCATGCACCTGAGATAGAGAATGTCTTAATGAGAGAGAGAACTCGGGGTGAACCCTCGGTAAGAGATTCGGGTTATTACAGGAATTACATTGCATTGACCGTTTGAATTTTTTCTAAATTTGTTTAATCAGCTCTGCAGTATGTTTTTTGTTGCTGTTTTTTTATGTGTTTTGTTTTGTTTTGTTTTGTTGTTTTTTTTCAACTGCGAAGAAAAAAAAAGTTGTACGTTATTGTTGCAAAATTCATCAGTCATTACCTAGAAGTTTGGTGACTTATGACCCGATTCTTTTATTAGTTATTTTATCAGCAATGCAGCAATCTTCTCTTCATCTAGCTAACTGTCATTGTTGCTTCCTAATGTAGATAACTGTTTCAAGGTAAAACGCATAACATATAGAAAGTTTAAAATTGATGAGGCTGAGCAAAGCGGCTTTCACATAATCATGGATAAACTCTCAATGATTATTAATTTCCTTTTCTCTTATTGTTGTGAATGACTACACTTCCCCGTTGTTGTTGTTGTTGTTGTTGTTGTTGTTGTTGTTTTTTCTTTTTCTTTGTCGATTTTCAATATTCACAGTATTAGATCAACAAAGGCAACATCCTTACTCACGCGAGGTGTATCACCTGATAGAAGATAATGATTCATGTTTATGTATCACCTGATAGAAGATAATGATTCATGTTTATGTATCACCTGATAGAAGATAATGATTCATCTTTATGTATCACCTGATAGAAGATAATGATTCATGTTTATGTATCACCTGATAGAAGATAATGATTCATCTTTATGTATCACCTGATAGAAGATAATGATTCATGTTTATGTATCACCTGATAGAAGATAATGATTCATCTTTATGTATTACCTGATAGAAGATAATGATTCATGTTTATGTATCACCTGATAGAAGATAGTGATTCATGTTTATGTATCACCTGATAAAAGATAATGATTTATGTTTATGTATCACCTGATAGAAGATAATGATTCATGTTTATGTATCACCTGATAGAAGATAATGATTCATCTTTATGTATCACCTGATAAAAGATAATGATTCATCTTTATGTATCACCTGATAGAAGATAATGATTAATGTTTATGCCACGCATAATTTCCTTTAATAGCAATTACTTCTCTACAGCTGTTTAAAAATAATCATTCGTACATGCCAATATCTTTAGAGCAATATTTAGCGTGTCAATTTTTTTTATGCCGAGATAGTGCCAACATGTTCACATTCCAAAGGTAATTGAAATTTGTTTCTGGTTTAAACGGCAATTATTGCAGGAGGCATATGGTGATATTAGAGAGTCTCTTTCTAAGTCGTATGTATTTCTAATAATTATTGCAACACCGTTATAACACTTCTGCGCTCTTGCTAATGGTTGGTTTGTGATGGATTAAGTTGATATAAACATCAAAAATTGATACTGGCTTTTAAAGACGGTTCCTCTTAAAAATCGGATCCAGATCATTGAGAGCGAAACCAATTTCAAGCCATGTTATTGAGATAATGTTCAAAACTGCATTTAAAATGTGCGTGGGAAAAGAATCTAATGCTAGCCTGAGGCAAATAAAATAATCCATACATATGTGTGCATGACAAATTTTAACCTGAAGTCTATTGAAGGATAAAAATGTCTAGATTCGAGCCCTTTGTAATTTGTTTTGGATTGATTGCCTATAAGCCTAAATATATATATATGACAATTTTAAGGCGGAGTATCAGGTAAATTTATAAAACAGTGATTAAAAAAATAATTAATATTCGATTGTAATGTGAGCAACGCGAGCATGCATAAGCATATCTGGTTAAGGTACTTATGCTGGTCATGTCAAAATCTGATCTCAAAAGAGCTTAAAGAGTGAATCAAACCACTTACCAAATTTTTGCAGCAGACACCTGGTTGAGAAGACAAGGGAAAATGTGATTTTAAGTTTAATTAGTCTTAATGGAGTATCAGCGGCTAGCGGTTTTATAGCTAGGACTGTGGCTAATCTTACTGTATAATGGTTTTGTTAACAATGGTGAGGATGATGGTGATAATATCTGTGTTGCTGCAAATGGGAGTTAATAATTAAGACGATGCTAATAGTGTGTTGGTTATAGAGATGATGATCAGAATTTGTTTAGTTTTTGAGAATTATGCATACTTAGATACTGTTTCACAAGAAACTTCCTTCTTTTTATAAATACCGAAATAAAAAGAAAGACTGATGACAGCTTTAAATTCTCATAAAATGCTGTCTTCAATTTTGTCCCTTTCAGCTATCTCTTATTCAAGTTAGTATTTCATTGCTCATGAATTATGAGAGTAAATAGGAAATTTTGCTCCTTAAAGTACATGGACTATAGACGTTCATATCAGGGCTATGCAAAGAAAAATAACGGATGGACAGGATTATGTAGGGATAGATAGAGTTGTAGAAGAACTCATAAAACATTCTTCAAATAGAGTTGTAGAAGAACTCGTAAAACATTCTGCAAGTAAAATGACTTACGTCCTACATTACAGATGCCGTTTCGCTCGATCGTAAAGAGGCAGAATATGGCTGAGCTGCATCTACCAACATGTCTGCCGTATCCACTGCAAGCTGTTTTAATGAATGCGTGTGATAAGTAAAAAAGAGGGGTATATTTTATTTCACATTTTAAAAACAAATTTCGTTTGAAAGAAAAGAAAAGAAAATTAATTAAACCTCACTTCTTTTCGAAATTCATGTGTCGATGTTGGCATTCTCAAATCTACAAATTCTAAATTCTTCAAAGACTTCGATTAAAAATCTAAATGTTTCAATGTTTATCTAAATATTTGATTAGCACCATACCGCTTAATGTCATCCGTATATGTTTGACTATCTTTTTTTGCCACTTCCTCTCTTTGTCTGTCAGTCTCTCTCTCTCTCTCTCTCTCTCTCTCTCTCTCTCTCTCTCTCTCTCTCTCTCTCTCTCTCTCTCTCTCTCTCTCTCTCTCTCTCTCTCTCTCTCTCTCTCTCTCTCTCTCTCTCTCTCTCTCTCTCTCTCTCTCTCTCTCTCTCTCTCTCTCTCTCTCTCTCTCTCTCTCTCTCTCTCTCTCTCTCTCTCTCTCTCTCTCTCTCTCTCTCTCTCTCTCTCTTTCTGTATATATATAATATAAATATATACTTATGTACCACATAAACCTACCAAAATAGTCGCAAGCTGGTCGGTGGCGCTCTACTCTTGTCAAAAGACTGTAGATAATATTACAGATGTGACTTCTTCGGTCCACACAGCCTGGTATAAACAGCATCGTTTACAGTAGTTTGTCAAACATAAAAAGGAACGAAAGTGAAAGATTGTGCACAGCAATGAAGAACGGTTTAATGAAAAATTAAGCGTTATTAATATTTTTTAAATAGTTTAGCTTAATTATGCTTAGTCTCCCTTAAAAAAATGCTAGGATAATAGTTGTTTGTTTTCCATGCTACCGAAAAAAAAATGTACACCCAAGAATTCAATGGATTTGGTTTTCAAACTTAAATTATCCAGTTGTAGCTCTAGACGGCAAAAACAGAGTTCATCCTCATCTTTTTAATTTAAATTAACGATTATCACAGAGTTCTGAGAAACGCATACGTCATATTGCTTTTAAGTCTACGACACTGCTACTAGTCTTACTTCTACTACTACTACTACTATTACTACTACTACTACTACTACTACTACTACTACTACTACTACTACTACTACTACTACTACTACTACTACTACTACTACTACTACTACTACTACTACTACTACTACTACTACTACTACTACTACTACTACTACTATTACTGCTACTATTACTACAACTATTACCACTACTACTATTACTACTACTCTGCTACTACTACTATTACTACTACTATTACTACTACTACTACTACTACTACTACTACTACTACTACTACTACTACTACTACTACTACTACTACTACTACTACTACTACTACTACTACTACTACTACAACTACTACTGCTGCTGCTGCTGCTTTTACTACCATTTTTAACACTATACGAAAGAAATATATACAGCCAGAGTTAGTTAGAGTTAGGCCTAAATCTCAGCAGTGGTTAAAAATGGGCTTATGAGTGAAAAAGACCAAAGAAATGCTTGCCCGTTGTTGGATTTAATTATATTAAAGATGCTTGAAATCATTTGTCTCTATCCTGGCATTGAGGTCATTAAAGCAGATAGCGGTTTTCTAAAATTTTATTTCGTTTCATTGATGATTCTATAAACGTTCTTTTTATATTCAACTATCTGGTCAGGAACAAGTGTCCTTCAGAGAGCATAAGAGTCTCGTAATATATTGAGTAACTTCATAGAACTTAACCATAAAACAAAAAGAGCCCTCTGTAAAAGTCACAGAGGATTCGTGGGAGCCTGGCTGTTTCTCCCGGAGAGGTAAGCATTAGAGAGCCAAGAAGGATAACTGTAAGCATCTTTGTCCGATTGATGCCAGCCATTCTCTAAATGATGTTTGTAAATCTGGAAATGTATAACTTTTGAGTTAATTAAGTGGAAATGCTGAGGATCACATCGGTTTAAGAAAAGCAATACATCGATTGGTTTATGTTATGATCATTATTCACTTTCTTTGCTTTGTAGAATGATATTTTGTTGATGTCGTTCTTCAGTCTCAAAGATAGGAGATTAGATTGGAATAGTCAACTTATGGAATACCTGTCTCGAATTTGGATTCGTCGAAAGAAATATGAAAAAAGGTCAGAAGAATCCATAAATGAACCAAGAAAAAAAAGGAGAAATTCAAGGATCAATGATTTTTTTTAAAAATATAAACAATGGAAACGTATTTTTTTTAAATAATTCTTTGCAATTGTTTCCGTAACCACTTAAAAATATATTCTTTTTGTAGTAACTCAAAACTTTCTTGGGTTATACCTTCTGATAAGAGTAATCCATCCATAGGAAACAGTTTCGCACCATCAGATTATTAACGTTAAGCAGATTTTTTTCTGGGTTTGGTTGTTTCAGTCTCCACCACTGCAAGGGACCATTATTGTTCTAACGATCAACTTACTGAAAGCCTTGAGATTTTCCATCAAAGAACATCTTTTTTTAAAGTTCTATCTTCTTTTGTTAATACCAAAGTAAAAGATGATAAAATTATCTTTAGAATCGCATGACTGATTTATTCTCATCCTTTTTTACTTTGATTTTAGATATGAAAAGAAAGCCGGTGAAAAACCCCTTTTAGTGGCCTGATTTTTTAGAAATCTCTTCTTTTTCTTTAGAGTGTAAAAAGCACAAAATAATATTTCACAGTGCAAGTCAATGAAGAGAAGTTTAAGGAATAAACATATGAAAACGCATTGGTTTACCTTGTTTATTGTTGTAAACCTGTGCAAGGCTTGTGGAGTACTGCAGACTCCGTGGTCTATCAATCTCTTTTTCAAATGGCCCTAAAAGCCCATCAGCCAGAGATTTTTATAGTTAAAGCTTTGAGATTGTTTGGGTGACTAAAGGTATGTAAAACCTGTCGTAGATGTCCTTTTGTAGCCTCTTTTGCCATTATTAAACTGTGGCCGTGCGTCTGAAGCAACTACTAACAGCTACCATAATCATCTCCCATTTGAACGCCCACATGAAGCCTGGCCAAGCTATAAAAAATAACGCGATAAGAGATAGCTAGTACGTTTTGCCTTCTTGGCTTGACCCCGGGTGGACAGAACAATAGATCTCGGGACTTTTTTGAGCAGCCTTTTACTCCAGCTCTACATCTGACATGGTCTACCAGGTTTCAATACGTGCATAAAGAGGTAGAGCTATCTCCTACATGGTACGTTATGGACAGAGTCGGAAAAACCCAATAATTGTTTTTAACTTGGGTTGGCCTTGTGTTGATAAAATAGACAACGAGCCTGCCTGGATGAAATAGAGGACGCTAGAAAGCTTAATTGATAGAGCGTTGGACTGACAATAAAAGAGCCCCGCGTTCGAGTCTTATTTGGATCATTTTGTGGTATGATCAGATCTTACGGAATCAGACCCATCCAGAACTAAGCGGATAGTCACTCTCTCGATGAAGAATTCTTCGGCTATGTGTACCCAACCAATGAAGTAGTAGGCCTACCCGATTCATAAACCTACTATTTTCTTATCATGACGCTTTTAAAATGTAAATAGGTTTTTTTTTAACCTCATTCAGGCTGCCTATGATGGTCAGAAACACCCATATAAAATTTTATGTTGTGGGCAAAAGATTTAGATTTTTATTTTAGTGTATATTTTACAAATATAAGAAGAAACGCGTCTTAGATTTTCAATGATGCATAACTCTATAAAAATAAGCTTAAGGTAGTTTTTCCAGCGATGCATGAAAAAATTTATCACATATAACAGATGCAAATCAGTGTGTGGGCGGCATTTAAATCTCCTCATTTTAGGGAAAGAGTTCAAAGATTTCCTGCGACGCAAAAAGAGATGTTCTTTGTTGACATGAGGTACTAAACTTTCACGCCTTCTTTCTTCTTATTTCAGGTCACAAAGGTTAAATTAAGCAGAGAGCAAGGGATTTCAGTTGATTTTCTTAGTATTTTGTTGATGAATTTTTTGTTCTTATTTCATCATTTTTTCGTTTGAGTTTTGTAGGGGGGGGGGGGGGGGGTGGGGCTTTTTTTTTTTCGTTTTTGTTTTTTACAGGCCATCAAAAAAGATCGATGGAGGTCAAACGAGTGAAAATGAATTTTTAATAAATTGGTTATAAACATACTCATTCTTACAAATAGTTTTTGGGGTTGCCAAAATGCAGAAAAAAAATGTAAATCTAGTAACTAAAGAAACAAAGAAAAAGAAGGGATGTGAAGGAAGAGGACCATGTTATCTCGGAGTAAAATATAGAATGTGTGGAGGAAACCAGCTTTAATTTTTAAAAATGCAGTTATATTTTTTTTTTCAGAAATTTGCTGTACTTAATTAAGCACTCCACTCATGACTATTTTTACCGAGTATTTTTAGTGTAATTTAAAGTGCATTAAAATTAGGATTAAAACGCCATTTCAGCAATTTTGAGATAACTTTATAAGCTTCCAAAACCCAAGTCAAGAGCGTGTGAAGTATAAAGACGAGTTATGTATCATAATTTGATGCTATAAGCTCCATCCCAGTAGTAAGAAAACGTACACTGCATTGGTTGTTTGTTTAAATATTCTTTTACACTTGCGTTACTTTCTGTAATCTTTTCTGACTTGAATCCGCGTATTCCCAGCATTGGCAATCGCGGAAGTGTTTTTGAACTATGTTAGATCATTAGAGCTGAAGCTATGGCAAAGTGATTGTCGAAGCTAACACCGAAAGCACACTAAGAACAGATCTAAACAATGGGGATTGAAAACTAGAGGGTCTGTTTGGCTTCAAAAAGTTCAGATTGAAGAAAGCAAAGGATTAAATTATGCAGCTGCTTGTAATGTATTTAAAGTAATTATCCACATTATCAAAATAATAGACTACGTGTAATGTTGGTACTTTTTTCTATGACTAGATTGAGGAGGGGTTAAGCTTTTGTTCAAATGAAGTTAAACCAAATTTTTTTCTTTACAAAAAAAAAAGTACAACTTCTTATGTATTTTATTTCCTGTGCAAAGCAATAGCTTTATGATATATAAAAGATTAAATCAAAGAGTACATCTTTATTGGCTTTCAAGTTTAGCTATGCAAACTATTACTTTTCTGTAGATAAATGTACCTTTTCGCTTCTTGTATGCCTTTACAACGGGTGATAAATTTAAATAAATCTGTGGGTTTTAATAATGTAGATGAAAATAATTCACATTCAGAAACATAATACAATTTTTAACCCGAGTATTTGGATCAAGATAAATATTCATATACTGATTTTGAAATTAGTTGGTTTCATTGATCCTTAAGTCATTCATTTGCACTACTTGATAAATTATTTGAGAGAGAGAGAGAGAGAGAGAGAGAGAGAGAGAGAGAGAGAGAGAGAGAGAGAGAGAGAAAGAACGAAGAATAGGAGAGGGAGACTGACAGAAGAGAATAACGCAAGAGCGAAATGGGAAGGGAAGAGGATAAGAAACAGAGGTGACAAAGAGCTAGAGACAGATAGGCAAAGAAAGAGAGAAAGAGAGAGAGAGAGAGAGAGAGAGAGAGAGAGAGAGAGAGAGAGAGAGAGAGAGAGAGAGAGAGAGATAAGCTGTATGAACATGTTGACAAGAAATTGAACTCTTTTATTTCTTGCTCTCTTTAAAAAGACAGTTTGTTTTCTTTCTGGACATTCTAGGCCTACTGAGTTGACAAAAATCGGACAGGTTTTTTCATCCCTTTAACTTCAGGTTTGTTGTGTTTGTGAGTGCGTGTGTGTTTGGGGGGAGGAGGGAAGAATTGTTTGATTTCTTGTTTTTTGTTGTTGTTGTTGTTGCTTTAAATCATCAAACTGAGTCGTTTCTATTTGTTTTGGGATTTTTTTTTTCTCATTTTATGAAAATAGTTATATGAATAGAACATTCAATATTCCAAAACTGTCGCAAAAGCAACCTGGTCTCAGGAGCATGGACATTAAACAAAAGAGGGTGGGGGAGGGGTTAAGGATCTTGTACTTCTAAGTAGAAACACTAAGAAAACAAGTAGGACTGATATGATTCTCAGCTTTCGCCTTACTTCTTTTTGCGAAAATGGAACTTTGTCATGAGGGGGAAAATTAACAGAAAAAAGAGACACCAGAAATGAAATTGCCACGAATGCTTGATCTAATGGAAATTTAGGCCTTTGTAGATATTGTAATGAAATGATTATTGTGAGAAATGGTGGCCGAGTAGTTAAAACTTTTAATCCCATTCGTACCTTTTGACCCATTTTGGTATTGAATAAATCAATAGACAAAAACTATAAACTAAGGCTTTAAAAATCACAGAACATCATGAAAAGACCAAGTGATGGTAGTGAGTCATTTACTCAACCCATATTAATGGAAATTTATGTGCAGGCTTTTTCAACCATCAAACTGCATTTAGATATTGGATTTTCATAAGCAGCCGCTGTGTATTCAAAAAAACGTTCAATTATACGCGATATTCTGGTACGCCATTTCCTTATAATTATTTCTGAACTATGCACCTGAACCCCCTCATAAAACCGTCCTTGGTGGATGAAACACATTGGCACTAAATTTTTAGGGTATGTTCCACCTACTGGCACATGAAATACATTATTATCATGTTTTAATCGAAAGTTACGGATATTATTTAAATTTGAGGCCGCACGATTGACCAAGGTGATTCACGAATCTTGTTATGTGCGTCACACATCGTATTCGCTTAAAAAAAAATTATTCCATTAATGTGTTCAGTCTCATGGTTTAATAAAATATGCTGTAGTCTTGTGAAGAAATGCATGGATATTATTTATAGTAACGATAAATCAGTTTCCTTGACTTAATTATGTTCTTACAAGTATTGAAATTAGCGGCTATGCAATTTAATTTCTGATGAATATGTATTGCTTGATATTTCTTTGATTCCTCATTTGTAAAAACAAACACATTTTAATAGTTATATGGTGACAATGATTTTTGGCACAGGACAGGGGTCCATATTGAATTTGAACAAAACAAAACAAGCTACATGGAATGATTGATTCAACCCGTGTTATATGAACACTCATAGACTTTATTGGGTGACAAAGAATAGTGTTAACAAAGGTTTAACTGAAACATCGGAAGTTTTTTAGAGAGCAGAAAGTCATTTCATTGTCTTTCTGCAAGAAAAACTCCCGATATCTCAAAGAGTCCGTGGAGAAATTTGTAGGATTATTTTAAAGGCTGAAACCATAGGCATTTTTATGACATTCAAACCACTTCTATAGGATGGGTCAAAGATTCCTTAGATACTTGATATCTTTTTGATATACACAGAATCACGGTTTTCACAAGAACAAAAAAAAGACAGTTACAACGGCAGATTGCAATCAACAAAATGGTTTAGGTTGAATAAAGGTAGGCCTAATATTAAGCCAGAGATATAAATGGGTGTAATGAAAGTATGTTGATAATAACATTTTTATTGATCACGTTTGATGATAAAAATTATGACATAAGTTAGCCTTTAAGCTGATAATTAGCGATAAAAAATGTCGATAACTGCATGGTCTGCCAACACAACATAGGCTATGTGATATATGCATATATATTCTTAATGATAACCATAACTTTGTCACGCAGCTTTTATTTCAAGCCTTGCTACAAAATTAATGTTTACCGTTACATAAAAAAAGCATTGGCTTCCTTATCAAAAGATCATGTCATATAAAAAAAGATGTTTTGGCTTTTTCTATGGGAATATCCAAATGGATTTATAATATTAAATAGATGTTGAATCTATTTCAGAGTGATCGTTCTATTCCCTTCTGTTTTGTTTTTTGTTTTGTTTTTACGTATTTGCTCTATTATCCTTTAATTTTTTAACCAAATCCTTCCTGTACAATATTCACTATGGACTTCACATGAAAAGCCCCGTTAGTTTCTTCAAAAAACAAAAAAAAAAAAAAACTGTCAGCAGAGATATCTTGCGAAAGAACGGCATAAACAAAATTAGGAAACATTGGTAGTATGCTTATACGTTGCTGCTCGTCATAAAATAACTTATTCTTCTTTTTCTTTGTTCTCTTGTCCGTCGTTGTCTTGGAAGTAAGCAGGCACGTCTTCCACAGTGAAAGTTCCTAGATTCATGTTCGGGTTGTCCAGGGCGAGACTCCTAGAGCCACTGGAGGAGCTGGAGGAGCTGGAGCTATCATCTTGCGGTCTCACTCTCTGGTAGAGCAGGGGCAGAGAACATGTGTTTTGGTCAAGATTATTACAACTACATGCCATACAATAAAAACACATTTTTTTTCAGTTTCATTTAAATTTAAAGTTGATTTAAAAGAAGTAAATTTTACAAATGATTCTGAGAAGTTTAAAGACTATAATCGTGCAGTAATTGTTGATGCTTGTTCACGGAGAGGGTGCTGCTGTGATAGTAGATTTTAACAAACGGAGTACGTTTTTTTTTTTGCTGGTGATGATGATGGGCTTTTTTTTTTTAATTATAAAATCTTGATATCCTGTTTATTTATCTTAACGTCTTTTCAGCTCGTAATGATCGGTTAATTCAATTCTAGACCTCTAAACGCTTCGTGACGCCCAAGTGTAGAGTAGTAACGGCCGATTATTCACATCAGATTGGTGCGATCCTCGATCTAGACGTTATGTCGTTAGAAACAGGGATCAGTTTTGAACATGCAAAGCAAAGGTTCTTGAAAGTTGTTTGATGGAAGTTTCATCAAAGGTGCAAAGCCAACCATATCGTAAACTCTTCACAACAGTTGTATCAGGTGCTTAAAACTTAGTATGGCCGTACTTTTCTTGTCTCAATGGTGACGGAAAGAAAAAAAATTTTTTTTTAATCGGACCGTATCCGTGACTCCTGAAAGCTTTGTATTTTCAAACTTGAAGGGGAGAGAGAGAGAGAGAGAGAGAGAGAGAGAGAGAGAGAGAGAGAGAGAGAGAGAGAGAGAGAGAGAGAGAGAGAGAGAGAGAGAGAGGGAGGGAGAGAGAGAGAAAAGGGGGAAGGGGAAAGAGATTGAGGAAGCACATAACTCTTATTACTTCAGTGTGTTTAATTATTGATAAGACTTGTGAAAAGTGCGATTCTTACTTCATTTTTTAGTAAACAACTTCAACTCTTGCAGAAAACAGAAGTGTTTTTATGGCCTTTGCTAACTTGTGCGATATTCGGGAATTATAAAATGTTCGAAGTAAATAAAAAAAAAAAAAAACACTTACCGTGCAGCAAACCTCTGTGAAAAAAAAAATAAGAAACAATGATTTAGCAAACTATATATTTGAGTTGCAGCCGGTGGTATAAATGTACACGAAGATGACAATATTATTATTAAGATTTTTATCCAGTTTATGATGGCGATGACTCTAATGATGATGATGATGATGATGATGATGATAACAAGGAGGAGGATAAGGAAAATTATAATGATAGTGAAGA
This sequence comes from Elysia crispata, assembly GCA_033675545.1. Lineage (NCBI taxonomy): Eukaryota > Metazoa > Mollusca > Gastropoda > Plakobranchidae > Elysia > Elysia crispata. The sequence continues at coordinate 1,328,695 of JAWDGP010003139.1, read as the reverse complement.
GATGAAGGCTGATGATGATGATGATGACAAGAATAATGATAATTATGATGATAGTGAATAAAGGATGAAGATGGGTGTGAAAATGTACGTCAAGGTAAAGATAACGATGATGAAAATAGTTATTGATTATGATGACAGCGGTCACTCAGCTTCGTTTAATTAAATATGTTAATGTTCAAAACTTCATAACCATCATAAAGCCATCTTACAAAATAGCTTCTTTTTTTTTTTAAATCTAAGCTTTTATCTGATTCTTACGTCCTCTGTTGCAGATTCCGTTCCTCTCGGATCTAAGGCACCTAGATCGGGTCCGACAAACTCCCACATTTCTTCCATAGAGGCGGCAGGCTGAATGACGTGGTGCCGCGATTCCAGAGTCAGATATGGGTAGGGATGTGGAGGGAAATGGATAAATAGATGTTTATGGGGGTAAATCTAAGAAGTTCTCAAACCTTTTCCGCCAAACTAAAGCCAACAGCTTTTCATTTCTCTTCTCAAAATGAAAAGAGTTATATCCATTATATCCAAGCAAACTGACAAGATCGTTATAAAATTAGATTGGATTCTTTATATAGCGCAGTTAGATTAGTAAATTCATGTAAAAGCTTTCTCAATTCAAAAACTCGGGACTAGGACGTTCTAGTCCGTATGACTTCCCTCTTCTCTATGATGACCTCAGGTTAATGTGCATCATTCACCTGTAATGAGGACTTTACATCTCCCATCGCATGTCACAACCCCATAGCAATTTAGATGGTATTTTCGGTTATCTCCCTTGATTTCCTATCTAAAGCCGGATTTCCTCATATATATTTTAGGAAGCCTTGATCTAAAGCAAAGATGTTCGAATAATAGAATTCTATGCTATGATTAGAACAGAACATCTTCGATTTAAAGGCCACCCTTGGACACCAGCTGGGGTTGTGATCTAAGTGACCACGGTAAAAGAAGTCAGGTCATTTGTTTCTTTAAAGAGCTAGGTCTTTTACAACTTATGAATAGTTTTAATGCTAGTTCAGCAAAGAACTTTACATTGGTAAAAATTGTTGTTGTTTTTTTCATAAAATAACAAGTCCTTGCAACATTGTTCAGTTTATTTCATGGATAAATTTCAGTGGAACTTAATTAGAAATTATAGAAACAACCACTTAGCACATCACTGCTATAATAGTCTGTGGTGATATACATTTTCATGCAAACATTTCAATCTCATTTTCAAGATATTGGGAAGCTGAAATGATAACATTTAACTCTAAATAAACACCACCCTTTTTTTTACTCACGGAAGTAATCACAAGCGGGGCGTCCAAAAACTGTGTCTGTGAGGAGACCGTTCAGAATGTTGCAGAACAAATTCGGAGTTCTTACACAACCTGGATAGGGAAGATAATTCAGAGGGGATTTTATGGACTATGTAATTGTTCGTCAGGGAAAAGAAGTAGAAATGAATAATAATAATAATAATAATAATAATAATAATAATAATAATAATAATAATAATAATGATAATAATAATAATAATAATAATAATAATAAAAATAATAATAATAATAATAATAATAATAATAATAATAATAATAATAATAATAATAATAATAATAATAATAATAATAATAATAATAATAATAATAATAAAATAATAATAATAATAATGATAATAATAATAATAATAATAATAATAATAATAATAATAATAATAATAATAATAATAATAATAATAATAATAATAATAATGATAATAATAATAATAATAATAATAATAATAATAATAATAATAATAATAATAATAATAATAATAATAATAATAATAATAATAATAATAATAATAATAATAATAATAATAATAATAATAATAATAATAATAATAATAATAATAATAATAATAATAATAATAATAATAATAATAATGATAATTCAGATTTGATAAATGCGCATGGAAAGATAAGAAAGAAATATCATGAAGATCTTTCTGCGGGTCATAAATGTTATAATGTGCTTGACCTGGGCTTTTTTGCCTAAAACTAAATCCACTACTACGGCGTAGTTTTGCAAGCTTTAAAAATGTTTCTAAAGTATTTATAATAGCAGCCATTATTTTCATTAGTAGGAGCAGCAGCATCTGTATGCAAAGGGTTCTTTATTATGTATGATACTTGGTAACTTATTCAAGTAATCAAAATTTTATTTTTTTTTCTTAAATTAGGTGCACTCACCAAGGTTAATGAAAGTGTCACGATAAATGTCGCAGAGAAACCTTGGAAGTCTTGCTCTTTGTCCATGGGAGGCAACAACAAAAAAAGCCAGGAGAGCTACTGATGACGCGGTTGTCACGCGAAGATTAAACATCTTTCTATTATGAGAGTTAGAATCTGTAAGTTACAGTCTACAAGTTGTTCCTGTAGGACAAAAAAAAAGATGAATAAAATATAAAATAATCTTAAAAGTTTTTGCGGTTTACGATTATCATTAGATTAAAAAAATAATTGTAATTGACAACACCGACAATACAATTCGTAATAGGCTGACTTTTCTAAAGTGAAAATAAAAGATTCAATAAGTTTTAGTCTTTATTCAGGGTGACCCGCTGCATTTATTTTGGGGGGAAAAAATTCACGATGCCACGAAGATTTAAGCAAGAAAGAAGACTTACACATTCTTTTTTTTTTTTTTAGTTAAACATTTACCGATTTAAGATGTCTTTATTGCTATGCATTCTTAATATAACAGAATTTGTTGGGTCTTAGGCATTATTAAATGAACGTGGATCTAACGTTAAAGTGTTTTCAATGTAAACCGGTGGTAAAAATCTAGTTTTAGGCCAACCAATTTTTTTTTATTAATGACAACCTATTATTCTCGATCGTTTTGAGTGGATTTATCAAATAAAAGAGATGCTAAAAAAAGAACAGTTAATTAACTGTCTTTCACACAGCTCAAATGAGCTCTTCTGAGAAAAGGGATCGTAAATCAATCATTCACTTGAAATGAATATTTCTATACTTTTATGTTCACCTTAACCGGTGATTTCAGAATATTTTGCGGGAGATTTAGTAAATCGTCTTTCACAAACCCAAAAAAAAAAATATCAAACTAGTATAATTATCTTTTTTAGGCTTTTTATCTTGAGCAGCATTTTTTTTTTTTTAAGTTTATCCTTCTAAAGATTTTTTTTTAATACAATAGTATTTGAACATTGGAGAAAAAATATTATTTCAGCAAAATTAATGACTACGTATCTCCGATTACTGTTCATTTCAAATTAAATCATAATGCTCTCTATATCGTTAATTGACGATCTACGTGTGATTTATTTTAATCTCAGAATCTTAAAATTAAGTTGGCATGAATTTGCAATGTAAGTACATGTAATTTTATAACATTACAACGAACTTACCCGTTTCGGCAGGCTGTTTTCAAAAAGAATTATAAATAGTATTGCGTTTTGTTCAAGAACTTTTTACTTAATGATCATATAATATAGTTCTGCTGGAAACTTTTATACTTGAAATGTACCCCCATTATGTCAATAATGATTAATTGAAATTGTAGCGAAAGTATAACATCTATAGTCAAACAGATCGAGCGTCAATGTCCACAAGTTTAACGAGAGGAACGAAGATAATCATCAGCACATAAAATTCTGTGGCCACTGACCCCTTTATTTTCAAGAGCGTACAAGAAGTTGTAAAATAGAAAAAAATTGGGTGTAGTTTCAAGTAACAAGAATTTGAAACAACAAACGAAAACAAAATGATTCTTCTAAAACCTTGAACTTTTGGCACCGGACAGCGCCACAGACCGGTAGAGGAAAAAGGGAAAAAAAACACGGGGAAAAAAAAATCAAACACAGCTATAAATAACAATTAATCTTGTCTTACCTCAAAGTTTGCGTAGGCGGGTGGCTTATGGTTAACATCGGGAACAAAGGATATACGGTTGGGTTCTTGAATATACTATTAATTTGGTCAGGGAGATAAAAAAAAGAAAGGTTTTTTTTTTTGCTACACTTATCTTTTTAATAGTTATGTGATATAGAGTAAGGATTTTTTCTTTCCACAACTTGCCTGAGCGTCGAACTTTCTATTGTTATAAATAATAGGAACAGCAGGAGCAGGGACAGTAGTTGTAGTAGTAGTAGTAGTAGCAGCAGCAGCAGCAGCAGCAGCAGCAGCAGCAGTAGCAGTAGTAGTAGTAGTAGTAGTAGTAGTAGTAGTAGTAGTAGTAGTAGCAGCAGCAGCAGCAGCAGTAGTAGTAGTAGTAGTAGTAGTAGTAGTAGTAGTAGTAGTAGTAGTAGTAGTAGTAGTAGTAGTAGTAGTAGTAGTAGTAGTAGTAGTAGTAGTAGAAGTAGTAGTAGTAGTAGTAGTAGCAGCAGCAGCAGCAGTAGTGAAAAACATTGACTCCTGCTGCTGTTGTTGATCTGTTTGTAAACTATCTTTATGGCATTTCTAAAAAAAAATGTCTATGTACTTATTTTATGTCAATCAATTTATCTTTGTTTCCCGTTCTTCTTACCACTTTCCTCTTCTTGGTTATATTTATTTAGTAGCTCTTTGAGCAATGCGTTAACCGAATGTTGGTGTAGATGGGATGACTACGGTATATACTTTTCCAAAATATGCAGCTACAAAATTCCCTTATGTTATCTCGGCCATCTAAGTTACCGTATTTCGTGTTGTTATTCCATTAGTCGAATCATCACACCCAAAATGATAACACTCAGTGAAAACAAGAAAACTGTCAGTTTCGATTCCTGAAATCACCTAGATTTAAGCTTGTGGTAAAACTTTCATGGTCGAATTCATTAAGAGAAGTCAAGCCGCTGGAATAGAAATTGAAAGGGGTAGGAGAAAGGGAAGAGTTTTTCACTTGCAAAGTATTCCCCAGCCTGCTTTGAATCATTTTATTGGAGTTCGATAGAATGAAATTTCCTTTACAGACCTGTTGGTCACATTAGTCCCGTTTTAATGGCACACTTTTGCGATATGAGAAAAAAAAATTAAAAAAAAAAAGCAGCATGTTATTCCACACACGCATGCAGACACAAAGAACGTATTGTTAAATAAATTGGGGGGAAGAGTCATTATGTCAATTTCTTATGGCTGATTTTTTTCCAAGTACAACCCGTTTCAAAAAAGATGGCACCCTCGAAATTTTCAATAAAACAGTAACTGTTAAACGTGTAGGAAAACAATTTAGGCTCAACATAGAACAGTATATGTAGCAACTTGTGTGCAATTTTTGTAAACAAGGAACAAAAGCTCAACCAACAGCAAAGATTAAAAAAAGTAGTGAAAATGAAATTGAACAGGATTTATGCCAAACTTGAAAAACGTGTTTTGAAACAATATAAATCAGGTGGCCGGTGGGGGCAACTGGAAAAAAAAACTGTGAAAAGAAAATGCAAAGATAGACGAGTAAAAGCTGAAGAAATATAGTAAATAGATCTAGTTTTATTGACTCATTTAACAATTATTAATTTTAGAATGGCATATGCTCAAAGTGCGTCCCATTGACGGCCAAGCACCTTTCAACTCTTTTGGCGAAGTTTGCGATGACAGCCTTGCATGTTGCCATCGGAATGCCACGAACAGTTTCCTCAACTGCTTGTTTCAATTCTTCCAGATCAACCGGCTTGCCACGATAGGAAACTGCTTTCAAATAACCCCACAAGTAAAAATCGCAGGGATTCAGGTCCGGAGAATGAGGAGCCCATTCAGCTGTAGTGCGTCTGGAACTTTGATCTGAGCCACTGAAGGGTACAGTTCGCAGTGTGGGGAGTAGCCCCATCCTGCATGAACCATTGGGAGTCCACATCGACATGTTTTCTTTTCAGTTTGACGAAGAATTGCTTCAACACTCCCATGTAAGCTCTGCGTTGATTGTCGTTGTTTCGTTCTCGTCGTCGACAAACCAGATGGGGCCAATAATTCCTTGAGTACTGAGAGCAGCCCAAGCAGTACATTTCTCCGCGTGAAGGGGCCGTTCGAGAACATACTCAGGTGGAGATCTCCCCCAGTAAAATGCACTTTGTGAGGAAACATGTCCAGACAAATAAAAATGGGCTTCGTCCGTGAACCACACATTGTCAAGAAAGTCAGGCTCACAACGAAGACGTTCACGGAACCACTGGCACATGAGCACCCTCTGCCCCTTGTCCTGATCGTTCAACCGCTGCTTGACTTGCAGTGAGAACGATTGCATCTGCAGATTGGAATGCAAAATTCTGTGCACACTGCTCCTAGACAGGCTAAGTTCCTGACTTCTCCGTCTTATTGATTTCTCGTGATCCGCCTGGACGGACTGGTAGACAATAGCGGCATTTTCCGGCGTTGTCTTCGTTTTCGGGCGACCGGAGTTAGTTGCCTGTCCCGCTCGCTTTCGGTGACGATTTTCTGTGCTGCCAAACATTTCAAACTTGTTTGACCACCTAAAGATAGAATTTTTGGCTGGACATCTACGCAAGTTGAAGTAGTGTTGAAACTTTTGTTGTGTCTGCAGTATGCTGCCTGTCTTAGTGTAGAGACGGACACAAAAGGCCTTCTCTACGTCTGTCCACGGTGCCATGGCAAATGAAGAGTGTCTTGGACTATGAAATTGATTTCTTTATAAATTAAGTTGTTGCCATGTGACGTCATTAACTGACGTATAGAAAAAAAGGCTTTCAATAGTGCTCAGTAGGGCTTTGGGAGGAAAACGCAAGCGCGGGAAAGAAAGGGTGACGCACCGTAACTTTGCAAAAAAAATACTTCCTTTGCACTTCGAAGCGCCATTTCAATGTGTCTCAATCATTTTCTCTAAAATTTTGCACATGCCTGTCACATAAGCGGAAGTTACTTGTGTGCAAATCTCAACTTCTTTTCTCTGTTGGTTTTTAAATAATCACAAAAATAGAGGGTGCCATCTTTTTTGAGACATCCTGTATTTATAGATCTCCTAAAAAGGATTGGTTTGTAAAGAAGAAATAAAACGCCTTGGACAATCTTGTTGAAATGTGTGTTGTGTGCCTCAATTTTGATAATACAGTAATATCACCATCAGTGGTAGTAGAAAATAACTGACAAATCATGGTCCATTTTGTTTGCTAGTTGTTTAGTCGAATGAGCATTATTCCTTCGTATCGTTTTTTAATTTGTTTTTTAATGAGCAACTCATTGGACACATGTATCACATTTTGCTTGAACAAACCGAGCATGTAAAGATGTGTTCTGAATCATTTGATTTTAATATAAATTTGCTCTCACAGACTTGTCGACAACGATGGAGCCTTTTTCTTGGTAAATATTCCCGGTATAAACATAGAGAATCGTTAGTTTCCCCCGTTCCCCCCCCCCCTTCCCTCCCCCCTTTTTTTTTTATATCACACACACATTTCAACGTCACCCATTTCAACGTATCATTGTTATATAAAAAGGGAGAAGTAGACATTGTGCCATTTTCTTATGACTGATTTTTCACTATTTATAATTTTAAAGCTGGATTGGCCATGTTTTAGAGAAAAAAAAGTTAACGCTCTTAAACAACCGTTGAGTGCCTACTTCTTGGTGTAGCAGGGATGGTAAGATAAGATTTCAGAAAGCCTGCCCCATACTGTATGCGAGTTGTTTACTTGAACGAGCACTGGCATTACACTATTCCTCCAAATGAGGATGCTTTGTTTCGCTTCTTAATGTTCAATGTTTTCGATATATGTGATCACACTATGCTTGAAGTTGAACAAACTGAGCATGTTGTTGTTATGCCGGTATTATAATCATAACCGCTGTTAAAACTTGTTTTTCGTCACCTAGGTATCGCTAGATAAATAAACTTTAACAAGAAATTTTAAAATAGTAAACCGAGATCTCCTTTATTCAGTTAGAGAACTGATTCTAGAAAACGCGATATATTTGGAGAGAGGTGAAGGCGTTCGCTTCGGACAGAGATAGGATAAGGCTGCTGTAGACGATGCCAAATTAATTTGAATTCAATTTCTAATAAGTTGTTATTTTGTTTATTGCTTACTTTCCAAGTACAAAACGAGCATTCAACCATTTAAAATATTCACGTGGCAGTTCGTAGGTGAAGAACTAGGACCTACCATCATTACAATGAAAGTGTAGAAATAACAAATATTTAGACCAATAGTGAATAATTAAGACAGCTTGACATAGCTTCGACCACATGGTGTGGAGGTTGGAAGAAAACGTGTACGCCTTATATTGTGCACTAAAAGTAACAATAAATTATTGGATGGAGCAGCGGTCATATAAACTAAGCCGTCTTGTCCGCCTTCCCTTGTATAATAATAGATGCGTTAACAGAGATTGTTTTTGTAGGGGTTTATTTTGCCAGCTACGCGGGACGATATGTAAAACTTCCTGAAAAACTCGAACAATAGCACCAACAGTGTAATCTAATCGAATGCTGTGACTATTCATTCTATATATGCTTCGCATCACTGCTTGCGACCCCAAAATGATAATGTAGGTGGACGATTTAGACGGGCGTGGGCGGTGACGCTGTTGAGGACATGAACCTGGGTTTGTAAATATTATGACAAAGTATCGCATATAAACAAGTACAAGAAGAGACGTCACTGCAACGACCTTGGTTGTGCTCGGAGGTGCTACAAACCATGAAGCAAGGACTAAATGGGTTTTAGGCAGTAGAGCTTTGAATTGACGTTGAGGTATTAGGTTCGATTCTCTGCTAGGACATCTTTGCTTGGCGGGAAGTCGTGTCCTTTAATAACTATAAGATTTTGCATGGAAATTAAGCGACGCAAACTACATGCAATTAATAATTATTGTCATAAGACGTGATAGGACTATTTAGTCTTGCACGAGACACATCGGCAACGTGCCATTTCATTGTGTATGATTATTGGTATAAGATGATTTAAGTATTTGTTTTGTTACCTTTATTTTTCACTTTTACTTTTAATGTCATCTACAACATCTAGTGTACCACGCGTGTGGAGAGACTACGGTATCTGGTACGGCTATTGTGATTGAATGATGTGTGCATTGATTTGGTTGGGCTTAGAATAGTATTGTTATTTGTTTGAGGTAAACAATAAAAGAAATTTGGGACACATCGACATGACTGTAGTTTTATTTTCACGCAACCCTTTTTTTTTTAAATCGGTCTAGGGATTTTTTATAGGTGGTTCAAACTGAGTCCACTCGGAAGCCTTGTGGCCTTTACCTCCCAGCTTGTCTTAACAAGGGCTGAATGGGACGTGTCGAGTGACTAAAACTGCAAGTAAAGACCAGTTCTGAAACATTACTTTTCACTTCACGACTAGTAAAGGATAAACATCCGAATTTTTGCCTAGACAACATCGATAAACTTTCATCATTCTGTTTCCTCATATTGATGGAATAGATTCATGAGATAAAAAATTTGATTGGTTGGTGGTTTAAATTTAAAGGAATAAGAAGGAGAAACTACCATGGAGACAAGGATCGTCAGTCATGGCAATTACCATGAGCACTACCTAGGCCTGGAGACTCGAAAAACTACTTGTCTGAAAAACGATTTAAAAGTTAAGGAGATTGTGAACGACAATCAACCCTTGCAGGGTGTGCGGTTGTAAAGGAAGCAGGCATCTGAAAACATTTTTTATCACCTCTGCATCGCAGTCACAGAAGCGGAAGGTTTAAGCCGATAGCTTGTGATCGCTGAAAGGTTCTATCTAAAAGTCCTTGCATATGTTCTTCATAGTATTGTAGTACATTAAATTTTGAAGCTGCAGTTACATGAACCTTTATAATCCATAAATCAGCTAGTTTATACACAGCCGTAACGGCTATGAAAGCGACAGGGTGCCTTGTCACATTGTTTTGGTCCCCAAGCATTAAACCAGAGAGGTCTAGTCTCTTTGATGAAACTAAATGTGTTCTCAAACATGCATACTCGCACACACGTTTCGTGAGAGATGCCCTGGTTGAGATTCGGAATATAAATAATGTACATGTAAAGCAGCATATATATACATATATATATATATATATATATATATATATATATATATATATATATATATCTTTCACTTTATCCACTTATGCCCCTACTCTTTTTCTACCTCTATGCCTTTATAAACAATTAATACCGACACGAAGAGTGTTACATGTGGTAGATTATCTTGGAAAAATAAAGCAGAATTAAATCGGATCGAGAATATTAAATCAGACTACATAATTATTGATGTTGATGTTTCGTTTTATAACGATGGCGCAAACGGGCATTAAACTGTGGTGTATAAGCAGTTCCTCAAACCATGCACGGTACTGAAAGGGTGGCTCTTTCATGTCAGGTGTCTGCAAGATATATGTGAAAGGTTTTTTTTTTTTTTGTCTTCTCAAATTATGTTGGATAGATACATACAGTTCCATACATAACGTACATGTATAATTATGCTTGATGTGCAAACCTCAAAAAAAATAACAAGTCATAATCTTCTTACCAGAATATAATTCATAGAACTTTGAAGGGACTTTTTAAATCGAAAGTAAGATCTTCCATACTTCATTTATTGTCATATTTCATGGGATCCAGGATGCATTCCTACATCATGTAGAAAAAAGTGCATCCATAATTGAAGTGCGTGATATTTAGCCTATATACACATAAAATATTACCAACAGATAAATTTCCCGTTCTTGGCATATTTCCTTAAGGTATGTTTACACCAAGCGATTTGCAGCAAGCAACACCATTCCATATAATGCTTTGACGGCATAAGCTACAATTCGAATTGCATGTGATTTGTGAAAAGAAGCATAATAGTGAAAGATTTGGTGTGTTTTACAAATCGTAAGGGACACGATGTGCTGCTTGACACGTCAGAGCGTTTTGTGGAATCCGCTGCTTGCTGCAAATCACTTCGTGTAAACATACCTTTATCTTTTTGAAAACTTCTCTATTTGTTTGCATAGTGTATACTGTACGTATAGGCCTGCATATAACATATAAGTGTTTATCGAATTAAATATTAGACAAATAAACTCTTGTAGAACTTGATACAAATAAGTACTCTAAATATTTAAAGGGTTTTTTTTCTGTAAAAAAACGTACTTTATTTCAACTCAATTATACAGCAACATCTGTAAATTTATTACAAAATCCAATACACTTATACAGTCATTGTTTTACAACAATTTTTTTGCATATGGCAATCTATTGTATCAGTAGTTCAAAGTTCAAAGTTCTCATCCTTTACCAGATTTCTTTTCCTCATTCATTCTTTGAACAAGTCTAAACATAATGTTAATTGTAAAGTGTCATATTCTAAAATTAAACATCGAGTATCCTCTTACAATTCAAAACTTTGAATAAATTTCTAATTAAGTTAACACCTTCTCTCCAAACAATAACATTCATTTCCTTAGGGATGATGAATGTAGACGCAAAGAAAAAACACACATGCTGTTCAATAGTCAATGCAATTTAGAAAGCCAAAAGACAGATCAAGAAATATGCCTGAATATAGACTTAATAGTATACATGTATAACAAAACTGCCTTAAGAGTGTATCAATGAACATAGAGTAGTTAACATAAATGCCTTTGCGCTTACATTAGCACCTATACTTAACATGTGACTAAAATGTTCAGCACTTCTGATTCTCTAGCCCTTTTTGGGCATTCCATCCAATGTTATCTTTATGATCTCATTTAAAGAGTTCAAGAATAATCTGTGACAAGAAAACCAGTGAGACCACCAGTATATTAAATGTTCTAAGTTCCATGTTTCCAGGGGCCACCAACTCAGCAGAAACAATTCTAAACATTGTATCAAGTTTAACCCATGGCTCAGTGAGGTTTTTATTTTTTATTTCAAGATTTTAAAAAAATGACAAAAAGCGCTGTCATAAATGCCACAAGTTAATTGCTATAGGCCCTATAAGAAAAATTTCCTGTAATATTACAGTCATGTAAAAAAAATTTTTGTTTACCACTATAATCAATTCATAATCAAATACCACTTGTATTTTAAAGCTTGAAGAAAATCATTACATTTTAAAATAACAAAAGAATTCTTTCTCAGAGTGAGGTGTAGATGAAATTTTGTCTTTAGTTATTATCAATCCTGATAAGATAGATGTTGGGAAGACTCACATATATGAAGCTTAAATCTAGAGAAATGATTGGGTAATAGAGCCCTGTTGCATGCATAAGTTTTTTTTTTTCAATTTATTTTAATTTATCTAACACATAAAAAAAATACTGAAAGAGCTTCTTCTCTCAGTCAAAATAAATAAGCTACATTTACATTTTTTGTTCTGTAATGTGTAGTTTCCAGGTAACAATGTGCTGTATGAAAAAGTTCTTAATCTTATCTTGTCTTAGTTGATTCCAATCTTACTCTAAAAAATCAAAGAAAGCAGCTGAAATCTAAAATTAAAAAAAAATATTTAAAAAATGAAACATTATTGCAAGGTAAGATTGGTGAGACAGCACACAGCTATAAGTATAACTGGTGAGATGCTCTAGCATTTCTCAAGCAACCCTCAGAATTCTTTAAATTCAGAGCTGTAAGAGTTATTTTCAAAGAGAAGGCACCACTTTAAAATTCAGAATTTAATTTACTCCAGTTATGTCGGAAAATGCAGTATAAGGTTATTAAAACAAATTGGCATTCAGCACAAGTGTTGTGATGCAAAGTACATGTACTAGTATTGAAAAACAGCCCTGACTACCAGTGTACATATGTACTATGCTGTGTTACATTATTGAAAAGTCCCTTTTTCCCTTCTAAAAACATGAAAATGAATCTAAATGGAAAAAGGATACAATGAGCATTAACATGTAGAGAAAAGCATGTCCATAAGACATCAAAACTCTTAAATGTGTATTTGGAATGGATATGGGATGCCTCAATTACATGTATGTCAAATATATTTACAGAAGAAAATGATGTTTAGCATTCCTTCAACACAAATGACAGGATAATAGTTTCCTTCTCAAAGCTAGACACAAACAGGCTAAGTTAGAATATAACTTAATAACAAATAAAAGACAAGTAATGTAAGATATTGGACCAAACCAGCATTAAAAAAATTACTTGGAGTCACTATCAGATAAGGTTTTGTTTTTGCATTACTTTAAAAGAAAGGCAAGCAAAAGAAGTTAAGTAGACTGTAGTTTGCAAAGATTTTTCGCTGCTTGGGAAGAAGTAATATAGTGAGTTACACCACATTCCATAGAAAGGTAGTATTTACTGGCATTGAAAGATAAAAACTGTATGCTTTAAAAAGTACTTAGAGATAAAATGGTTTCGGCCATTTTGCTTAAACAGATGACAAATTTTAAAAAAATATGGTTATACTTTCTAACATTGATTTAAATACACAAATAAAGCAATAATTTCAAACAAGAAAATATTTTACATTGTAAACTCATACCTACAGATTTTGAAATCTTATTTGTGAGGCAACCAACATGAATCAGGTACACTGCAGAGTTTGGTTATATTGATTGACTTTTTTACTATATAAATATTTTTTTTAAAAAAACTAAAAATGTGCCAAAATAAGTCCAGCATTTCTAAGTTCAAGGATACTTAAAATTAAACATTTTCAACTATTACTGTTACATTGTGGGCGACTGGAGCCTGAGTTACCCTGGATGCCTGATACTTGTTATTGTCAATGGCTTCACTGGATAAACCAGTCTTTGATAGCTTCCATTTTTAAAACGTCTTGGTCATGCAAAGGATTATTTTCAGTTCTGATTAAAGATATCATTCTGAGTTGAAAATAGCAATACCCCTAATACCATGTATTGACAATGAAAGTATACTTACTAGACAATGAAAAGGAAAACATAAAACAAACAAAAATGAACCAGGTTTGAGCCATTTCACTTGTGATCATTGAAAAATATGGATAATCATGAAATAGGGATTCATTTAGGAGCCTGTTTACCTGGAGCTGGAGCAGAGCTATACTCAGTTTCAAATAGCCTTAAGCAGGTAAAGGAAATGCCAATCAAAGCATTGTCACAATGCTTTTGTTACAGGTTTTTACTTCCAGCTTCAGCTAATACATTTCCACAACTCATGGAATAAGAAAAAAAATCAAATCGAGTGCCTTCCTAAAGACACAACCTAAGTTCCCGCAGTATTCAAATCCAGCATAAAGTCCTCATAACTGGATCACTGACACCCACAGCAATGTTCAAACAAGTGAAATATCACTTATTCAAATGAGCATTGGACTATTAAAGAGTTTGTATAATATAAAATTTTATTTTTTAGAGTAATGCAACCACTTGAAATGCCTCGAGAATGACTAGTTACGCATGGGAAAAAGAGGAAATTGTTTTAGCTTTATAAACTGATGAACGCATACACCTATTGCATTTCTCTGAACTCAAAGATAGAATCAGACTAATGAAAACCAGATATGGTAAGTAAAAGAAGGTACACACATATACATGAATTAAAATGACAAAATACATATCATGAATTACTCATAAATTATAAGAATATAAACAAACTTTTGTAGAGTCTGATAACAAAAGAATAATTTATAAATCACATAATGAGATACGTTTTGGGTGTAAATGAACAAAATGAGGTAAAAAAAAAAAAAAAGTGAATTAAAAAATAATTAGTCAGTCTTGAATTGGGGCACTGGTTTTGTATCTTCAGTAAAAGCTACATAGATAAACATTCCAAGAATAACATGGACAATCGCAATGGCTACGATTGCAGCATAGAAGTAACTGCTTGTGTGTGAAAAGCCGAGTAAACCTGTAAAAGTTCAGGAGGGAGAGGGGATTGGAAAAAAAAAAGAATGAATCCTACATGTATGGCAAAGAAATAACATTACATCAGGATTAGAACATATTAAACCAATTAAAAAAAAAAAAAACTCAGGCTGTGTTCTTTTTCTTAACCATTGGTTAACGAAAAGCTGATTACAAACAATTTTCAAAAGCTCTAAATGCAGTTTGTAAAAGTTCAAAGACTTGCAGAGACTAAGATAACATTCTCAGATTTTAAGACTTTATATCTGGCTATTGTGTGTTAAAAATTAATTGTTAAAAGCACTTGTCTCAACAACGAAGACACACATCTTCCATAACCCCATTGCTCCACTATTTCCTGCCTAATAGGTACCTTATAAATTAGAAGTTTTGATTGTATACAAATGCTTTGCCTTTACAGATAAGACTAAACTCTACCTGAAAATTTGACTATAACATACTTTCATAATCAATTTCCAAAAGTATAATTTGACAAAAGTGAAATCATTATAGTTGTGCATTTTGTAATCCATTGTGATGAAAGGGAAATGATAATGCAGTTGAAAAGCAGTTCATTATAAGGGTATGAGAAATGTTATTGCGTTCTGTAATAATAAGCTAAATGTCAGAAATTAAAATTCTGATAAAAATAAACTGTTTTAAAGTAACATGATTTTTTTTTCTGAAAATTTTTCAAAATCAGACAAACTTTTTTTTTCAAAGAAATACATGCAATACTTCATTCTTACATTACTAATAAGTTAAGAAATATCATTGCTCTCATCAAATTTTAGATAGATTTTAAATAGATTTTTTTAATGGAAAAATTGTGCATAACTTATAAGCAACATACTAGGCATTTAGACTGGGTGAAAGACAAATTTCATCAAGGAAAAAAATGTTAAGTTCATTATTTGCAAGAACAATATTTAATGTGAAACTATTTGTATTTCGTTAGGCATTAAAAAGATAAGAGGAATTTAAAGAAAAAATTATATCAGCCACTCTTGTGATTGGTTATAGATTTCAAATACAAAATAATTTACCTTCAAAGATTAAAGACTTGGAGAAAAAGTATGAGAAAATGGGCAGAATGACCATCATGATGGTGAAGATAAGCATCTTCTTCATAACAGGGTTGGTGGGCATCTTGACCAAATGGTCTTACACTGTCACTTGATACACAAAATGCCTCTGAAAAGCCAAAATTGCAGAAACTTTTTAATATTACACAAAGATACTTTCCATTTAACATAGCCATACATCATGATCATGTTCTGAGATATCAAAAAATTAAATAATCAACGATTAAATGAAGTTTTAACTAATGTGAAACAGCATAAACATTGTGATATTACAAAATCAATCTTTTCTCTCAGCACACTGAAAAAAATTATGTATCTTTCATTTCAGTTTTTTATTGACTGACATTGTACCTGACTAGCCTCATAGTTATACCCCATTTATTGTAGTCTTGATCTGAGATTATGTTAATTTGGTGTTAAGTTGTGCTTATGCTTATGCTTGGCTGCAACATGCCACAAGAAAAAAATTTGTTGTTTCCTTTCAATTAATGTTACATTTTGTCTTAATGTCACTTTTTCTTCCTTTTTATCTTTCTACAGGGAATCTAAGATATTAATCCTGCAGCAATGAAATACAAACTTCTCATAGAACTTAATCAAAAGTGAAAAAACTCACTAAATTTTTAGGTTACCAAAATTCAAATTTCAAGCTATAAATGAGATGATTAAAAAGGTTGTTCATGATGATTATTATCCCCAGGTTTGAGATTAGTTAAATTTATCATTTTAAATCTTACCCCTAAAGCTTAAGGATCTAGCAGAAACAAAAATTAAATTTTAAATTTAATTTAGGCTTTTCTCATATATATATTAGTTTGGTTTGGGGAAAAGTAGCACTTTAATGCATCTTTGTTTGTCTCATAAATGAAAAATTTTTGTCCTGCATCACAAATGAAACTTTAAAATGGGCTCTTCTTGGACACTAATAGTACACTTTTATGATTGTGATCAACAGTTACCACTTGTTGCAGATATTTAAAACTGTTTTTTTTTAATGCCACAACAAAATAAGTGTTGCTTAATAATTAAAAATAGCCAAAACATGTTCAATATTTTGTACAGAAATGCCTCTTCTGAAAATTTGATTTTTGCAAGATAACAATTTGATTAGATGAGTGCCTTCATTTTCATATGCAGTCAAAATTTGGTCAGTTTCTTGTATCCACCATGGCCACACTGTCAACATAGAACCGGGATTGCAACACTGCAGTATTACCCACATATATCTTTTTAGATAGGCATATTTATAATAAACAGCCTTCTGTAAGTCCTAATTACAGTAGATCAATAGAGCTACATGCTTAGGGAAGGTCTTGAAGTTGAACCATTGAGTTGAGAACATTGAATATTATTGTAGATATTGGCCCAAATCACCCTAAGCTTTGAAATTGTATTTTTCTTCATGAATTTGATATGCTGAACACGAATATGAAGGTTTTATTCGTTGCAAATAAATACTTTTTAAGATATAAGCATTTTCGTGTTGCTATAAAATCTCATTAAACTACAAGTTTCGATTTCGTCAGGAAACATTCAATCGTGAAGCCCGATGTGAGGTGGGCCGATATCTGCAGTTTTACCAAACATTCTGCATTATATCTCTGTGTTGATTTCGAATACATTCCCTTTCAAAAGATAGATCTAGTACTAGTACCCTAAATGTGTCTCCTTCTCGTTGCAGTGAAATTTGTCAAAGTCAATCAAGTATGGGCCCGTTTCATTTTTAAAAGATGTTACAGGCTGTTCCTATCGGTACGACATCAGATCTATTACATTTATGTCTGATCTTCAGGTATCACTATAATTTTTTTCGTAAGTTTAAAATACTTACAAAATTATTCTGAAATCAAGAGTAGTAAATAAGGCAGATATTCTTAGTTTGGTAAGGTACACGAAATCATCCATTGAACTCCATCTTGTGATTTCAGTAATACTAAGAGTGGTTTCCCTTCTACATAGTTTTGTGTAAATGACAAATATTTTTTATAGTTTACTTTCATTTAAGCTGTTTTTAAGATTGTTGTTTTCTTAATATTTTTATAGTTATTTCCCAAAATATATCTAAAATTTGTTAAAAGAAAGTTGTAAAAAATAAATATTCATTGAACAAGATTTAAAAGTCCCCTCTTGCCCTACTCCGTTTTTAGATAGAAATTGTCTAGGATCAAGTTAAAAACAATCTCCCGCCACATCTTGCGCTCTTTCTTAGCTTATAACTTTGTCATCTTAAAGCACCATTTTATGCTCATATCAGATTATTCGGGAATATATTAGGAAAAGTATAGCTTTTTTTTTTGTGTATGTGTGTGGGGGGGGGGGCTTATTTCTTTTTTATATATAATTTTCTTTTATATTTGTTTTGGGCATTTACTTAGACTTAAAACCAAAGGGCAATGAACTGTAGTGTTAATTTAACCATTATGGCGTCTGAACTTTCGTGAATACCGTGTGGTGCACCGGAGTAGTTATAACAGCTTAAAAAAAAAAAAAAACTTTCCTCTATTATGCTCGTCTGCACGAAAGTATTTAATTACTATTGGTATGCATCTGATACATTAAGATTGTCTTTAGTAACAAGGATCTAGATAAACTTAACTATGTCCAAGCAATGAGGCAATCGTTCCTTACGATCCACGTCTTATAATCATTGAAAATCATCTTGGTATCATAACCATAAAAACTTGTTTTGTATATCCTGAAAATATTTTAACAAAATTCAATGAAATTGAGTTAAATTTGAAGTGTCATATCTATAGACATAAATAGACTTTTAAAGGATGATGTTAGAACATTGACATTGGCCAAGCCTCCTAATCTAATGTTGCAGCTGCTTCAAAATTTGTTGTGAAATGGAATTTGGGTGGCAAATAATAGTCACCAAAAGGCTTCCATATGAGTGCCCAGTGAGAGATCTGTATTTTGGCAGGCCTTATAATGTTGGTTCTTAGACTGGACAAATTGAGATGAAGAATGGCAGATTTATTCATTTAGTATTTATATAAGCAAACATTCTTTTTAAAGACCTTTAGAATTGAGGCCAAATAACGACTCAAATTAGGTGTAGATAACTTGTAACTAGATCTAGATCTAGTTATTTACTCACCAGAATCGAAGCAAATTAAAAGTTGGCAGATGGCACTTGGTTACATCTGATTTAAAACTTTTTAGTCATGTTGTTCAACTGAATCTCCTCAGTTATCAATCAGTTTGCAATTGTTGGGACTCAGGACTGTCATAAGAAATAAAGTTGTTTATGATTTTTATCCTCTCACTTTCAGTTATAACTATACTATAAGTTTCTCTAACTTCTAAGGTCTAACTTTGCATATTTAAGTTTTTCATTCAGTTAGTGTGTACTCCATATATTTTTAAAAATGTAAACCATATAAGTCAATGAATTCAGTATTCTTAAGAAAATATTTATTAAATTCTCATTTAGGTGAATCATGTGTCGTGGAACATAGAGTTGGTACATTAGAGACCAAATTTTGGGCTTGCACTTAGTTTAATGAAGAGGATTTATGTACTGTAGGGCATGTTGACATTAGTCTTCTATTTTCAGCCATCTGCGTAAGTCTATAGGCTACAAAGTATATTATATGTTAAATAATTGTAAAAGATGAGGAAGACCACCTGTGCTGACAGTGACATTGTTTTACTTTTCTTAAAGTGTTAGTTGTGCTGAAAGTTGTTTTAGATCAATGATATTTCTAATCAATCACACTGTTACCTCTGGAAAAGCAAAGTATCAAAATTCAGACTGATGCAATAATTTTGTAAAATTTACAGACTACATTCTGATAATCTTAATATTCGATCCAGTTATCATCAAGGCAATATCTTGTATTATAAACATGAGTCATAGAGAATTTTTAACAACAGGCTAATATATTAGTCTAACAAATCAGCTGGGTTTTTTTCTTACCACAAAGTTACTTAACTTACACCTTAACCCCATTTCCATACCATTGTGATCAATAGGTTGCTATAGAGGCATAGACAGGGAGATTTAGACGGCTGAGACCAGCTAACCTCAGATCTTTTTAAGCGACAGAAATTTGCTTTCAAAAACTGAGCTCCACAGCAGAGATGAGAATTTTCAGTACATTTATCTGTAAGGAATTCTGCATTTTGAACTGTGATGCTGTGATGTGATCCACTGTAAATGCTACCCGTGTGCCCGACACAGTGATAAAAATGTATGTAAAACTAATAGCCACTACTTTCTTATAAAACATGTTTTCACAGGGATAAGGACTTTTCATTATTATAAGGTCACTTGATTCTCCATGAATCATGTCCATGTGGGTGACAGAAATTTGTATTGATATAATGATAATCTGGTAATTTTTTCAAGGACATGTATATTTAAAATATAATGAAAAACAGGAAGAGAAAAGATAAAACTATGATGAGTATGAGATTTTCTGCCGTCAAGACAGAGGAAGGAGGATACATAACACTGAGGCGTTCAGATGCCTAGTTTCAGGTCATAGGTCTAAGATTTTACATGCAGAGCTATTCATAACCGATCATCCTGAGCCAACCATTCAATAAACATGAGGCTGACTAGTTGGAGTGGTACAAGGGGAGTAAGTGTAGGGTAGGAGAGCCATGGCCTAGATCTAAGTTTGGATGTGGCCATGCACTAAAACTGAAAGCGAAAGTAAAGCATATTGAGATGGTGAGGGAGGGTGGTAGCTTTGAAAAAGAGATGCATGTATTTTTTTCTTGCTTAGTCTGTTACACAGTTGATGATATTTATGGAAATTTCTATGATGGATCAAAAACATATACTGGGAACAAACAGCAGCTATGCGGGTTGACGGAAAAAAAATGAAGCTTTGCATGCTTTCCCCAGATCTTTTCTCTTTCTACAGTGAAATTTTTAGATGTGAAACCTATACCCAGGAATTAAAGTAGGAAGGAACAACACAACCTTCTTGAGATACCCCGATGACACTGTATAAATTGCAGAAAATAAAGAAGACTTGCAACAATTATTAGATATTGTTCATTTGTTGAAGAAGAAAGCAGAAAGAAGGTTGGAATTGAAGAGCAAAAAGACAGAAACAATGGTTGTCAGTCAAAGCAGTGAGTGTCCACAGATCAACATCTTTATCGAGGGAAATAATCTTAAGCAAAGGGATCAGTTTAAATACTTGGGTACTTAATTATCAAGTGATAGCCAAGCGTTTACAATACTGGGTTATCTGCCGCCACTAGTCTGCAATACCCAATAGCAGTGTTAGACCTATTTCATCTCCTGCCATTTCCTACAAAGAGATGACTTCACAACGAATGGCTGTAATGTAAAGGGAGCACATGCAAAATAAGTTTGGCAAAGTTTGGTCTCAAACATGGGTGGGAAAATGTGGGATTAAAAGAAATGAGCTGAAGTTTCTGTTGAACTATCCAAAATGTATTAATTTGTTATTGCAGAGGAACTATTTGGGTCATGATGGAATTGATGGATTTTGAGATGCTTAAAAATAAATAGACTGAGTGCCCTAGTTAACTGTATAGATTGTTATAGATTGAGCCCACATCAATTTGATGGTAATTAACAGCGAACTTCATAAGCTTCAACTAAACAGGATAGTGTTTAAAAGATAAGACCCAAAATACATTCATCAAAGGAAAAGTTTTCTTACAGTGAATACTCTACCTGATGCCATGAGTAGATACTTTGAAGATCGAGAGATTAGGTTCCACAGAAATTAAGAGATGGCAGGGGGAGATTGAGATGAATGATTTAGTCTTGTTAGGTATGTAGAAATAAAACCAGCATCCTTGGTTGTAGACATCAGCAAAGCGTAAGGCTATAGTCAGCTATTTAGATTCCACTTTGTAAATTTAGCTTTTATTCTACCCTTATGATTGCCTTGCCTTGCATTTTGCCTTCATACTGAAGTTAAGCCATTTTAAAAACTTCCTTCCACAAAGCTCCAAGATTTTCAAAAAGGTTGTTTTACTTTCTTGTTTATAAAAGAAAAAATATTCCAGTGGAGATAAACTTTGCTTTTATCTCAATAAAAGACTTCTTTTCACTGTTTGAATTTAGTCTTTTGTATCATGATTATTATTTTTTTCACTTCATCCCAGAGAGAGAATGGAGTCAGAGGTGATGGATGGCAGCAATGGCCAGGTGGCAGAAGAATATCACCCCCAGCGCACTCCATCCCCTTCAGGCCCACCATCCCCTGTGGCCAAACAACTGCCATGTGGTGTCAATCGTACACTTTTGCCTATCAAAGGCTTTTATTTTGTTTTCATGGCTGGTAAGTTTGCAAAAAATTTAAATGGTCAGGTCAAAGTGTTTAGAACATTTTTTGAAGCTGTGATGGAGGGTGATAGTGGAGCGATCAAGGGAAGTTCTGATTTTTGGTTTTAGTTGTAATATAGGATTGGAATCTTTCCAAGATAGTTCACATGTACAATGCAGTAGATTTGAGGCATAAAATCACAGAAATATTAACCCTACACGCATGCACTGCACTGAATCCCTTCTTAATTTTAATAGGGACGAGGAGTGCAACAGTATCAGGAGCAATAATTGTTTAGTTCGGCCTAATTTTAATGCTTTAAAACTAATTTCCTACTTTCTTGGTTTTCACTTTACATCTGAGTTTTTATGGCTTGTTTAAAATGCATGATTTTCTTTGAAAAGAAAAATGACTTTAGAAGTTTTATACCAGCCTGTCAACTTAAACTCACTCAAATTCATTATTTTACCACCAACTAATCAATGATAAACCACTGTTTTACAGAAAACGTTTCCACTTTCCATTTAGCCAGTATAAATCATTTGCACTGATATAAGTTACCCTGATGATTCTAGACTTCATGTTTTTCATGATCCATGATTTGGATTCAGTGCAGTAATTCATTGTAAGATCAATGGATCCTTTTTGTTTCAGCTGTCGGCTCTTTGCTGCCTTATGTTGCAGTTTACATGCGCCAGCTGGGACTGAACGTACCAGAGACTGCCATTATTTATGGTATCATGCCTTTCGTAGGCTTTTTTGTGCGGCCATTAATTGGCGCTGTGGCAGATAAATACAAGAAACATAAATTGGTTCTCATCGGTGTCACTCTTCTCACAGGTAGGATTTCTACTGGTTTGCTGATGATATATATGACATGAATTTGTGTGAATAAATTAAAACATTTGTGAGTGCTTGGACTTCTGTATGATAAGAATGTTTTGTTCTTTATTTTTTTTTTTACTTTTACCTGAAATAATCCAATCTGAAGTTCAAAACCTTATATTATGACATTAGACCACCAATTTGATTGATATGAATGTCTTGATTAGATTCCCTGCACTTTATCTGTGTATGCTTGCACAAAGAGTTAAAGAATTAGTATTACATTTTGGATACATGTGAGCAAGGTTGTGTATTGTTTATTTTTTCGACATCGATTTTTCCTATTCCATTTGTCTATGAAATTTGAGAACACCAATCATCCCTCTTATCTCCCCCTCTCCCTTTAAATAAATTAAGTCTATATACTAATTACAATGTAAGGTATTCTGTCTGCTTGAATAATGCCATTTACCCTTTTCTTCACTGCTCAGCCTACTATGTTGATGAGTGGCTTTCAGTTTTAAGAGAAATGCAGTAAAATTGAGACAGTATTTTCATGCCAAATTCAAAAAGATACATGTTTTTTGACAGCCTACAAGTGTTGTAAATCTATTTTTTGGTGCAAGGTATATATGCCAAGTAGTTCATTTTGTGGTTTACCATCTCCTGTAGATGTTATTCTGCTTCATAAATATGTGTTGCTTATATCAAATTTCAAAACTACCGATGTTTTGATTCAATATTATTACTTTTTCAGGCCTATTCTACTACCTGCTGGTGTTTGTTCCTGCTCGGCCTGAGCCTGAAAGTCTTCTCATGAAGACAAAGTTTGAGTGTAACATTTATGACTCATTCATTCAGGACTGTAGGGACACAAGCGAGTCAGCACCTAAGTGTCAGGTTGGCATCTCTCATCTCATCAAAGATAACAGCAGTTACAGTAGAAACAGCTCCTCAGAAGAATTTAGTAACAAGCCCAAGTCATGCACTTTTGCTTGTCAATCTAGTCCTGATGCTGCTTCGCCAGAGTTCCAAGTTTGCATGACAAACAGTTCTGGATCCTTTAGTGCCAGTACATGCAATGGCACTTTAACTCACACCCGTCATCTGACATTTATTGTGCCTGACATAGATAATTTGCTCTCGAGAAATATATCTCAAGATACTTATAACATGGGCTCTATAGAGTGCCGTGACTATGACTTGAAGAACATCATCTATGAAAAAGGCTTCACTCATCGGGCCATGCAGGCTCTTTGTGGGATGGAAGTGTCTCTAGACTGCACTGTCACTTGTGGAGACAAAAAGGATACATGTGATAATGTGGAGCAATCATTTGATATCACATTCTTTGTATTCTTTGTGATTTTTCTCGTAGCAAACATCACTTTTGCCCCTATATTTCCCATTCTGGATGCAGTAGCCTATGATCTGCTTGCAGAGAACCGACATATTTGGGGCAAACAGCGTGTGTGGGGAACCCTTGGTTTTGCTTTGTTTGCTGTAAGCTCCAGCTTCATCATGCATATGCTGAAGGACAAAGATGGGGGAGGTGTGGACTATCGTATCTGCTTCTACATTTTTGGGCTGTTGTCTATATTTTCTGCAATGATTGCATACTTCATAGAGATGTCTTCAGATATCAAGTAAGAAGTCATGCTTTATATCTTTTCCTTTGGCAGAACTCTACTTTTTTTTTTCTTAATTTCTATTTTTTTTTGTGTGTGTTCTTTTCAATTATTTATTTCTTGAATGATTTTTTTGTTCCTTGTTCCATGCTCTCATAAATCAATAATGTGTCATGCTGTCCTGTCTAGCAATTCTTCATACATAAGTTTTTTCTCTTCTGTTTTATCCCTCTTTCCTCTCCTCCCTTCTGACCAACAACCATCTATCTTTTCTCCAATTTTTAATAAGCTGTGAGCCCTCTTGCACGTACATTAAGATACAAATTTATGTTCTGCTGGTTGTTTGTGTCAATACTCTTTGAAAGACAATTAAACATTGTCAAGCTGCCTAAGTTTTCAGTCATTTTGCAACTTATATTTTATGAAAAGTATGCCTCCCATCTTTGAATTTTATAAATTCCTGAAATTTCCTACATCAGAAAAATTTTCAGGTAGCAAATAATACATTTCACTAATTTCCTCAGATGTGGCCAGTTCTTGAAAAATGTTTGCAAGCTTTTGTCATACTATCAAGTGCTTGCTTTCTTATGTGTTGTCATGTACTTTGGGATTCTCATTGGAGGATTGGAAGCCTTCCTTTTTTGGTATCTTACTGGGATGGGTAGCGATCCTATTGTCTTTGGATTTATCCTTTTGGTGAATTGTGCAGCAGAGGTAAGTTTATGGAGTTATTCTGATAGATAAGTAAAACTGCAGTTAAATTGAAAAAAGAATTTAGTAGAAGGGCAAGAACCACCAAGAATATCTTTTATCCTCAATTAACTGATCCTGCTTTAGATGTGCTTTAGTAGTTGTAAGAGATCTTTTTAAAACTTGTTTCCAGTAGCTGCAGAGGTGTATCCCTATTGCTATGATTAATTTTTCTTTTATGGATCTCTTTTTTTTTTTTAACCTCTATATCCCAGCTCCCTCTGATGTGGGTAGCAGGAGACATAATCAAGCGTGTCAGTTTGGTTGGCTGTCTGTATTTAGCCTTGGTTTGCTACTGTGTGCGCTTGTTCGTGTATTCAGTAATTCGGGAACCATGGCTTGTCCTGCTTGTAGAGCCAGCACATGGTGTCACATTTGGCCTGATGTATGCAGCTGCAACTACTTATGCTAGCATCATCGCTCCTCCAGGCATGTCCTCTACAGTGCAAGGTCTTTTGGGAGGAGTGCATTTTGGGTTTGGTAAGTCATATTGAATGGTAAAAGAAAAGTTTGTAAATTCTTAATAAATTTTTTGGTTTGAATTTATGCAATAAATTATGTTTTTCTCTTCTATTTGAAATCTTATGAATTGTTTGATTTCACAAAAATTGAGACAGCTGAAATTTTGTTGGAGATAAACATTTATAAGAATAGTGAGAATCAAATGTAATGTGCTTTTCACTTTTAGAAAAATCATGAATGCTGAAGGAAAACTGGCTTGGTCTTGGATTGATATTTTGATTTTCTCCATAGGTTATTTGTGACCCTTTCTCGCTGTGGCTTTGAGCTTTTTACTATCCCAACATTTCTACCATGGGCCTCCAAAATTTACATGCCAAATTTCCATTTGAAATATATGTGATAAGAAAATATCAAGAATTAGTAATATAAAAGCAAAAGACATAATAACATACAAATATGAATAAGTTATTAAGTGCACATGTGAAAGTCAAAATACTTTTTCAGGCTTATTTTATCTTCCTGTAATAATTACTTTTGTTTTTTCATTTTTACACTGACTGTTGGAATCCTCTAATTCTGAGAATTCAAGTAGATTAAATTTAGATCTACACACAGTTAAAGGTGCCAAGGCAGTAACTGGTTCAAATTCATATCTTTCCTACGTTCAACCCTCCTGACATGGATTCAACATCAATTGATGTTAAGGCCTAATCTAAATCCATCCCCCCAAAAAAATCTAAATTTAGATTTCATTGTAGAAACAGTGTCAGTTGCTCTATTTTTATTTCAAGTTAGCAACCTTGGCATATTTGTAGATCTGGTAGGTAAATTCAAAAATGTAGATTCAGTACAAAGCTTATCATGGAGTTAAAGAATTTCATTGTGGATGAGGCTGTCTGTAAACTTGAATAAAACCATTTAAGAAATGACAGTGAACCTCCTGCATACTTGATATTATTTAAAACTGCCAGGCTAAAACTAGAATCTAGATTCAGATCTCGTGTAGGTCTAATGCTATTTAAACCTTGCTTGTTGTTGTATGTAGGTTGACGATTTCACACTTATTTGAATTTAATGTTACTGATTTTGCTTGTTCTTATAGTGATGAAAAGTGAAATGAGTGATTCAAAAACATATTCTTACATCAACTCTTTCTCAGCTAAGAGTTATTTCATCTGATTTTGCTTGTTCTTATAGTGATGAAAAGTGAAATGAGTGATTCAAAAACATATTCTTACATCAACTCTTTCTCAGCTAAGAGTTATTTCATCATCTTTCAAAACTGAAAGATGTAGGTATCTTATGATATAATTATATTTTCTCCAGTTTTCCTTTTCTTTTCCTCCATAGTTTCTTAGGATTTTTTTTTGTTTTTGTTTCTTTTTAACCAAATTTGAATGATATATGCAAAAATATATCAAATATATCATTTTTTTTTTAAAGAAAATTACATGACCAGATATATTGACCTTTGTTAAGATGTTTTCATTGCTTGTATATTTTATGCTTGTTCCAAATTAAAAATTTTACATAGAATACTTGCCATTTGATACTCCTCTAGGTAAAGGTATTGGGAGCCTTATCACAGGCTTCATGTTCAAGGGTATTGGTCCACGTTGGACCTGGAGAGTCTTCTCCATGCTGTCTGTTGTTATCCTCATTGTTTATTGGCTTCTCAACACATTTGTTTTCACTGATGCCAAACATCATGGTCCTCAGGGTCAAACGGCTGAGAATAGCAAGGATAAGGGTAAGAAATATTATTGTTTAAAATACATTGGCAATAGGCTGTTAGGAAACTGCTTGTAAGATTAAAAAGGTATTTCCTGAATATTAATAGGCATTTACTATGGTTTAGACTTAGAATTACCGGTTCTCTTTGCATGTTTTTTAGTCCTTTTTTCTCTCTGTTTTGATTAATTATAGGAAAGAAGTGAAGTTTATACTCACTGGAAAAAACGTTTTCATTTTATTGCAACCATTTTTTCTCATCTTTGATAATCCCAGAAACAACATTCCACTCAAAAGACATCAAATTGCATAAAAGTTGTGCTGCTCGTTTCTCATAAGAATTTTTATTGTTGACTGAAATTCATTTCCTCCAAAAAAAAGTGCATCATGTAAGACATTCTTTTGCTTGTAAATCTTGCAATAACTGTAGTTTACAGCCTATGTCTAAAAAGCTTATGGCTATTTTAGAATGAAAATCTTAAGGTTTTTTTTTTTTAATTCTAAAGTGAGATGTTTTAACTTTCATGGGGTTTGATAATTTTGTAGTTTTGAGAGATCTTTTATCTTCATCATGGCAATGCATTTATTATTCACAGAGGAAGAAAAACATGACTTGACCAAACAAGAGCAAAGTCTGATGAATTCAGAATCGGCAGCTAGTGTGAAAGTTTAAGGAAGTAAACAACTTTTTTTGCTTTTCCAAAAACTCATACCAGTACTGATTTAATGATAATATTATATTATTTGAATACTATGGATGAAATAGTTTTGGCCAGCATTGTTGAATTCCATCCATTTGATTTAGTTGAACACCAAATTCACTCACTCACTATGTAAAACTTTGATAAGCCAGTGATAAAACTGTATTTTTCAATCCTAGATCAAATTTTAAACCTTTTTGAATTTTATGGACCTCATGACTGGAATATTCTTCCATACAAGATAAAACAGAGAGGCAGCCAGAAATTTAAATAAAATCCTTTTAGAGATATATTTGATTCCTAATTTTTATTGATTTCTTATTGTTTGTGTTACATTGTATATCTTAACTGTTTAATCATATATTTTTATTACTTTTTTCTTTTTATTTGTACCAAATCTTATTTACATATATATAAATCTTGTTTAGTAAGTACAAAATCAGAAAAGTGCTCAAAATTTAGATTAAAGGGGCCTAAATAAATTAAGAAAAGTCTAGATCACTTACTAGTATTTGCAACGCAAGTGTTTCGAAACACTTGTTTAGCAAATTATAGAAAGTGATCTAGATTTTGCTTAATTAATATATACATCCATATTTTTCCTAAATATCTTTCATTTTCAGAATCTTTAGATCTGTACTTTTTTTTTTAATATTTGTACTGTATATCATTATGTTATATAATGTTTTAATTTGTGCATATCCTCCTTAGTTACTCTTAGTTTATATTTTTTAGCATGTGAAGCTTCATCTATAAATTTTTCTGTTTGTGGATGTGCCATGTAAGTGTAATTCTTTAAAATTATTATTATTATTATTATTATTATTAGTGTTAGTATTATTATTATTACTTTTACAATTTCTGTCGTGTTTGCACAAGGAATGGTATGAATAGGCATTATCAAGAGTGGACCAGAATGCTTAAAATTTATTACTTTTTAATCTGAAGTTTTTTCATATTTTATTTCTTGCTGTGGATGGGAAAACAAAATAAGGGATCATATCTTAATTAATGTGAGAAGGACAAATTAGTCAACTTGGAATCAAAGGTGTTTCATACATTTTCTTAATTTTTTGTTTTGTTTTGTTTCCTTTGTTGTTGGGTTTTTTTATTTTTTTTTGTTTTGTTTGATTTTTTTGGAACAAGAGTTGCTAAATTTTTCCAAATGATTGAAAGTGTCATTTAAGTGATATTCATTTTTTCACTATGAAATAAGAAATAGGACATAAGTTTCCATGAGAAACAGCAATACATTTCATGATTCAAGCAGGTGAACTACTGAAAAAGATATTTTCTTCTCTTAAGGAATATTTGGTATACTTGAAAGGAAGCACAAAAATGTTATATTTCTTTAGAATAGAAAGCAGCTTGATTGATGTAATAAATGTTTTGTACTTTTTTTTTGTTTTCAAAAGAAAAAGCACTCCACGTACGTTTGAAGTATCTTTAAAAGTTAGAAAAGCAGACCAATTTTTTTTAACTGTATCTGAAGTGGTTTGAGGTGATTCATAACATCTTGCTCATGTCAATTTCTAAAGCTAAATTTAACTCTTTCTGTACTGCACCATCCTACACCTTCCTGCTTAGTAAGATACATATATAGAAATATACTATGTAAAAGTTTGAAATGGCAAATTAAATTCAATAGAATATTTTTTATACAGTATTTTAATAATAAATGCAGAAAGCAGGTGGTTATCACTTTCTTTTTCAGGCTTTTCATTTTATTCAAAGGGTGATCAATGAAGCTAGAGAAGAAGTTAATGTGGACTTTAAAGAAAGTAAAGATTTTGTTCAAACGTTAAATTACAAGATGGAAATCTAAGCCTGGATAGGTACAGTGAAGGTGCAGTGAATTGAGTAATGCTACTTATTAGCAAAGAAGCAGCAAGTCAGGATGTTGCATGTAATGATAGGTACTTAGTTTTCTTTGATTTGTTTATTCTTGAATTAATTCATTTTTTTTTTTTAAAGTGAATGAGCCTGTCTTAAAGAAATATTGTTGCCCCTTTTTAAGAGAAAAAAAATGTTTCATAAATTAATCAGTGCACTTTAAATTGCTATTTCAATTTTGTTGCATGTTTCATTCATTGCTATGACATGTTTGATTCTTTTATAAAATGATTAAGTGGATTTCGTAAAACTTAAATTAGTCCAAATTTTAGTATTTCAGGAGTGAACTTTGGGAGGAAAGTTAGCAAGGACAAGGTTACAATCATTTACCAAGTCATATTTCGTTCGTTTTACCACCAGTTTAATTTGTTGCTCAGTTTATATCAAAGTATTTTCGCATGATGTTTTTTTATTAGAAGTTTTGAAGAAGTGGTATTATTTATTTAAAAAAGCTTTATATAGAAGTGATTTTGTACTTAAAAAGGTATCAAAATTGTATTAAGCATTTGCTGTGGCTTTATATTTAGGATCTAATTCAGAAATTAAAGCCATAGTTCACTAATAGATATTACTCATTTCTAAGAGAGAAATCTAAGATCAAATTAATTTATGTTTCAATTGCATTTTTTAATTGGAAAAAATTACATTTTAGATTTGAATTTATGTCAATTTTTACAAAAGCATACAGGTTTGGGATTTGAAGACAAGAAGATTTTAGGTTGTTTACAAGGCGCTCTCTCCACACCAGTATTGGCCAGTAGCAAAAGAAACATTTAAGAAAATATGTTGCTCTTTATTTATTCAACACCATGTATTTTAGTAGCTTACTTAATGATGTACAAATACACATATATTGTGTTTATGTTGAGGTTTGCAGTGTTGCAAATTAAGTGTTGTAATGTGATATTAAACTTTGATGTTTTTCTTATGTCTGCCTCGCTGGCATCCACTTTAAAATCATTAATGAATATCTCTTCTGTATTGAGTGCATTTAGATTTTAGGAGCATTTTTCCAAAAATGGATCACCTTTTCCTTATCCTCAAAGTGATACGGATTAGATTATCTGTGCTCATGTTTTTTTTTATTTAGATGTTTAAAATTGATCGATGATCATAAGTTCAAATTTATTCCACTTTGACAAAACATGGATTCAATGTTTTAAAATTATTGTAAATGTCAATGCCTAGTTTGACCTACTGAAAGGTAAAATTTTTTTTTTTTTTTTAGATATTTGTCTGACATACTGTTTAAATAATTATAGGAGGGAAGAAAATATTTTTTTTCTATTATTGATTTGACAGCCAGGCCAAGATCCAGCACTATTTCTCATCATTAATGCTCGTTGAAATAAGACTTACATAAAAATTGTAATGTGCCGATGATTTTGATCGCCTTCAGTTGAAAGCATGCCTCTGGTGTGGCTTTATGTGTTTTAAGGCAATATGATTGATTTCAAACTGAGAATCTGTACACCATAACCCATTTGGATGAAACAAAAACTAAATGCCTCTATTTTCTGTACATTATCACATTTAAAGATAATATGATTATCTACCTGTTGCTATTGTGAATTAAGAATTTTTTTTTATATAAACTTGCTAAAGCACGGGCAATGATAGTTAAAATTCGTGTGGGATTAAAGTTTAAATTTTCATTTAGTTGGAACTCAATTTTGTTTTGGGCCCTTCTCTTGTACAGATTTGTAAATAATGAAATTACTATTGTGAAATATTTGGGAACTGTTATTCTCATAGTTGTTAAGTACTCTGATGCTTTAGACATATGTATTATCTAATGCTATATATCGTTTTTCATTTTATGGTGAATGGTTTAATCTGGCTGGTTGAATATAAGATGTGGTTGAATGGTGAAAGGGCAAAAAAGACAAATACTATTCTCCGTTTTGTGTAATGAATTGCACGCTTTATTTCGAAGCAGTAATCTCTAGAAGTGCAACACACTTTTGTCTAATTTGTAACTGATTTAAACAATTTTTGTGCTGCTAAATTACTCCCCTTTCAATTGCTAAATAAAAACAATACTCATATAAAATTTTAACAGTAATGTAGGAATTGTGTATTAAGCTGTTCACGCAAGGAGTGGGAGTATGGTTTTAACATTGATTAATTATGTTAATGGTGCTGAGGGTAAATGCACATCGAATAAGTCAAAAAAAATTCATTGATACTTTAGCTTGTGTACCTCTAAGTCAAAGTTGCATGTAACCCCTTGAACTGAGAGGACCAGTCTTTAATTTATACTGTTTCTGCCTCTTGGACTAAAACACTGAGCATCACTTTTTTTTTTATTATTTATACCTTTCATGATATTATTGCATTTATTGGGTTTTTTTTTTAAGGATGGAACATTTAGCAAACTGTCCATCTTGAAAGATTTAAGAAAACATGAGTTTGAACAAATGAGAAAATTACGAATTTCAAACCATTTTGCACATTTTTATCCTTTTCTGCATAATAACTCAAATATGGTGTCAATAATTTCTATTTATATATATGGACAGTAGTTTTGATGGCTTTTAGTGAAAGCTTTTCATTGTTGCAAATCTTGATGTTGGCTTTTGTTTCAAAAGATTTGTATGTTTTAAAATCTAATCAATTGCCTCTTTTATCAAAAAATTTGTTGAAATTGTACATATCTTAATTTTGGCTTAATTTAAAATGTTTTAGGACGACTATGTATTATTAACAATCACTTCATTCAATAGAGAAATCATTAAAATGAGTAGTAGCTTTCATCTAATTTTTTTCTTAGTTTTGAAACTTAAACTTTTTTTACTTTAAGCCAGTGACATAGATTATAGCATCCACTATTAGCAATGATATGATGCTACATCTTGTGCAATAGCCTATGTTATTTGGCTTTGAGTGAAATCCATGATTCATAGCTCTGGTGAGAATACTTTGGAACTGTGATGTAATAGTGACTGTATTATGATATTTGTAATGGCAAACACATATAAGTCCCTATTCCAGCTACTATCAGTTATTCAAATAAAATTATTCCTCCCAATAAGCTTTACACACCTCTCATGAAAGTCTACTGTGAGAGCACTAGCTGTAAGTGTATCTTTTTCAATTAACTGGTATACAGCAAAGGTAGCAGCAATCATCTTCCCTTCCAGATTCAGTGTGGACTAAAGTATGTAGAAAAATCTGATATGGGAACAAGTTTTGTTTTCTCCAATGATTAATTTTTTTTTTATTTCTATATTTCTTATGAAAGTATTCAAGAGGTAGAAAGGCTGACATATTATGTTTATTGATTTTGACATATCATTTTTGCACAAGAGTTTTTAGATGTTTATATAGCGAACACCTGTAAAGAACAAGTGAATGTATTTGTGCCTTTTTTATTTCTTTATTTTTGTTTGATAACAAAATTTTGGTTTTTGAAAAAAAAAAAGAAACACTATAGAAATTTGATTTGAGTAACTTGCAATTTGAAGTTGGAAATGCAGCATAAGTTTTAAAAGAAGCAGTCTGTAAAGCTGTGATCCGATCAATGCCTGTAAATATAGGATTTTTTTTACAAAAAAAATATGCAATTTTGTGCTATTCAAACAGCAATATTCTTTTCGAGAAGCAGAGTGACACAAAATTGTTTTTGAATTTTTTGTTTTTTTAAACACCTGAATTTCTCTCCAACTCTTAAATGAATAAGTCTGCTTTTCAGATCTTTTTACATCTAGATATTTTGCTTTGAAACAATTGGGTTCCTCTGGTGGAGGAATTTATACCCTTTATGCTATCTAAACGAATATTCAGGTGCTTCTATTTTAAAACAACAGTTGCCCTAAGCATTGTTAATTGCATGCAGTGGTTGGTGCAAAGAAGTGTGGTCTTGTAACACTAAGCTGCACTGCACAGTGGGACCCGAAAAGTTAGTAGTGTAGGGAGATAAGTGTTTCTTTCTGAATAGCAAGATTTCTGATTTACTGGAAGTTTATAACTTGCAGAAACAAAGAGGTGATATGTAACAATGGCTCATGACCCAATTCCAATTAAAGCAGAGGGACTGCCAATTTGCCATTGTCTTTTCTCTTTGCCACCTAACTTGAAAATAGACAAACCAGTGTAAACTTTAATCCGTCACAATGTTTGGGTCTTCCATCTTACTGAGCTCAACTGTAACAGTAAGATAAAACAGTCAGGACAACAACCTGTGATGTAACCTTTATCTTGCTCCAATGATATAAAGTTCATTAAGTGGACTAATGTAAAACCCAAAACATGTATGAAAATGTTAATTGATAATTTTGCAAGTTCAGTTCTAATTTTGATTGTAATGAACTGAATAACCCTATATTTATTTCAACAAATATAAAGCAGCACAGCATTTTAAAATGGGATCTTATAACTTACATCCTATCCTAGGGTTTTAAAAAGCAGCACGAATTCTTGTTTGAATGACTAGTGATATTACTATCAGTAATGATAAAATTATACCGTAAAACTCAATAATAATGAGACTTCTTGTTCAAAATAAATTCCCTTGTTATTAGAGGGCTGTTTTCATTCTGCAATGATATTAAATAGAGGAAAAAAAAAGTTCTGTAAATGAGGAATACTATTTTTATGTATTTTATGTCCCTTGAAACTGCATTGTATAAGACTTGTTTTACCAAGGATATTAGAATGGTTTGTCTGGAGAGTGCGGTGGGTTGGGTGTGCATAAATGATGCATTTTGTGTGGTTAAATATTTTAAATTTGTGAAGTACTAACGACAAAGCTCTCGATGACCAAATCCTCTTAGTAGAATATTTTTTAAATACAGTGTAATTTGAAGAAGGAAGGGCAACAAAGGGGGATCTTAAAAGAGTCTTTAGTGTAGAGGATCTCTCTATTCCTAGTCTTATTATTGATGGGCTCTGTTGTAGTTGGTGTTCAAAATCTATCATGTTGGATGTGCCAACTGTGTTCATGATCTTGTTGCCTTATATGGATGAGGTTGTTTAAAAATATTCCCAATCATTAGGCTGATATGGAATATTTTACTTTTAATTTTGTTTCTGAATAAATTTGATTGGGCTGTTAGAAATGCTGTTTTTCATGACTGATTGTATATTTTCATGTTTCATATTTTCAACTTAAATCAGGTTTTTATGGATGTAAACACCCTTTTGGCTGTAAGCCTTCTACAATTAGACATATTAAAGTCATTTGCCATGCTTGTTTTCGTGCTCTAATTGTAAATTACAAGGTTGCTAGCAAACAAAGAGGTTTAAGAAAGATGCAGTTTTTTTTGGTTTGTTTTTTTTTTTTATGAAAGGGAAGTACATCATGATCCACCAAATCAACATTGATGTAAAATTGAATTTTTATTTTTGTGTGTTCATTGTTCATCTTTTTTTCATTTGGATAGACTTATTTGCATGTTCTTATATTCAAGGCTACATTTTTGTGGTACATTTAGATGTCTTGGCCTAATCTATTCATAATGCAGGTGTGAATTGCCTGTACAGAACCAATGTCATGCATATGTTTATACTCTCTCCCCCTCTTGTTATTGCAGAAGGTAACTTTTCTTCTTGTTGAGTTTCATTATGTTACATTTTGAGAACCTGCATCTTATGCAGTTGGTTAGTGTATAACCCTAACTTTCCGCTATGTATTCTCACATTCTTGTTCTAATTTTACAATGATTGCAGAGCTCTAGTTCTTTGTTTTTCTTTAATCTGTTATGATTTTGTACTGCACATAAAAGCAAAACAAGACCAAAGAAAAACTCACGAATTTTAATTACTTCTAATTTAGCAAGATCTGTAGACCATCTCCACAGTTTACTGTAAAACGAATTTAGCATGTGCACAAAAATGTTAGCATTGAATAAAGAGCTCTTTCCTATCATAACAAGAATTTGAAGAAAAAAATGGGAAATAGTGGGCTACAGTCAGCTCCAGGCTATGGCAACTCTAACACTGTAATAGTAAAACAGAATTGTTGCTTTCTTTTTTTTTTATCATCTTTTTTAGAACAGTTTTAAAAAAGAATCTCATCTCAAATTTGGCATCTGGAAAACATTTGCTTGAATTGAACAATCTTCATTTCCATATATCAATTCAAAATTTTGCATTAAAGTAAATTTTAAGTAAATGCTATGACATGAGAAGCATGTCATTTAACATCTTAATCAGACTCATTCATAATCCTTATTAGCTGTGCTCAACTCTTTATAAAATTCTTAATTAATGGAGCTCCATGTTAATGTTTTCATACTTCCAAATTAGCTCAATCTATGTATGAAATGATACTCTTGTTACATGCTTTAAGCATGGTTGACGTCGAATGATTCTTCCCTACTCTAAATCTGAAGAACATGTGTAAGCAGCACCAAGCATCATTTTCTTTTGTTGAGGGTGATCATTTTTCCGTTGATTTAGATGTGTTTGTGGATGAAGGATTCACGTTTTTATGGTTCTTTCTGTGAAAGGCTCCCTGCCAGCTGTTTCCTTCTCTCTTTTCCCACAATTTGTGGGTATCTATTGAACAATGGCTTTTGTTCAATGACAATGATTTTGGCTCTTTGTTATAGAGCCTATCCTTCAGATCATTGCTATGGTTTGCAGGAAGGTGCCCTGTGCTTGGATGTAGAATTTGCTTTCTGCCAGAAATATATTTTTCTGGATGTTTTATGTGTTCTTTTTATTTATCCAGAGCTATGTTGCTTCTGCCTCAGCATTTAAATATTGCCCAACTTTCCTGGGAGGATTTTGGCTTTTACATCTGTATCAATCTTCAGAAGTGTGTACTCACTAGCTTGTTCTTTGTCTGTGACTTTGTTTACATAGTGTATATTTCATCTGTTTTTCTTCAAAGCTCCTTCCAATGATCACTGATGTCACTGGTATGCCAGGTATCAGTTTTGGAATGCAGTTATAATGCTACAATGTTGAAGAGAGGACAGTTTTAGTGGTGGTAGTTTCCATTCTTTGAGTTCATAAATAATATTTATTTATTTATTTATTTATTAAGCATTATGCATCATGCTTGTCCTCTTTAGACACCCTCATGATATTAACACAAAAATCTTTGTGGTAAAAACTTGCTTTGAAGCAGAGATTTTTATTAAATTGCCTTTTTCTATTTGTTGAAAAAAATTTGACTGATATAATTATAAAGACTTTTAAGACAAGCAATTGAACATTTTGATTAAATTGATAAATAAAATAGTGTACTTCTTAAGAAGTCAATGTAATAGGATATTCCATTCTTCATAAATCTATTTGTTAATTCTAAGAAACAAAAATTTGAGTTTCAAAAAACTTTTTTACTCAGAACTATTGCATATGGACTTAATTTGGGTGGGATTTTTTTTTTCAATACATTTATCTGTTTCTTGTAATTCTGATTTTAACTAACTTCAAATAGATTATGCTATCATTACTCTGAAACTGTCAAAAGATTGTAGATGACAAAATGACTAATATAATTCTTTCCGAATACGCTGACCACACAATGTAGAAAGGGGAGAAAGTACATACTTCTACAAACGTAAAAGCTGCATTGCAGAATATGACTCAGACGATGGGAAGGGATACAATTAATTGGAAACTTATGGGAATGATGATCGGTATATACTTAGGAATAGAATGTAAACCTTTGTCTCAAGAATTTTTATTTTCTTAAAAATCTATTGCATTGTCGAGAGATAGATACAGTGTTAACATTTTTCAATATTTTTTTCTCGCATAGTCTAAGTTTACGTAGCATAATTATATACTCTTTATTTTGTTGAATGTGTTTGTTTTGCAAGGCACTTGTAAAGCTAAAGTATATTAGACATTTTAATATATGTTTCTCTTATATGTATGATATGTCATTGCTTTCAAGGAATAATCTATAACATTTTTCTCTCTCGTACTTCCTCTTTTTTAATCTATCAATCGACAGTACCCTTATGTCTGTGTCATAATTTGATGCTCAATTCATAGAAGAGAATATTTTGACTTTAGTCTTGTGAGTTTTTTACCTTTTTCATCAATCTTCTGATTTCATAGTTTATATATACATGTAGTTTGATAATTAGATATTTTCCTTGTAGACCAAAAAAAATTGACTCTTTTTCCCTTTCTTCCTGAAACACTTCTATCCCCAGGCTTTTGACACATTCTCGATTGTGGTATTAATTTATGCCCTAGGTGAATACTTTTATTTTTATTTATTCATATAAGTTGGTTTTAATTAGACAAATATTTTGTGTCTATACATTGTTTTTGCTTTATTTAGTCATGTATTTTTATATACTTCCATCTGAGCGATGATCTTACAAAATTTATCATATTGCTGATGGATTGTCCTCAAGAGAAACTTTGGAATATTGCATAATATGTTAAACATATTTATGCGCGTCTTAATCTCAGACGTTTGACTCCGGACTATTCTGCCGCCCAAATGCAAACCGACGTATCTACAGATTTTGTGCTTTCGGGAAAAATGCAAAAAACATTTGATGGTCAGCACATAAAATTTTAGATATGTCGATTTGACAACTAAAAAAAAAATTAAAGTGCCGATGAAGATACGTCGCTCTGGCATTTACTCAAGTTGGATAATACTTTAAATAGTCAGTTTATAAAAAAAAAATTAGAAGACAGGTTTTTGTCAGATAAGTCAGTCTGCCATAGGGGGGGCAGTATTTTTAGATGCATTTGTATATTAGATAATTTTTTTTTTTAATCATTTTTATCCAATATTTCCATTTCCCTAAATCCAAGCTACAACTAGACTCATTTTTGTGTAGCTAATTTTTACAATGAATCATCTAAGGTATCTTTAAGCTCACTATAGTTTTAAGTCTCAATGGCATTTGCTCTGCAATTTTACAAGAACTCATATAAGCTTTCTGTATTAACCTGCTTAATAGCTTTTCACCCTTTATGCTTACTTTGATTTTATGAAATGCATTTTGCAAGGGTTTTGCTGTTATTGTTATTGCTATTATAACAAAGCTTGTGGTTTTATTATCTGCTAATTTAGAGGGGTAAAGATCTTTTTTATCTTTCTTTCTATCTTTTAATCTTGATTTACCTGCATTTAATTTTAGAAGAACAAAATAATGCTGATATTATAAATGGAGAATGTTTGTACTTGGAACAAAATCAGTATGCTTCTTTTTTACATTTTCTTCAGTCAATTATTGTCTTCTTGCCCTAATTATATGTTCAAAAATCAAGCGCTTGCTTTTTATTATATTTTCCTTCTGTATTTTTGTTCGCTGATATTGCAGTTTGTGTGAGAAATTTAAACCATTTACAAACCTTAAATACAGAGCTCCAAATATATCTAATCCTGAAATATCCTCACTTATACCATGGTTTTTTATAGTTCATCTTCTTTTAGTTTTGTATTTATGCAAAACATAGTGTGGGAGATCTGATAACTTGTGGCAGCAGTATTTAAAGGCAAAAAAAAAAATGGTTTGCTTGGTAGTAGATCAATTTTGGTAAGATTTTTCAATTTTTTTTTTTTGGGGGGGAGGGGGGGGGAGGGGGTTAAGATCATTATGTGTACAATTTGCCTCTGCCCACATGATGTAAACTAAAGATTCCCTTTGGGGAAGTTGATATGTGCATACACAATCTTGAGACCACAATTTGTGCTGTAAATGTGTTGGTTTTTCTTTTGAAATTATCATTTCCAGCATATTGACTTAGCTATGTCAACCTTGTGGCTTTTAAATAACAGCACTACATACACTATAGAACATTAAAATATTTTGCTTTTATTACAGATTTTTTTTATTTAATTTATTTTTAATATGTGCTACCGTCTCATTAATTTCTACTTCTAGTGTGAGAGATGAAATTAATCGCCCCAATTTTTATTATGATGTACAACTTGTACTACAAGGTTAGAAGATAATGAACCCAGGTAGGCATCTGAGATGGAGAAAAAAATTCACGTATTGTTCTTGCCAATGAATGACTTTAATTCATTTTTCACATGGCATGCTTTTAAGTTTACTTTAATTATTATAGTGCAGCTTAAATAATAAACTTATTAGGATCCACGGACAATTCAAATTTACTTTGAAAGTCTATTTTGTAGTGTTCAAAGTTATGTGTACTATATTTAAGTCAAATTCTTTATAATTTAAACTTTATCAACTTTTCACAACAGTTTGACGCAATTTCACATTTCTTTACTCTCAACTTTGGCTGATCTATCATTTGTTTGGTTAACCTATTGTATTAAGATTATTTATCAAGTTAAAATCTGTTCTATCATAATGCAATTCTTGCAATCATAGCCCTATATTAAGGAAACTCATTTGCATTTCCCTCATGATAGCTGTTTGTTAAACAATTAGGCACATTAGGCAGTGCAAGAAATTGAAATTTGTAAGATATGTGCAGCATTTCAGGCTCAAGCAGTGTTATGCTGCAATTTATGAGTTAAATTTGATGTGGTTGGCAATGTTCTGTTTGGAAAGGTTTTAAGCAGAGATCTTTGTTTTTATCGTGCCCAAGTAATGTGTGATGATCAAATTGGCTTGTAGACTTGTCATTATAATATTGAAGGATTACATGTATCGGTCTTATTCTTAATCAGTTGCATGTTGGAAATTTTCACCATTTAGAAGCTGATAAAAATATATTGAATGATACATTGTGTCATCTCCTTCTTTTAGGTTAGTAAATACATGTTTAAATTGAATTAAAGAGAGCAAAGGAAATTTGATTTTTAAGTTGCTGAGAAAGTTGAAATTTGTTCTAGAAATCTTCTTTTTGTGTTTTGGCAAAATCTACCGTTGGTAGTGAAGATATCATCAGTTAGCTATCTTTTCCTCTTTCTATTTTTTATGCATAAATTTAAATTGATAAATGTCATTATCAGGCTGTCTCAACTCAACCATGGCGTAGATCTTGTTATACACTTGTGCAGTTCTTTTTATTTTTTTACATGATATCAGTGCAATTTGTGGTTTTGGTTTCTAATGGGTTTTGTTCTGTCAGTACGTAATATGTAAGAATATGTTGTAACCGTGTTGACATAAGTGTGCTGGGCTTTTGGGAGGGGATTTATTGTTGAAGATAATTATGTTCCAGCATAATAGTGGTACTCAAAATAAGTGAAAATTTCTTTTGTTTTCTTTTTCATTGGTTTTTTTTTTTTTTAAGGTGCATAGATGAATATTGAATTTAAGGAAGAAAGCATATAATAAGAAAAAAAGACTTAAGGAGTATGAAAAG
This sequence comes from Elysia crispata, assembly GCA_033675545.1. NCBI lineage: Eukaryota > Metazoa > Mollusca > Gastropoda > Plakobranchidae > Elysia > Elysia crispata. The sequence continues at coordinate 1,287,405 of JAWDGP010003139.1, read as the reverse complement.
AAAGGTAGATGTGCCTTAAGAAAAATCTTGTAATGAATTTTTGTAATGATTTGTACAAATGTGTGCATTATTTTTGTGTCCTCAAAATAAAGAATTAATATTAAATCAAAATGTTTGGTTTGTTTCATTTGACTATAATAATGTACAATGGAAATTTTTAACCTAATTTTTTTGGACAAAAAAAAAAAACATTTTGAACCTGGACAGTTCTTAAAAGAAGAAATGGACAAGGAACTAAAATAAATTTGGGTCTTGGCCATTTCAGTTTTGTTGTAATTGTTGTGGCAGCTTTATCTATGTTTTTATAGATGAGTTGTATTTTTTTTTTTGTTTTACATTTCAACTTTTGCTTTGCTGATGCCATTTACATTGAAGGATCTAGTTTAAATACCCAACAACTTAAGTTTGAGATGGTATAGAATTTTATTGCAAAATTTACTTTGGGTTTTACTATCCCCACCCACAGAGAAGCCAGGGTTATGAAACACAAACTAATGGTTTTTTCTGGAAATTTGAGATCATAGAGTCTTTGGATCAAAGCAAAATATACACAGCAACTTTCTGCCATAATTTTGTTGCTGATTTTTTGCTTATAGTTTCCAGAACCTTCCACTGAGGCAATAAACTTTAATAAAACTAACACATTCATATACTCTTAAGCCTTTTCAATGCACCTCATCAATGGAATTTAAATAAATGAGCAAAAATAAACTCCAGCGAGGCACAGCACCTCTATGTACTTTGTACCTAGTATATGACTTTAAAATGAGCGTTAACAGGCATTTTAAAAAGTAAAGATTATAATAGTACAGAAATATCTTTGCTAACCACCATATGATCCTAGGGTAAAATTACTTTGTAGATAAGCCACAATCTAGATCCTTGATTTGAATAGAAAGTTTTTGTATTGTTTTTTGCTCATGGCACTGTTTCCAGATATTGCCGGCAGCGGAAATTGATTGTCAGATCTTATGTAAAGTTGCAATATTTTTTGCTTCAATTAATAAAGAAAACAAATTGGCAAGCAAAGCCTTTTGCCTAGCCTCATTTTGCCAGAGTGTTGGCCATGGCAGGGGATCTTGCACCATAATTATGTCCTTTTTTTTTTCTTGCCATCTAGCTTAGTGCTCCAGTGTCATACTTTGCCTCCTAACACAGTGGGGTATTATGTTTTCTCCACCTACTTGGTACAAAAAAATCTTTTGAGCCACCTGCTGAAACTACTGAATGAGTAGGGACTTTAACCTTATGAGTCTGGAGTCATGATTTTCGCAGACAAGAAAGACTGATCATTTACAATGTGAATTTGAAAAAAAAACAAGGACCTAAAAAATCATGAATGGAAAGAACTCAGAAAGTCGGCTATTAGACATGCACTTTTAACAACACACTTTCAATGTTATGTACAATAAATAAATGACATACGATGATGAGGGATAAATTAACACACTTGTCATATAGAACATAATTTTGAACATACATTCATAACATAATGCACTTATGCTTATCTTTTCACTTATGGTGAATGTGATCTTGAGAGGGCCACAAAAGGAAAATGAAAAATATTTACCGAGTTATGAATTTAACCAACAAAAATAGAAAATGTAAATTGAAGGAGATAATAAGTGTGCAACTTAAGGTTTGCAATGAAGCATGGAAGTAACATGGCTTGTGCGTTTTTTGCTTTCCGAAACACAAGAGACGGCTCATCAAAAACCTAAGTAGCTTCAGGGTAAGCTTCAAGAATCTTAAGATTTTGAAATATCATCTCTAAGGTAAGCAGACCTGACTCTTCATTACCCAGAGCCACTGCATCCTCCAAACGCACTAAACTTAAAATGACCTACCTTCCTCATTTCAAAATCTTAAAATTCTGGAAGCTGACCCTAGAGCTAGAAAGCTTTTCGATGAGCCTCCCTTTTTCGTGTTTTGGAGAGCAAAAAACATACAAGACATGTTAGTTCGCAGTCGAATCACTACCAAGAATTACTCAGGCACTTGCAATTGTAACATATCGTGGAACAAGATTTGTCATTAATTTTTGTCTCACAATACCTTGAGGTGAAAATGCCCTACGGTGTCTTTAGGGTGACAGACATTTAATTGTACTAATCGTAACCCTATACATGCAATAGAAAACTTTTTCTTGCTTTTGCTAACATTTGAAGGAAATAGCTATAGGAGCTTCTTACAAGCCTATGTCTACATTTCTGTGACCATGTCATCAAGGTTTTGATAATGGAGGTTCTTGGTTTACCTGTATGGAGAGGCAAGTTATAAATAAAATTGTTTTACTTTTGAGCAGAGGCTCATTATTAAATGGGTAACTTGTCACCTGCAGGAATAAAATTTACCAAGTTTATACATTAGCAAGATCTTTAAAGCTTTTTCAAAGCTTTTGAATGTTTTTTTTTTTGTTTTGTTTGGTTTTTTTCACGATAATGCGCTGCTAATGCAATTCATTTTTTCTTCTTTCATGGGCTTATCTTGAACTCACAAAGTACACAGATTCTGCAGATTGAATTTTTTTTATCTTTATTTTGTATCAATGGATCTAGATGATATTGCACATTCTCAATGCGTGAAAAGTTAACCTTCATTTCGATGAATGACTATTGCTGAATTCAGATAGGTTCTTAAACCATAAATTTTTCTTTCTGAGCAGCTTTTGTTATCAATTTATTTTGATATTGCTATTTCTTTTATTAAGACACTTGATCTAAAAATAGTCTTTGCATTTAAAGATTTCATCAATATTGGCCTTGAATTTAATTATAGTTCATAATGAAGTACATGTAAAGGCATCTGTTTTTCTGCCTATACTCAAAAGTCAAACACACACACACACACACTCTCTCTCTCTCTCTCTCTCTCTCTCTCTCTCTCTCTCTCTCTCTCTCTCTCTCTCTCTCTCTCTCTCTCTCTCTCTCTCTCTCTCTCTCTCTCTCTCTCTCTCTCTCTCTCTCTCTCTCTCTCTCTCTTTCTCTCTCTCTCTCTCTCTCTCTCTCTCTCTCTCTCTCTCTCTCTCTCTCTCTCTCTCTCTCTCTCTCTCTCTCTCTATCTCTCTCTCTCTCTCTCTCTCTCTCTCTCTCTCTCTCTCTCTCTCTCTCTCTCTCTCTCTCTCTCTCTCTCTCTCTCTCTCTCTCTCTCTCTCTCTCTCTCTCTCTCTCTCTCTCTCTCTCTCTCTCTCTCTCTCTCTCTCTCTCTCTCTCTCTCTCTCTCTCTCTCTCTCTCTCTCTCTCTCTCACTCTCTCTCTCTCTCTCTCTATCTATATCTCTCTCTCTCTCTCTCTCTCTCTCTCTCTCTCTCTCTCTCTCTCTCTCTCTCTCTCTCTCTCTCTCTCTCTCTCTCTCTCTCTCTCTCTCTCTGTGTATCTCTTATTATTCTAAGGGGGTGGGGGAATTATTTGTTATATTTTCTCCCGGATATAATTTTGCATGATTCAATTTCCCTGAAGGTTTTTCTATATAATTATAGTCCATTGTTTTATTTTATTCTTTTTGGGTTTGTATTTAACCTCTGCATTTATATCTTTCTGGTTTGTTTGTTTGTTTTTTTTTGGTTCTTGCTCTTGTGACTGAAAAAGGCGAAAAAGCTGAAAGCTTACAAACTTTGTATTGTTTAGTATATTTTAAGCTGTATTGTATCATTTTCTTTGTACTGTGCTTCGCAACTTTTCATAAAGCTCAACAGCAACATTCAATTTTACTTTACCTATTATTGATAATGCTTCAACTACAACTTGTACAAGAAACAAAATAATATTATCATAACTGAGAGGCATTATAAAGAAGTAATAAGAGCAAAACATGGCAAGAAGATTTGAAGAAAGAATGGAATTCTTAGTTGAACACAAGGGTTGCATCGATGACACACACACACACACATACACACAAATGTATGAGTATATATATACTTACATATGTGTGCTTTGAAATTTGATACAAAATATAAAAGAAAACAAGATGTTAAATGAAATTTTGCTACACATTTTGTTGTTTTCAATATGTGTAAAAAAGAAAGAAAACATACAAAAGTCTTTATATTGTTTTCAAAACCTGACCCTCTTTTAGTGATCAACTCTAATAGCAGGAGAATATAACAATTCATTTTCAGTCCTAGGTATGAAGATTGAATGTAAAATTCTTTTTAACATAGAAATTTTGTATTTCAAACCTTAAGAATGTCAGGTATTATTCAAACATAATACAAAACACAAATGGAACACAAAATCTTTCTAAATGACATTCTGAACCTCTATAGAATAAGCAATAGGACCTTCCTCTTCCTTTTTTTTTTCATAATAATTCTTAAACTGTCAAAATAGGAAATACATTATGTTAATATCCAATGAAGAGGTTTTTTTTTTTAGTGCATGCATCCTTTGTTCAGTAAATGTCTAAGACTTACTGCCCACATTTCATTAAAAAAGAGAAAAAAAAAGTTATGTAAAGACAAGTGGGGTAAAATAAGGCTGAAAAAATGGCTATTTGTAATAGATTTTACCCTTTATTCTTTCTCATTGATTATGCACTGTCAAACGCTATCTAATGAAATATTAAAAGCTTCTTCAGCAATATGCAAGTGGGCAGTATCTTATGTTCAAACATGACGATGCTGACATTGCCCTCTTATTTTTTTTCAATGTGAAAATAAAGGCCTTAGATTTAGAAGTTAAGTTGTCGTTTTTTATGGAGGGGAAGTATTTTTAATATTCATTGACTTCTTTAAATGGGGCTCATAGAAAATGAATTGTCAATATAAGTGTGTTTCTATGAAATTCCAGCACTATATTGTATTAGAAAGTGATAAAGACACAGATGTTTATTTGATCTTGAGTAACTAGGTTACGTTCCTAAGAATAAATCAACAGAAATTATTAAAAGGCTGGTAAACAAACAGAAATATGAAGCAAGAAATCTTTGGGATCACAAAGCATGAAATTCACACTAGGAAAAATGGCCAAATGATTATATTCTTAAGGTCTATAGTAAGCCTCCTACAATAATATAAACATACAAATCTGGAATTTTATTTCAATGAGAAATTTGAGAATCTCAACAATTAAAAAAAGTATATTTGAAAACACTATGACTGCAATTCACTCTATAGCCCTAAACCAAATGTCAGTTAAATATTACATTATGAACAATAATTACTGAAATTCACATCAAGAAAAGCCTATTATAACACATGTATTATGTCATAACTGAAGATATTAGTTTAGAGACAGTTATTTATATGGTCAAGAGAGCAACATGACAAATCATGGTAATGAACACAAAATTCACTCTTTTACTTGAAAGTAAAGTCAGATGGTATTGAAATAAACCACACACAAAAAGAAAAGACTAATAAACTACAAGAGGAATTTCATAGTCATAGCAAAATTGCCATAAAATATTGCACAGAATCTATAAAGTAAGAGATGTATTGGTTTAGCCACAACATTTAAAAGATTTTGGACACAAAAAAGCTTGCTAGGGGGTTCTTTTAGATCTTCTGAAGCAAAGTATGACAGGTCTGGTTTAATTTGCACAGATTCATTCACCAAGCTGAAATTTTTTAAAAATTGCTGACATGCACAGTTTCTGAGACCATTCAGCAAAACCCTTGCTTTATCCAACCCTGATATCTTAAAAGGTGAACAAAAGTAACAAAATAAAAAGCATTACCTGTGATCTCATGTACAAAAGGACTTCTTTCAGGATTGAAAAATTGGGCATTGGTACTATGTTTCAAAAAATAAGCTTTTTTATATAAAGACAATATTACTTTCCAAATAATTATCCCTTTAATATATCACATATGAGAGTATTGCTCTAACAGTAACTTTAAAGAGCAGCCTTTTATTATTGCTGGTAATAACATAATTATGATACATATTATGTTTGCTCTAGGGGAATTATCTTTTAGCCAAAAAAAGCGGCACCTTAAGGTCTTAAATTGCTATAAATACTACTTATAAAGGGCAATTTTCATATTTTTCTTGCTTTTGCCTCACTCAATTAAGATAATGGTATCAAGAAGTATACATTTAAGGTCTCTTCAGCCCATCAAGTTCTTTCTTAATTTCATTGTGTGCATTCAGATGATCTCCAAGGCAAAAAAGACATGCCTGAAGTTCTTAATTTTCAATCCATATTATTAACAAAAAGGCACTCCTGATCTTTTTCACGCTTTTGCCTTGGTTAGTTCATCAGCCTAACAATCTCTTTCTTATTCTCTCTCTCTTAATTTTAAAATATACATTCAGATGTTTTCATTGTTATATATTTAATCTAGCAAAATGTCAAATCTCTCAAAAACCTTTATTCACACAACTTTTCCTCTCCAATAAATTACAAAAACTTAGTACAATATTATATCTTATTGAATTTTCCTGTGAACTCATAAGACACGGTTGATGATAACTATAAGATTTGACTTGTAATGAGACTACTTATCAGAATAACTGTACTCTAGGGTTTTCTTTACATGCAGTATATATTGAGATGCACTGACAAACTTTCCCTCTGGCTCTCAAATCTAGGGTAAACATGTGATGTTATACAGGTATATATGTGCAATTTAAGGAATCACTATACTAGATTTAGGTCTAAATTAAATTTAGTACTAGTCTGGGAGGTTCATTGACATTTCTTGTTTAAATTTACTCAAGTCTATATATTTTGCTTCAGTCACAGCAAACAATTGAATGGGTGGTTGTTTCTTAAGTCTACATTTCTGAGTTTGCCAACCACATCTAGATCTACAGGTTGTTTTGATTTTCTGTTTTCACATAAAAAATTTCAACAAACCAATTTGGTGAACCCCATCAGATGGGCTTCCAGTCCATCTTACAATTTTCACCTTTTATTTCAGCAATAATTGGTTTCAATTGTTTTGTCTTGTGTTAATTAAAATTACTGAAAAAAGATAGACACATTTGTCCTTTGATGTTTGAGATGTTTATATCTTTGACCTTTAATGGTAGCTAAGCTTACAAGGCGATTGTAATACCTAAGGCAATAAAGAGTTCAAAGCCTTTTACATGATTTGTGTATGTGATATGAGTTTGGATAATTTAAATCATGTTAGAAAGACATAAAAATTGATGCTCCTTAACCAAGTCAGCGTATTGTTATTGACAGTTTTTGACATACCATATTAATCCATTTACAACTTATAAAAAAAAATCATATTGACCTCATAATCTTAGAAACCTAAACAAAGCTTTAAATCAATGTTTGCTGACAATAACATTGATGGTCCAAAACTTTGGTATGATGTTTATTTTTCTGCTATCTTTAACATTTTCTCCGAAGTAATGGGTACACAAAAATTAATCACACATCATGTAATTTTCTATGCCCTTTTACTTTGTTACACTAATTACAGAAATTTTTTCATTGAGCCAAGGTAAGTTTGCAGAACCAAAATGTATTTTGAATAAAACTAACTGCAGATTTTTGCAACTTTGCATAGTATCATAAAAATCACAGAATTCCTTTAGGAAAGGTTATAACCATATCCTAATTTAGCTAACATGTGAAATGTAACCAGAGACCTTTCTCTACCATAAGATTTCAAATTTAAATCTCTACCAATAATAGTAAAAAAAGTAACAACGATTACCTGTATTATAAACACTATGAGGGGTATGGCACTATAATCTACAACATGACTGTGGCAGACAAGCTGAAAAAAAAAGACTGATACTAGTGATATAACTCATAGTTAAGATTTCTTAACAAATACAGCTCAAGCTTTTTGAAGAAAGAAGCTTAATCAAATTTTGACAACATGTGACCATAAATTTACATACTGTCTGTTATTCAGAAATCAATTTAAATGCTTTGTGGTAAAAAATAAATAAACTTGACTTTTCAAGGCGCTAGGACCATAGAAAGATATAGCCATACAGATAATAATTGTCTAATTTAAACCAATAAAAACTGTTCAACAATTTGAAGCAGAATGAGATAATTTTAATGTAAAATGTTTTATGCTTCCCCTTTTTTTTATTTCCAACTTTACATAATGTGCATTTTTGCCGACACAATTGCTTAATACAATGAGAGTGAGAACATTGAACAACCAAAAGTAAAGCTCATGACTTCCAACTTTGTAGCATAACTCTTTGTAAATATGTATTACATTATACTGTCTTTGCCTTGTATAGTCTAACCCTTCAGCAGTCTTTGAAATTCTATGATCAAAGCAAACTGAACTCTTTATTCAGAATTTCAATGAATTTGAATTGCAATATTTTATTTTTACTTTTTCATGAATGAGCTGATTACACAGCTTCAAGTCAGTAAAATTAAATATTTTCAGTTCATGTGTTGGAGAAACTAAGCTCAGCCAAATGTTTTAAGCCAATCATTTGACAAAATACAGTACACCTCGAATCCAACGAACTTGGATTCAAAGAACACCTCGCATGCAACCAACATTTAAAAAAAGTATTTTTCCCTCCCTTCACCCTCTCATAATATCTCGCCTAAAAAAAAATACTCTCAGGCCCATCCTTGGGTTCAATGAACCAAGTGTTGGCAAGTCGAAAAGAACTTATAGTTAAAATTGAATCAAGAGGTCTGCTGTCGGGTAACAATAAATACTTGCAGTGTATGGCATTCAGTGTATATGCTACATTATGCCATGTAACTCTATAGGTAGAGAAGAGCAAAGTATTGACATGCAGGGAGAATAATTATAATGAAAAGACAGGGAAGAAGGGGGCAGGGGGTGATAGCTGATGCATGGGGAGAAGATGATATAGGATCGATGAGCCAAAGGGGCAATAACTTGGGCAGTGGATGGGAAGGCTGTAGCATAGACATGTGGTTAGTAGATAAAAATTAAAAACAAAGGAGATAACAATGTGTTAATTTGACTTTGGTTGATTACTTTCCTTGTTTATGACATGGCTCCAACAAACCTTGCATGTAACAAACTTTTAAAAATTACCCAACTAGATCGTTGAGTCCGAAGTGTACTGTAATTTGACTTTGGTTGATTACTTTCCTTGTTTTTGACATGGCTCCAACAAACCTTGCATATAACAAACTTTTAAAAATTACCCAACTTGATCGTCGAGTCCCAAGTTCTAATGAGTCAATATCATCATTTTTTTCTGCTTTAGCGACAGAAAGTTTTACTCTGAGAATACCTAATAAGACAAAACACTAGTTATGGTAGATGTCAAGACTTGGATAGGAAGTTTCTATGGTCTCAGTATTTTGTTAGCTATAATTTTGTTGAACGCTAAGCATTGTTACAAGAAAAATGAATTAACGAGAAATGTGACCTGTGTGTATAATAACATAAAAAAATATCTTTGAAATTCTCCAAAGAATGTGACTCATGAAAGTGATTCATCTGCATTTCTCTATATACAGGATATCTTATGCAAACACAGATAATGAAATGTAAAAAAATTATTTGAGAAAAGACAAAAAAAAAATGTTTTATAACCATTTCTAAATTAGCTTTTTCAAATAAATAACACATAGTTTTTCATGATTATTGAAACTGGAATACTAATACTTCAGTGTTTTAAACCATGTGCTGCATACTATACTTTTGTGTGATAATGAAACTATTAAAATATTTTAAAAAATGTGTCTTCACAACTATCACAAGCCATTTTAAGATACCTGAGGAAACAAATTTTACTCTTCCCACACTTTCATAACTGTTTATCACAAAATTCCCAGGTACTGTTGAAATATAAAAATATGAAAATAAACATATTTATAAAAAACACAAAAAAAAACAAAACAAAGATAGAGACTCAAAGACAAAAAGAACATAATTATTAGGTATGTAAAATTTCTCACTCTATAAATACATCTTGTAGTCAAACAAATTGAGCAGAGTAAGTCATATATGCAATTTTGTAACACATCAATTTATAAGGGTGGGTGATTACAGTCTCAATGGTGAGTGCATCAAGACTACAAAAGAAGAAACTGTCAAGTCTTTTGCTGTTTTTTTGCAACTGAAATGACAAACTGTCAATTCTTTTCTGTTTGTCTTTGCAACATGTGTGTTTATCTGTCAGATCCAAAATTAAAAATCCTTCACACAAGTGCAGCTGAACAGACGTTTTGTTCGTAAAATAACATCCTCAGAAAGAAAAGAATAAAAAAATCATTTTAAGAATCACTCTTGGAAATAATAACATCTGCGAATAAGACTGTTTTGCATTCGCAGAGAGTGCATGCGAACAACAAGTTGGAGGTCACCTGGACTGTCAGTCGCAAGAAGCAAGCTGGATCTGAAGATTATCTTTCCTGTGGAATGCAGGATTGAAAATCAGCAACATCCTTGTCTGAATCCTTTCACTTAGCTGGTGATTTAACATCCTCACATTCAGCATTTAAGGCTGATTGCTGAAGATTTGCACTATCCTTTTTAACTTTCACATTAATATGCTCTTCTTTCTCCCCAGAGGGATGGATAAGAGCTTCCATCTCAACACTGTTCTCACTATCCTTATGGCCCCTGCCAGATCTGTTTTTTTCGCCTGTAGAAGAATTGAGGGAACCTGCTGACCCTCGACTTATGTTGACACCATCCCAGCTTGAGGCACAAGTATGAGCGTCTATGCGAGCCAAAAGGCCTGTAGAAGCCTCCAGATCAGCATCCTCCTCTTCATCCTCTTCTAATACTCCTTCACCTGTTGATCTTGAGCTACCAGCCCTGCTACTATGGTGGTAGTGCAGGCAGCTGTGTGGCACAAGTACAATCTTGACCTCTGAGTTCTGTTGCACCTCATCCTCCAGGCTTGAGCTGGCCTCCTGATCATCCAGAACCAGAGCTGTAGACTCTGATCTGCCTCCTCCGTCAACTGAAGGGATTGACTCTAGCATTATGGCTGTCCCCTCCATGTCTCTGTGCACAGATTCTTGGCTGCCCTGAAAAAAAGGAAACACCTTGTTGTGTTACACACCAATGACAAATTTTAAGTAGTTTAATCTTTCAAAACCTTACTTTTACATCCAAAATAAGTTGATGTTAGTAAAGAGAGGAATGAAAGAATATTATGAAAGAAAGATAAAGATTTAACAGTCACTAAGGGGAAAGTGAGTAGGATGGTGAATCCTTAAATAGCCTTTTTCCCAAACTCTTAATCCTGAAAAGTCAAATGGCTTTCACTAATAATATATGCAAATTTGAGAACAAAAATACACAAGATTATATTGTCCACTCATATCAAAACATTCGACCTTCAGTTATGTTGCAAAGAGATATTGGAATCACACAGGGATGGAAGGAGAAAGAGAAGGATTCACAGAGAAGGAAAGATGGAGGAAAAGGGAGAACAAGTAAAGACTAATACAGACAAATTGAGGGTAAAGAAGGAGAAGACAGAAACTTACAAGGCACCAAAGAGACAAGACTTAATCTAGATGTTGAAATCATTCTGACAAAACTGAGAGGCAGATTCTAGATAAAATATATTTAATTGAAAAGAACTGAAAAGCTTTATTTATTGGCATCCTAAGTTTTCTTTTAGTTCTTGATTTTGCTGGTATTTGAGAAAACTATGACGACACATACAATTTCTGAAAAGTACTAATCTTACTCAGTAAGATCTAAATCAGATCAAACAAATTACAAAGATCTATTTTACCCATGCATCCAAGGAATATTAATCCTAAGCCTGAGTGGAAAGTCAGTTGGCTCCATGGGCTAATACAAAAAACTGACCTTTTAAACTAAATTTAGATTCTAGATTAGATTGAAATCTAGGTCCAAGCAAGCCAAACTTATTACATGTAGATCTTTTTCAAATGTGTAAAACCCTTGACCAATTTATTTTTACAAAAGTATCCAATAGATGTCAAATGCCTTGGTGTGGTCGATGAAGTACAGCTATACCTCTTTGTACTTCCACCAGAGCTTGTTCAGTTATGCTTCCAGGGATGTAGTGGGCATTTGCTTTACATTTTCACTCCAAAGAGCACAATATGATAGATAATTACACAACTAATACAGTTGTAGATAGTTGGAAAAGATAGGTTACTTTTTTTTGCTAGAGTTGGAACTAACACCCGCATGATTTCAATGGCCACTAACATCATTGAGGCAGGCCGGTAACAAGCATTGTGGCTGCAGACTTGAGAGCAACGGACGACCTCCCAGCTTGCGTTGAAGCCATCTCTGATTTGAGATTCAGCACTTATTTACATCCTGTCAGTTCTAGGTCTATTAGTCTATTACTTGATAACAGCACACTATGCTATGCAGTTATTCACCCATCTACAATACTTTCTTAGACCAAGTCAATCTAGGCTTCATGACTGAGTTCCCTCTATATTCTTTATCAGGCCTAGCTTGCACCTTGATAAAGAGTGAATTTTACACATACTCCCACTGGTTCTGTAAAATTGGTACTACTTTTAAATAAACAACCTCGAAACAATCTTAAGGTTGATATGATTACTGGCCATCTACATATGCATCTAATGAACTGAGATGTCATCTAATATCACAAAGACCTTTCTTTTTGTCTTATCATCACCTCATTTGTATTGATTGATCCACGATTTTTTTTCAGATACTTTCAGTACTTTCGCACAAAACAAAAAGAGCCATGCACAATCCATCTAGACAAGTTAAGCCTAATATACACAGTAGATCTAGGCTTAGCATTTATATAATATGACACATGAAATTTTAAATCTTGGGTTGCTTGAAGCAACACTGTGATTATAATGTAATATTGCACTTGTAGTTTAAAAGTAAATTTTTAAAGTGAGAAATATTGTTTGTATTGTAGCTGACAATAGGTCTGCATTTTTCACAGTAAAGAACTGCTGTTTTGTGACAGAGGGTGACCACTTCTGTTATTGTCTTTGATTTTATCATGTTATTGTAGTGATATGCAGCTTCAGGGAATGGGCATCAGAGAGTTTATCACACAGGGAAAGGAGGTTGCCATCAGATGAGAAGATTTTTAACACTTTATCTTGGTGATACATTAACTCTTTAAGGACGGGCTCTATTTCCCCAGGTAGATGCATTGAGTTTCCACTTATGGACAAATGTAAAATCTTGGGTGCCTAACATTTCTAGGTGGGATCAGTTAAAAAAAATGTAATTTTACAACTACTTCACACAAAAAGTTCAGACTGGTATCATTGGAAAGAGGATTAAATAAGCTTTGCAACTATGTCATCTGTGTGGAAATATCATCATTATTTGTTTTTTTATAAAATGACTGAGTGAAATTACATAATAATATTTCCTTTTTAAAAAATAATGGAACTTATTTTTTCTTACCTTAATCAAATCATGGCAAACAGGTAAAAACTGCTTCAGAGTAATCCCCAGGTCAAAGTGATTCCAATTATGAACAAAGTAATACTTATAGTCTTTGTCTGTGTTGAGATTTTGAATTTTTATAACTTTTTTATGACCCAGTACTGAAGGAGACAAACGCACTACAAATTCATGTCAATAAAGAGAGGAAAAAATATGTACAGTAATTTACAAGCTCTCTAGGAAGAGAAGAATCACTTCATTTTGTGATATGCCTCGATTGGAATTAGATCTAGAGCCCTACGTGGCTGCTTATCTTTGCTTGAACAGCACAAACAGCTTAGATACTGAGCATTTCACAGTAAAAAATCGAGTCTAGTAGGCAGAAACTAGAATATTGTTAACAATTCTATAAAACATGGTTTCGTTCCATAAAAGGTGGATTGGATTCATTATTGTTGCTTCTTTAACCCGGAAGCAACAAAGGTGCATTGATGCATCTGTCCATGTCCCTACTGATTAAAGCTGGCTCCGTCGATACAATCTTAAAGAGTTAAAGATATTTCGTCTGCAATGGGATTGTGGCAACAGCACTACTGTCTTACTGCACACATATTATCCCCTAAGTTGTGGATAAATTTGTGCTGGGGTTTTGTTTTCATGCCCCCTGACACTCAAGTCAGCAAAACACGCAGTCATGACCAAACTCAACTTTTTACTGGATTTTATCATCAAATATGACTTTTTGCAGACTTTTCCATGATGTTATATTCAGACTTATGGCAGACCTGTATTTCCCCAGATCCATTCCTATACCCAAATACAGATCTAGACAGCAGTGGGATTCCTGAATAATCTTAATATTCTTGAAAACTTGGTGGAAAGTGGTAAAAGAACTTCAGTCAGGGCTTTCACCCATTACTTACTTGCATGCCATATGCAAGCATGTCTAACTTGCATGTAGACATGCCAAATGCCTGTAGAATATCCAGTTTACACATGGGACAAGTGCGGTGGTCCAGCAGCCAAGGGTCCACACAGGACTTGTGAAACACATGTCTGGAGGAACAAAAACAACGGTATACTAATTTCAATTCAATGTCTTCTAAAAACTGTGTCATATAGCTCAACAGTTTTGTTAAATTTTCTTTGCAAATTGCGGTTGCTCAATCTTTATGTTGAGATGATCTGTTAACACATTTCATTTTATATAAGGAATTTGCATCCAAAAAAATCAGCCTCTATAATGATTTGATGATCAGTATCCCAATACAATGGTTGCACAAGATGGGCTCCTTTAAAATAATTATAAAGATGAATGCCTCAGTTAAGATTTGGCAAACTGCTGAAAAACTATTGCATGAAAGGGAAAATCTTTATTTAGAGGTTAATTCATTAAATGTAGATATCTATACCTGCTTTTGAAATAAGGTCACAAAGAAGGTATGGTCTTCATTTTACTTTCTATTATGCATCAACTCAAGATTTATCAGAGAAAGTTTCTCTCAAACATATTTTGGACACTTAAAAAAATTTTTAGCTTCAATGGAAAGACTTCATCTCTTTATATATTAAAGGCACGATTCCCTATTTGCACCTTTTGTGAAAGAGTGTTTCTTTCTTCCAAATTCCATTTTTCCCCAAATCCTACAGATCTCTGTTGTAGAAACTGAACATAAAGATATCCACAAAAATTTATCCCTCATTTGGGTGAATCTCAAGAGTAAAAAAACAGATTGAGTTCAGTTTTTCACTTTGACATTGTTTTTTTGGTCTGATTATTTCTTAAAGACTTTAAGTCTAAACACTGGTTGTATAATTTATTCAAAAGTTGACCAGGCTATATAACTTATGTATCAATGGTTTCATAAAAATAACCAACCTGCAGGGCATTAAACGAATGATGTCACCATCCTTGTAAGGCTCAATACAAATAGCACACTGATCAAAGTCTCCCTCAAGTTCCTGAAAGGTAGATAAGGGGTTTTCAATATTTGATGACTAAAGGCGATTTTTTTTAAATTAATGTAATCTGAAAAATGAAAAATATTAAAATATCTAAAAGTAGAGATATCTTGCAATTTTCTTTCCTCTATTATCACAGTTTAAAAAAAGAAAACATGTAAATAAAAACAAAATTTCCTTCATGTAACTCCTCTTTTTCACAATAAACTAAAGAAAAGAAGCTGAATTATACCAAAGAAAAATTCATTTTCCAAAAACTATAAAAACCATTAATAGACACCATATTGAAAATAATAGATACAGCTAGTAAAATAATTTCAATTTTTATTACATAAGGTTTCCTACCTTATCTCCTGCATTGACTGTTCTTTGGGGGATTTTGGCAATTGCTTTCTTTGCTGCTCGAGCAAGACGTTTCTGTAATATTTACAGAAACAAATTTACAATAGAACTGTAGTATAATATTTCGCAAAAGGTAGTCTCATACAGATTTCCTCAAAATACACAAGAAAAAGGCAAGCAAATTATTTGTTATCATGATGAAAATGCATTGAAATCACCTGCAGAGGAAAATGAAATCCGGAGAAGTGAAAATTGTAAAAAGACTTTCGAATTTTTGCCCTTGATCTTGATCAAATCTTAAAGACAAAATAAGTATCAATTCAAAACTCCTAACAAGATTTTTTTCACAGATATGTCGCACTTTTCCAACAGGTGTTAAAAACTTGTTTCATGAAATCTTGTAGCTACTGGTTGTTTGAGTGGAAAAATTTTATGT
The DNA here is from genome assembly GCA_033675545.1 of Elysia crispata. Taxonomy (NCBI): domain Eukaryota; kingdom Metazoa; phylum Mollusca; class Gastropoda; family Plakobranchidae; genus Elysia; species Elysia crispata. Next base: position 1,271,407 of record JAWDGP010003139.1, on the reverse strand, counting down.
GCTTTTTCTTTTTCCTCTGCAAGAAAAAAAAGCCATTTAGCAAGCATATAAAGATTGTTTGTAAAAGACCTTGCTTTTCTTTAAGAGAAAAAAATTCCATTGTGGCCAATTATTTGTTCGAAATCAAAGAAGCTGTAAGAAAAAGGTAAGTTTTTATATTTCAAGAGCAATCAATCAGGTGCCGGGCTCTTAAGTATACAGCTATTTATAAGTGACCTTATTATGTCCACTTCTTGTAACACTCTTTCATTTGATTTCTTTACAGTCCATGAGATATGTAGCATTCTCCAAAGAAACCGCATTTCTGTTGCCTACAGTTTCTTTCATACCTTTTTGAAATTGTCCAGGTCTCGCATCCATACATTAGAATGGGTTCAATATAGCATTCCAGAACTCTTCTCCTTGTGTGAATCGAGATGTGGCTATTTGTTAGTATTGATTTCATTATCTGAAAACTCTTTTTTGCCTGCACTCTTCTACAGATGCAATGTCAGTATTATTGCATCCCTTGATATTAAAGTACCCAAGTAATTGAATTGATTCTTTTGCTTAAGTTTATACTCGATAAAGATGTTGATCTGATGACCATTGCTTTTGTCTTTTTGCTATTCAATTCCAATCCTTTCTAACAGCTTACTTCTTCAACATGGTCACATAATAATTGAAAGTCTTTATTTTCTGCAATTAATACAGTGTCATCAGCATATCTAAGTTGTTTACATTGTGCCCCCCTGCTTTAATTCCTGGATATCCTTACGGGTTTGGCATAATAATTTCACTGTAGAGAGAGAAAAGATCTGGGGAAAACACACATCCTTGTCTGACACCACGCTTTATTTTTTTTGAATGAGCTGATTTCTCCATCAACTCGCATTGCTGCTGTCTGTTCCAAGTATATGTTTTTGATCACTCATAGGTCTTTTCCATCTATCTTCAACTGTGTTGTGTGATTATCTCATCATGTTGCACTCTGTCAAATGCCTTTGTGTAGTCAGTGAAGCACAATATACATCTTTTTGTACTTCCAGAGCTCGTTCAATTATAGTTCGAAGGGTGTTCAATTATAGTTCGAAGGGTGTTGATTGCATATTTTAAAGCTTTTCCCTCCACAAAGCCACACTGTCCATCTGCTATTTCTGATTTGATTTTGTTTCTGACTCGCATCATGATGATTCTTAAAAGTATTTTGATGATACGACTCATAAGAATGATCGTCATATGCAATTCACACTCTGCTGCCCGTCATTTCTATGGCAGTGCAGTAAATATAGATTTGGAGATGTCTGGTGGAATCTAACCTGAGTTTTAAATTTCATTGAGTGATGTTGTGATCTTATCAATTCCATAGTCTTCAAGTGCTTCTAAAAGTTCCACTTATCAGGGCTGAGGATGGTCAGACAAGAAAAAGTCTGAAAATACCAGCCAACGAGCCGAAGGCGCGAGATTGACCTAGGGGGGTTCGGGGGCATGCCCCCCCCCCCCCGGAAAATTTTGAAAAATTGCGTTAAAATTAAGCCATTTAGGCCCCTCTGGCCGTAAGTCCACAACTTGCGTAACTCAATTCCTTGTCACACACACTACTCCACGATACTCCTTTTTTCCTTAACTTTCTAATAAACTCCCCCAGATGACGACCATTAGCGGTTTCGTCACACCATTCCTATCGCCGTGGGTTCACAATATCGCCGTCATCGCAAGCTTCTCCTCTACTAACAATGTCTTGACGCCTCGCCATTGTGATGTTCACGCACAAACGGTTGTGGAAAGACTGAGCAAAGTTGCGCCAAGCTTTGGCAAAAACAAAGAGAAACTCGGCCAATATCGATCGATATTTTCAAAACCGGTTAAGAAAGTAATAACAACAACAATAGATTATCATTAATGGTATCGATGTTAATCTCAATAATTCCACTTGATCAATACCACCGAACTCTTCTGTGTTGGTTGGTTTATGTTTCCGGAAATCAGCCTCGAAATCGAAAAGAAGGCTTCAGAATTTTTGTGTTGTTTTAATTTTTTTTTTTTTTGGGCGGACGCAAATGACAAGTTGGGCGGAAATCCGCCTTTAGACGGAGAATTCTCAGCCCTGACTTATATACAGTCTGGGCTTGTTGCTTTGCCTAATTTCATCTTTCTTCTTGCTGCTCAGATCTCATCTTTTTTGATAGGTGGACCATCAAAATTGTGCTTCATCACATTGTAATTCTTTCTGTGCTCTTCAATAAGTTCACTTATGTACTTATCCCATCTGTTTAGGATTTTTGCTTTTTCCAAAATGATGTTACCATTTTTTATGACTTAAGACATGCTGTCAATGAGCATGTTTTCTTTCCAGAGATTTCTTCAATGTTTTTGAACATTGTCTGCTCCGTACTTCTGCAGTAAATTTTGATGTTTCTGCACTCATCATTGATCAACATCTCTTTGGCTTCATCACAATTTTTTTTTAATTTCCTTGTGCAGACGTTTCCTATCTTTCTCTATTATTTTTTACCAGCCTCTTTTTTCCATAAAGTCCAAAAATATCCTCAATCATCCATCTTTGTGTTGATTTCCTTTTGACTCTTGTATTTATTCCACTGCAGCTTCTGTAATCACTACTTTGAACTTTGCCCATTGTTGTTCCACTTCCTCAGCTTCTCTTAAGACTTCAAATTTAATTTTCAACAGCCATACGATACTTTTTTCGAAGGGTCTGATTGGATTTTAATAAAGCCAAGTCAAGTTTGATGTTTATAGCTTTACTTTGGGCTTTCTTAGGTTTCAGTTTGAATTTAGCAACAACTGGAACATGACCACTACAACAGCCTGCCCCAGGTTAGGTCTTTGCTGAGAGAAACGCAATTTTACATCTTTTTCTGATATGGATGTGATTGATCTGGTTTCTGCTTCCATCATCTGGGTTTTTCCATGTCCATTTCCTTCTTTTAGGTTGCTGAAACCATGTGTTTCTTAAATTAAGGTTGTTCATATGACACCATTTAAATAATTTCTTTCCTCATATATTTCTGATGCCAAGTCCATGGGATCCTACCACATTTTCTTCTCTCCATTTTGCATTAAAATTATCCATGATAAAACAGTCTTGCTGTCTGCATTGCTCTTTTGCGTGCTCTAGATTTTCATAAAAATTTTCTGTGTCCCCAATGCTACTAGTTGATGTTAGTGCCTATATTTGAATGATGTTTAAGTCCAATGGTTTTCCTGCAATCTATAAAAGTAAAACTCTGATACTGTCCAATATCCTTTGACTGTTTTTGCCATGTCTAGGTCCAGTATAATAGCCACTCCTCTCTTATGTTCTGTATCTCCCGCGTAGAATATTTTGAATGTTTTCGATGTTATCTTTCCAGTGCATTGCAATCTGACTTCACTGATGCCTAGAATATTAATTTTCATCCTTTTCATTTCTTTTTGCAGCATTGTTCTAACATTCCATGTTGCTGTAGTTATTTTTAATTTCATTTTGCGTACAGAAGTTTGATGATGATCCGGTGTCACCTGCGGCACATGACAATCCCTACTGGTCGAGATTGGCCCACCTGTGGTAGACCACTCATTCATGTCGTTTACTTTCTTTTTCGATTTGTGTTTTGTCATGATTGATCTTTGCAAAGACATCTATAGTGGGTTGCAATTGCCTTATATAGGGGCAGTGCTCATACTGAGCTGTTCTGCCCAACCATTGCCCCATAGAAGAGGGTCATATGCTTGGCCAGCTTGAGTGTTTTGCCAATATGACATCTTGTCAAATGCCTAGCACTCATTCACCACCTGCTTTTCATGGCTTCAGGCTTCATCATAACCCTGAGTAAGGAGGGGGGGGGAGGGGACTGTGTGGGTACTCAGTCTTGCCCAAAGACCTCCCACAGGTTAGCGGAGGGAAGGATTGCCTTAATTTCCTTTCTCAGAGCTGGCTCTGATCCGTCACACAAGAGCATATAGGTCAAATACAGTTTTAGCCTTCACGAACCCAAAAATTAAAGGAAAATGGATAAATTATATTTCTTTAAAATTACTTCTTAAATCTTAGTTTTGGGTTTAGTGGTAAACTGATAATTTCCTTAAGATGATTTTGAGGATAAAGGACATTGACAATTCTTTTCAAATAGTTAGAATTATGTGTTTCCAAAAAACTCTGATGTCAAATCTTGTTTAAAAAAAAAAAAAACACCAATTGTTTAAACATGATTCAATACATTTACATCTGATATAGTTTTCCAATGTTGGAATCTGCAAAACAGTTGGGACTAGTTAACAAAATGATCCACATGTTAAATAAAATCTGTAAAAGCTATAGACTAAAATAAGCATGTGTTTTTTATGCAACCTTTACATTCTATCTTTTAAACTGTGAACAGTCAACTTAGACAGAGTTAAATTTATTACACAATACTACAAGTATTCCCTTCCACCAGTCTCAATTGATTTTCATAAGATATGCAGTGGAAACCTCATAATTCGAATTGTATGGGAATGGATTAAAAATTTGAATGAAGAGAATTTGAATTACAAAAAAATTGGCATAACTGAATCTTTGACTCATTGACTGAATCTGTACTGTGTCTGCAACGAGCAACTCTACATTGCTGCTAGATCAGTGATACCACTGGAACTCCTTTCTTAGTGAATCAGCTCACTCCCTGCGATCAGCCTTTCTCAGGCAGTGATTAGCATTGCTTGCTGCTCGAGAGATCTATGTAGTACTTTTGTAATGTCTTATGGAGTGGTATCCACTTTGAATTAACAAAGGCAAACCAGAAACACTTTGAAATATGAGTTAGATTTTAACAAAGCCAAAGATAAAAAAATAAACTATCCTCTCACAAAATTTGGTTTATGAGAAATTTGAATAATCAGACTTCGGTTTTTGAGGTTTCCACAGTAGATTTTTTTTAAATCAATAAGCCAATCCTCATACTTTAATGTTATTGTTTACATATTAAAAAAAAGCTATTCAAAAGCACATTGTGCAACTTACAGCAAGTCGTTCCTTTGCATGCGAGTATCGAAATTTGCGTATGTAGTAAAACATTAACCAGGCCACTGAAATGATGACAATGATGATAAAAGAGATAGATACAAAGAGCACTGAGGAGTTATTCATGTTTGCGCCTTCTGGGCCTATGGCATGGCGACGATGAATTTCCATCTCGACCACGACCCCATTGTCAAGTAGCTTTGCCAATGCTAGCCCTTTGTCTCTTGAGATAAAAACTGCCACTTTTTTCTTTACATCTGTGAAGAGATAACCAAGGATGATACAGATCTTATTTAGTCCAAATTCAATATTTATCTAATATCTTTTAAATGTTAAATCTTTCAGCTAAAAGGATTTTCTATGATAGGTAAAATATTGCACTCTCAGGAAAGTGGTATTATACTATAGTTCTTAAAATATACACATTTTTTTCTTTCCATTTAGAATTTATGAATGATATATTTACGATATTTAGTTACCATCCCCAGAAAGTAAAACAAAATACTAAATAATGGAACAAATAGATGATAAAAATCAACAGATGAACTACACAAAAATAAAAAAAAAATGTTTTTAAATTATGCCAGGGTTACATTTTTACAGGGTAAATGAAACAATGATGTGGAAATTTAACAACATGTTAAAAGGCAACCCAAGATGTGAGTTATTAAAGAGCAAGCTGTAATTCATAAACATGATATATGGTAATGTGAAATTTAAAGCAGTATACCTTTGGAGATGATTAACAGTATTTGCAAACTTTGCAAACTCAATTGAGAAGTTCAGCAGATTTTAGATACATGAAGTACTTAAGTTCATATAGAAATAACTCATTTGTCTGCTTAGGATAAAAGAAAAAGTTCAATCAGCTTTGAACTTAAGTATTTGGATAACTGAAATGTGCTAGAAAATCAAAAGGTGAAAAAAGTTCCAAGTTTTAATAATTTTCTATTATTTCATTTTACTCAAGCGCAATAGATGAACTCTTCAAAGAAAAATACTAAAACAAGAAATTTGAAAGTATCAGAAGATTATTAATAAATAACATAAATTGGTATAATCATCATTTTAAAAAAGCCCATTTCAAGGCCTTTTAGCGAGAGTCAAGAGAATAACTTGTGCGTAAAAAGTAAGATAAGAACATTGGAAAAGAATATTTCACAAAAAAATATAGCTATTTTGGAGAAAGAAAAATAATTAAAGCTATGAAAATTTGTACTTTGAAACACTGGAAATGAGATTTAAAACTTACCAAGATAACAAGGTTAAAAACAAGTTTTAAATTAAAAAGTAACGTTTCATGAAAGATAAATCAGAAAAAAAAAAACGTCTTTGTTTAATTAGCATATAATCTTGATATATCACCTCCTCCTTTTCTCCACTTTTCATTCCTCTTTTATTTTATTACAAGTAGATAAAAATAATTGAAAAAAAAAAAAGAAATGAGTATCAATTACCATTATGGCGCATGAGTGTTTCTTTGGCCGTTTCATTGTCATAAATAACCAAGGCAGATGCATTGTATTCAACTGTGGCTGTATGGAGCTTTTCTGTGAATGCACACTCTCCTCGTTCCACTAAAGCTATCCACTTGACAGAGGGTAGAATTGTAGTGTACTTTCCACATCCAAAATGATTTGTTTTTGATCGATCTTTCTTTGACCGTGAGGTAATATGTACAATTTTGCCAGAGATCTTATCCTTGACTGGCTGAATACCTGATCCATATTTCCCTTCAATTTCATTGGTCACTAATTCATCTCTTTTGGATTCTTTATAGGTGTATTTGATTTCTGCTTTATAGAAGATCCCATTATGATTTTCTAGATGATGCTCATCGCAACAAACCTGAGAAATCATCAATAATATCACACATAGCTGAGCCCCTCCACAAAGCCCCGAATGTCCTAACAGCTTAGAAATGTCAAAGGAAATCATTTCAACACTTTACTTATTTGAAATTTGTTCTGCACAGCTCAATAAGATGCACATTAATAAGAGATTTCACTGATGGCAGTCCCAAAACTTGCACTTAAGAGCAGATGTCCTCTGTAATGTTCATTTATAATTTATATCTATCTAGAGGTCTTGGCTTGAGACAAAAATTTTGATGAGCCTGGAGCTTATGCTGAGTTCGCTGTAAAAGAAACATAAAATTAAAAATTAAAAAAACAGAAAATGTCATTTCATTTTATATTAATATAGCAATAGCCGGCATTTTCAATAGAGCTTATTATAATTTAATACTTAATTCAATCAAGTTAGGAAATGTGCAAAATGATAAGCATGTCTATGTTATAATAAAAAAAAACTATAATTTGTGTTTCAATAACTTTATTGCTTTGACAATGGCAACCAGCTTTCAATTCCAAGATCCCATAGTCCATGTTTGTAAAATTGGAGTTAGCATCACACCCCATTCTAGTTTGAAAAATTTTATTTTCTTTGCCACATCTGTTCTAATTGTGTATTTTGTGATGCAAAAAAATCCAATATAACATGAATAACTTCCCATGACACTAGAATTAGAAAAGTCATATATGTTCAACATCTAGAGTTTAAAAATTTCCAGATTAAGCAAAAATATTTAGAAATAATAATATCTATAAATATTGTAATAATTAGGATAAACAATACGTATTGAGTTCAACTTTTATCCTTATGATAGAGATCTGAATACAAAGCAAAAGCAAAAAATTTTGAAAACATTCAAGAGACAGGTATAAAAAGAAATCAAGTTTTTTTTTATCAAGTTAAGAGTTGGATGATTCCTAAAGAGAAAAGGCAGATATATCTTCAAGTTGGCAGATAAAAGAATTCAAAGGTTTTCTCAAGACATAACAGCAGGTTGTACGAATTTCAAAAATTGTTTTGATGGAAAGTAGAGAAAGATGCCAATTAGGTCTATAGTATGAGAGCATTTTTTAGATCCTTTGCACTGCAATTTTGTGGACTGCAGTTGACACTTATCAATTGATACATTTGTTATCCACAAACCAATCATAGTAAAGAAACTAAAGAGGTCATGTGGTTCAATCATCATTTCTTTAATATGAGCAGTTCACATTTTATCTTTTTAACAGATGGCTCAAATAGAAATGAAATGCAATAGTACAACTTAGAAAGAAAAACATACTTTTCGCATATATGGCTACTTGATGAATGAATATCTCGTGCTTAAATCTTAATTTTACGTTAAACAGTAGCTTAAATACAGTTTGAGATTTTTTACCAGCATTTATAGAAAGCTTGGATTGAAGGTTCCTATGTTATGCGCTTGGTTGGTATAAATTTATTGTCATCAATACTGAAGAAAGAATGGTCAGATTTTTTCAAACATTTTTTGCTGCTTATGACATGAGCTCAGTTTTATTCTTTTGTTTTTTGCTTGTACAATGTTTTGAGTCCCTGAGGAAGCTCTTGTAGATTTGACTTTTTAAAATGGAATTGTATTGATTTCATAGACTTTGATATTTTTAGCTCATAAATGATAAATATAGATTGAAATTGTTGATGATCTTGTCCAATAGCATTAAGCTAAGAACACTGAAAAAGACTGCTGCATTGAAAGTTTTGTTTACAAAACAACCACTATTACAAAAAAAAAAACACTATTTGATTACGTCTATATGATGAAATGCTGTTTCCAGATACAAAAAAAATTATGTAAGGAGAGTTCATTACACAATCTTTTTTGTTGCCATAAGGTCAATCACCTAATATGCAATTCAAGCTTCATGACTTAGTTCTCACCTCTCATTAAAACTAGAAAGATTAAAAAATCACTTACTGGAATAATGGCCATACTTATATTGAAATTTATAATTTTTATTATAATTTACAGTTGCAAATGGTAGAAATGGTAGGACCATTTTCCTCATTTACTTACATACAAGTCCACTTCCATCAAAAACCACAAGGTGAATTATCAGTGCTCTTCTAATCTAGCAGTCTAGAGCAGTCGAAATGAATAACAATTTATATCAAATGTAAATAGTAGGCTTGACAAGCTTTTAGTTTTATATTTTATGAACAATCACAAAAAAAAAACTTGGTAGACCATAATCAATGGAGTAATATTAGTATAATCATTGTTGACGATTGGTTATGGCTCTGAAGACCATCACACATGAGATTACAAAAATTATTTATTATATTATTATTCATCTGGTGGATTACCTTCACAAATGACAGTACCAAAATTTCAGTGCCATTCCTTTTTATAGCTGCAATATTTAAATTCTATTCAAACACTGTCATAAAAAGATTATTTTAGAGGTATATTTGTTTGCAAAGTTAACTTAAAACACTCTTTTCCTAATGTTAAAGGGACATAGCCCAAAATCATATATATATATGGTACATATACTTGTATCTCGTTAAATTAGACAAATGGCCAAGTTCTAAAACTCAACAATGTTCATAGCCTCTGCTAAAAAAAATATTGCTCAGAAAATGTGTCAAAATGTAGAGACCTGAATTTTCTTTTTAAATTTTACCTAGGTATTTCTTAACATAAATCCTGTATCTGTACATAGAAGTAATGTTCATATTTTTGTGGACTGTCTGTGCATTTAGTTTTACTGTTCACTGTGTCTTTTTATTTGTAGATTTTTTTTTACATGGATCATCACTGATTTCAAGCAACTGAATTATTCACTCTGTTGCAGAGTCTCTAAGTATGAAATGAAGGCTTCAACATACTAAGTTGTAACGAAGTGATTATCCCGACCTGTGTCTGAATAATCTCGAAGGTTATTCGGACCCAGGCTCGTGTTAACAACCGTCAATGCTCTCTGTCATTCAGCCCAGCCTGTAACACCTCCAAACACCCCCCCTCTCTCTCTCTCCGTTTCTCTCACCTCCTCTCTTTCTTGTTTTTTTTTTCATTTATGTGTGTGTATGTGTGTGCGACCCTGCAGCATGAGTCTACACAATGTACACACACACACATATTCAGCTTTCATGGGCATAGAGTGATAGACAATTAATAATTTCAAAGGAAATTAAAGTGTTCCTACTGCAGCGACAGTTCTACCCTGTACGTTACCGCACTTCTAAAGATGTGATGCCTTTTATATGTATGCATTTGTATCTGAGTTGTTCAATACTATACTCTCTTTCAGCTGAAGGACGCGACCTACGCGAGTACACTTGTGTATGAATATGCTGTGTTTGAGTGAAAGCAGGGCCGGCCAGAAGCGACACAAAAGTTCAACCAAGGGGACGCAGCCAAATAAAAGTAAGACCATCAAAACTATTGTCAAGATAACAGTTAAAATAGACTTGCGCCCAGTTACCATATATCTAATCTATACACTGAATGGCTGATTTTTCATGTGCTTATTAAATAACAAATGCTCTCTTTTTATTAAACATATGTATATTCCTTGTACCATAGATCTACATGAAGCAGAAATAGCTGCAAATTGTGCAACGTAAGACAACAGATTGACTAACCTACTTTTAGGTGCACATAAGATGTTAAGCCTTCTTAAGGCCACTAAAATGGAGTGAAATGATCAATTTCATCATGTTGATCGCAATCAATTGTAATACATTTTCATCAACATTTCAATACATTTGTAAAAGAAAGTACAGGTAAACCCCTTTTATACGACTCCCTCTCATACGACCATTCTTGGTGTTCATGTGTAGAAATTAACATTCTGAAAGATCTTTTTGAGAAGGAGGCATGGAATGCATTACGTGTGAGCATTTCAACAAAGATTAAGAGAAATGAGCAAGATGTATCTGCACGGAATTGGATGATGGGCAACTGAAAATGATTAAGTGTGAAGGTTGCTTAGGTTGGTTTCATTTTAATTGTGCTGGTTTGTGTACTGCTACCAAGCCACAACAGTGGTTCTGTGAACAATGTTGGTGTTGATATGATACATTGATTGAGTGTGAAGGTTGCTTCGGTTGGTTTCATTTTGATTGTAGTGGTTTGCGTACAACAGTTGAGCAGAACCAACTCAACATTAACCGTTTATTATACCACTATGTTACCTTTAAGCAGTCCTACTCCATTCAGAAATGTGTGCTACTGCTTCATTCGTGAGTTGAAGCCAAAAGCGTTTAATAAAAAGAAATATAAATTGAAAAATATATATTTCGTGTCACATACATGTAAGCATGTGAACACTGACAAAAGAACAGGTACTTAGACATTTGACAATCATTTGCAGAACTCCATTCATATCCTCAAGTATAATATTAAATATCTTGTTATGGTATACTTCATCCTTTTTACTGAAAAAAAAAAAAGGAAAACTAAAACAGTAAAACTAAAGACTGCGAGAATATCGGACCTAGGTCTGAATAATCTCAGATAGTGTTCGGACCCGGGTCCGAATAAGGCTTCTCAAATTGTAACGTCTCTGGATTAGATCCCTGTTAATGTTATTGTCAAAAAAAAAAAAAAATTATTTCAACTTGTAAACCCTATTGAGCTGATTCCATGAGAAGGGCTTTTTGATCATAACCAATCTTAAATTAATTATTTCACAGAGATGCTTATTCACTTGTTTTTTACCTCCAATGTACAATAACTTGTTAATAGAACTTAATCAAACGAGTAGATCTAGATCTTCCTATGTTATCCATTGTTGTTGATAATATTAATTTGAAAGGGTTCCTTTTGACACCGTGCAGTCCCAGCTCTTTTGTTTACATGGCAATCATATTGGATGTTAGAGGCAATGGAATCATTATTGACTAGTCTCAAGTACTCTATCCATTTAAGGAAAAGAAAATTAGGAGCAAAAAATAAAATGCGTTGAAGAAAATAAAAGTTTTGTTCAAGTAATTTTGCTTTTTTTCCAATATCGTATCCAATATGGCTATCACGTAAACAAGAGAGCCGAGACCACACTGGGTAAGGGGTCTCAATAATTTGAAGCTGGTGACCATTATATTAAATTAGGCCCTATGTATTTACCCATAGATTCTAGATTTTGTTTACTGCTGAGAAATGCATTCACAAATATTGTGTATCATAGATCTAGATCTAGATCTAGGCCTACTCATCTCATAACGATTTTAAAAACAAAAAAGTATCATCAAAAGGTAATATTTTAATAAGGCAGTATTGTGGTCTCGGTTCTAGAATCTATGTTGACACTGCGGCCAGATTTTCACTTCATATTAAAATGAAGGCACTGATCTGATCAAATTATAATCTTCCAAAAAATCTAAGAGCAACTTCTTCAGTAGAGGCATTTCCGTACAAAGTATTGAACTTGTTTTGGATATTTTGGGATTATAAGGCTAAGCAGTAACAATCTGGTCATTTGTGGAGTGATTTGTTTACATCCAACCAGGATCGCAACACTGCGGTATTACCTCGAAATTCTAATTGACGAGAAGATCTAATCTTGATAAGTCGATCAAATCTCGATCTATAACTTGGATTCTGTGTCTAGATCTAATCTAGATCTAGGTTCCAGTCCAGGCCGTAAAATAGATTCGCTTTACCTGGAACCTCTACTAGGTACAGCAATATTCTAGGTTAGGTTACAACCTAGAATTTTATATGAGGGTTTTTCATATGGATATTTAAAAGGTCCATATCTATTTAATAGCTTCGGTTCGGTCTAGATTCTAGATTCTAATTCCAGATTTAACGATAAATTCTAGAATTGTCAAAACAATGAATTCTTTCCATGATTGAAAACACTGATTGTCAGAGATGGCTTTTGTGTCCCCTAAGTTTCCTAGCAAAAATATGGAATCACACTGAAACGAAAGCGCCTAGCATAAGCCTTAAAAAGCAGGATTCTTTGGTGCCGTGGGTGCAGCTTCAACAGTTTACTGTAGGCCGAAAATCACGCTGTTGCGGCTTCTCACTGAAGATCAAACCTAAATCTTATAGTGCCTAAAAAAGGCGAAAAGTTGCTTACCCTCAGGGCACATTGTTAATAATACCTGGCACTGCTTGCAATTACAAGGATCAAGTGACAAGGGGCCTATTTTTTGGATGAATACAACTTTTTACAAGCACACTAATACACGATTTTCAATCATAGAATCTCCGCTATCCTCTTCGCCAAGACATCACCAGTCACATGACCCATCGCTCACGCGATATTCACCATATTACTCAAATAATCTTTATGGCACCACTCATATGCTTACATATCAAGGGGTAACATTGTGGGACTCCAAAAAACTCCAGTATCCACATAGAAAATTAGAAAGAAGAAGGAGAAGGTGAGGGAAAAAAGAAGATGGGTTGCTGCTGCTACCACTACTCCTACTACTACTACTACTACTACTACTACTACTACTACTACTACTACTACTACTACTGCTGCTGCTGCTGCTGCTGCTGCTGCTGCTGCTACTACTACTACTACTATTACTACTACTACAACCACGGAGCAGAGAACTCTTTATTTCATTTCTGCCTTTGTTTGTTAATTTTTTTTATAAGGATATTAAATCAAGAATATCACCAACGTGTGCTTTTTTCTTTCTACTTCCTAACCCTTCTGATGACGATGAATCTCTTTTAGGGATATAAAAAAATCTTCCAATGCTGGCTCAACATTTTCGTCCACTCTTGTATGCATTTCTTCAGCTTCATGATTTGTGTGGCCTTTTTAAATTAAGAATATTATTATCATCATCATTATTATTATTATTATTATTATTATTATTATTATTATTATTATTATTATTATTATTATTATTATCATCATCATTATTATTATTATTATTATTATTATTATTATTATTATTATTATTATTATTATTATTATTATTATTATTATTATTATTATTATTATTATTATTATTATTATTATTATTATTATTATTATTATTATTATTATTATTATTATTATTATTATTATTATTATTATTATTATTATTATTATTATTATTATAATAATAACAATATTGCCTATTTAAAGCTGTGGAA